>BPLQ01015522.1:978483-1016211 GCA_021605075.1 Caerostris darwini
TATAATAAATGTATAATATTGTATATATATAATAAATGTATAATATTTTTACCTCAATTGAACAGAAGGGATCATGGCACACTCTTCTGTTCAATTGAGGTAAAAATATTTAAAAGTCTCTTAATAAAACCAATCTCTCACTGCAAGTGATTTTAGTGCCGTCTAAATTTAGTGACTAATAAATCACAGTTTAAAAACATCCAATTTACGTTGTTCTGCACTGTGAAGAAAAACACAGGGCAACAAAATGTACTCCATGTAACTAAATGAAATTCTTGCGGAAGCACTAAATTATTCTTTCATTCATATATAAAGAGAAGACAGGTGTTAATTAGTCATTTATGTTCTTTTGAAACATCCCACGACAAAATTTATTACAGGCAGAATAAAATGAAGTATGCCCAGAAGCTCATAAATTTAATCATGAACAGACTTTTTCATGGGGTTGGTGTAACATCAGACCCTATTATGAAGCGTCATTTGAGGTTAAAACCTTAGTTAAAGGCATGGGTTCTTAGGTAATCAGTAAGAAAAAGATTTTTTTTGTTGATGAATGAACACTGTTAAGTTAGAAAGCATGTAAGGATATTGTTTTATCACCAACAAAGGAGTTTTACTTTAAAATGCAGCGAAATTCCTAAAATATTTCATAATTCAATGTACCTTATATTCGTTGTTAGTCTAAGATGCTTATTTATTACTTAGATTATACTTTTATTGTTATAATTTTTAAAGATGATATAATATTTTACTTCACTAAAGAAATTAATATTCGTGTTAAAATTAAAAAATTGAAAAATGATGCTAAAAATAGTGATTTTTTTATAAAACTTTATGCAATCTGTTAATTATGAAATAAACGTAATTTGTTAATTTTTTAATTAATTAATTTATAGCATTGTTTATGTTATAAGTTATAATTTAAATTTTTAGTGCTGGCGTCTGAAAACTGGATTAAAAATTATTTCATTAATAATGGCTACATTAATAATTTTTAAAAACAGTTTTTCATATTTAATTCCTATTTATTTTATATTTAATGAATCGAATATTTTAAAAGTGTGATGTTTGTAATTATTGCAGCTTATAAAGAGGAATTATAAATGTTTTTGTTTCATTGAGTTTTTCAGATTGAGATTTTATTTCTGTGCAGCTCAATAGATGGCGCCACGACTTAATTACATTTGCTATACACTAACTATTCATTCATAAACATAAGCAACAAATCTTTCTAGGAACCCAATTTTTAAAAAAAAAAAAGACGGACACACTGCTTAAAAGAAAGAGAAAGTGAGGGAGTCTTACAAGAAATAAATTTTAAAATCTTTTTAAGGCAACTTTGAAAATTACAGTTTCCATGAAGTTTTCGATCTTTTCAACACTAAAAAAAAGTTATTTTTTAAAATAAGTTCATTCCTATAAATTAGAATAAATTGTATTCATACAGCAGATATATTTCTTGAAGTAAAGTAAATTAAATTCCTTAATAAATGAGGTTTTTAATAGATTTTTAAGTGGTCGGCATATAGTAAATTGGTATAATATGATAAAATATTGTCTCTCTGTAAAATTATCAGAGGAGAAAGCAAGAATGATATTATTTTTCAAATATTAATGCGCATTCCATCTAATAACGTATAATTTTGGTTGGGAATTGACGATATGATCTTTTACGTAATCGTTACCAGTATGCTCTCTATAAGATTTAGGCCTTTCTTTTTTTTTTATATTAGAGTTGGGGGGGGGGGAAACAGCGCTTTTAAAAAATCTTAGAATAATTATAATTTAATTTCATAAAAAAAAACGAAATTTGTTTAAGGTTTTATGGAAGGAAGGAAGGATTTTTTTAAGGGTTGGTAGTAAAGAAAAATTGAAGTGTCAAAATAATTTTTAATCTCATTCGTTATTGCATTAATTACATGACTGGACATTTTAAAATTTTATGATAAATTGTGTAAATGGTAAAATGAATTTTCTGTCTGACAAAAAATAATTTTTCTGTCTCTTTCTTGTTTGTTTTTTTTTTTTTTAAATGTTAACTCAAATTTCCTTTAATATTAATATTTCTTAAAGGAATTTACTATCTTTTCATCTTTCTTAAATCGCTTTAATATAGCAGAAAAAAACAACAATACATTTAAAATTGTAATAATGATTATAATTTATTTTCACACCAGTAAAAAACTTTTTTTTAAGAATTTCTAGAAACTGAGTTTAAAATTGGAGGAAAAACAAAGCATAAGAGTAATTAATAATTACATCATTTTTTAAATTTTTTTTTTTTTGTGTGTGTGTATATTCTAGATTAAATTACCTACGGCTGCAAAAATGCATTGTTATGAAAATAATCGGGATTTTTTTTATCTTTAGATATATAAAATCGGGAATTCCTTCAATCACTGATTAATTATTAGATGAACTTCTTAAAAATTTAATTTGCTTTAAATTTGCTTATGGAAATTTTAAAGAACTTTATTATTTTTTTTAACGAAAAAGAACTTATGGAATTATGACTGACTGAATAAAAACTGAATTCCATCGATAATTTTTATGGAATATATGACTAAATTAAATATATATATAATATACGCACATGCAGGATGCTGTTTTCGAAATTCAGGCGCATTGACCTAAATAATTCACTATTGGAATAGAAGAAAAGTAGCATATTCAGCTTTTTACCATCACCCTTCTCAAATCTAATGGAATGCCATTACAGCTTTATTGTGCCTATCCATGACATAAACACAAAACTTTCGGTTTGACTTTCTGTTTCGGGTTGTTGTGTTTCGAACCAATTAGCCTTTATTCAGAATCACAAAACTCCATCCACAAAGCGAGTCACCCCCGAAAAGTTTATATAAATGACAATAAAAGAAAATGAAGAAAATACAGAACTCTGCATGCATGTAATTCGAAAACTAGTTGTGTGCAAAGGTAAACATCCATTTTAAATGTCGAAATTTACGAATTCATTATTCATAGGGGTGCTAGTCAGATATACGTAGTATAAAAAAATAATAGGTACGGTGGAGTTTTCCAAATAATTTTTCTTTCGATAGTATGTAATTTGAAATTTTAATGATTAAAAGTTAAGATTATTTTTATTGTAATTAAGATCTCTTTGAAAATAACTTTATCTCCTATTGAATACATCCGACTTAGCTATATGCCATAAACATGAGGATACATACTTACATACAATACATACTCGCATTCTTACATACAATACATACTCACATATAATCTGAGATCGAATTATAATTTATTCCCAAAAAAATAATTTATATTCAACTTTCAGAAATGTAATGCTCCAATAAATATTATCTTCATAATTGATAAAAAAATAAAAGAAATGTTTACTCACAAAATATACACTCGTTTTTAACACTGCCTTAATTCCTATAAACAAAGCAAAATTAAACGATTTTTTTTAAAAAAGAGAATAAAAAAAAATAAAAAAATAAATAAATAAATAAATAAAAAGTATTTCTGATTACTAGTATTAAAAGTAATAAACACTATTACATAGTTTTAAACTAAAAACACTTCACAGAGCGTCATTTTCAGCTATTTATTACTAATAGTAAAAGCTTAAGTTACTTATTGTTTAAAGTATTTAATTATTAATAAAAATTATACATTTTACAAAATTAACTCGAGCAATACATTATATTACTATAAAGAATCTCATTATCCATTTAGGGTAAGATTAGTTTTAAAAATAAATATTTTGAAACATATTTTAAAAGTTTTCGAAAAAACAAGATTTTAATTATAGAAAAAAAAATAGAAGATTATGTTTGTATCGTTCATGGTATATATTTAACGAAGCAATTTTTAGAAAAACTACATTTAAAATAATATTTCGCCGCGAAAATTCGCTATTTAGCGCAATGTTTTTTTTTAATGAAAATCTCCAACTGTTACATTTTCTTAATAAAAAAAAAAAACTCAGAATAGAGCTTTTAGATAAAATAAATTACGATTTTTATTTGATTTATTTGTCGAAAAAATGTAAACTTATTTATCGGATTAAGTATTTCCTCAACACTTTTTTGTATAAGAGATTTGAAAAAAAAGGAAGAAATAAAAAAAAAGAATTAATTATGTTTAGTAGTGCCGAAAGAACATAGGGAAAGCTGTTGTTTTTAAAAGTAAATAAATAAATAAAAGATCAATGCAAAAAAAAAATATATATATATATATCAAATGCAAAGGTTTCCTTTTTCGATATTCTGTTAGTTTTCCTTTCTTAAAAATTTTATTCTAATTTATACGAATCAGCAAAATTCACTCCTCTAAACAATTTAAACAAATCCTATGAAATAGCGATGAAATAATTTTTTTTTATGTAAGGAGAGTTATAAGCATGCGGATTTTCCATATTTGTCCGAATATGCAAAGTTAAAATCAAGTAATAGCGGTTATAGAATGAAATTTGGCTTTCAGATTACTTACTTAAAAAGGTAAAGAGAGATTATTACCATGCATTGACAACTGTATATCGGGGAGTTCAGTGTTTTTAAAGAAGCTATGCAACTTAGTAAGAAACCTGGACAGTAGTAGACAAGGTAAGACCAGTAACAATACCAAAAATATCAAAATTAACTCTGACTGTCAGGAGAAACCAAAATACGAATGCCACTAACTGCCTGAATTCAATCCATCTGTTCGAAAAGAAAACAGAAACAATTATTGATCAGTATGATTAACTATAGGTAAGTCACAGACCTATTGTTAATTGCAAGTTACCATGATGGCCCCAAAAAGTAGTCAAAAGGGCATGTCAGTTTGAAGAGTTCTCTTTTCTATCTCTTTTCATCTTTTCCATTTTATAGTCCATCTTGATAAGTGGCGTATTTTCGTCTGGGAGGAACATGGGTCTCGAAATGATCTCTATGAATTTTCCTGTAATCATACAAAGAATTTAAGATTTGTAAGAGGTAGGATGATGGTATGGGTTGGTATGTCCATGAAAATCCAAACGATATCCCCGTTATTGAAATAGAATCGCTGAAAAGCTCTAGAAATGAGATTCTTAGACATTTTGTGGTCAAGCAATAGGAAACGAATTCATTTTAATGGACGATAATTGTAGGCTTCATCATACTCGGCTGCTGCTTAACGACGAAGGAATCATACAAATGGTTTGGCCAGGATATGCATCCAATGGAACATATCTGGTACTATTTAGGCAGACGAGTTGATGGCCTCTCAAAATTTCCACAAATTGTTCAAAAGTTGTCTTATTCCTCAAGATAGAATACTCCAGTTAGTCGTTAATACCCTGGTATTCTATGTCTCACACGCTCAAGAATTAAATAAGCTGAATTCTAGACAATATGGATTTCGTATAGGTAGATCTGTCGATGATGCGCTCATAGCTCTAATGGACTTCATCTACGATGCTAAACAACAACAACAACACATAGTAATCATTTCTTTAGATATTAAGGGTGCATTTGATAACCTTCAATATAATTCAATCCGAAATAGAATGAAGGAAGTTCTGCAACCTTCAGATGTTACAGAAACTCTTCTGGACACCTTAGCCCAAAGATTAGTTGCAATTCAAACAAGTGAAGGTCCAGTAATGTGGGAACAATCTAAAGGTTGTCCTCAAGGTTCTTGTAGTGGACCAATAATGTGGAATCTTGTTGCAGATGAGGTACTCAATTATCAATGGCCTCCAGCAGTGCATTTGCAAGCCTTTGCAGACGACTTCATATTTGCCATTAAAAGTCCAACTAGACGGGGACTAGAAAAACTTTCAAACGAATCCCTCCAGAAGTTTAAAATTTGGACAGATAAACATCAGCTATCTATATCTATACAGAAAACGAATTACCTCGTCATAGGAAAGCTGTCAAGAGGGCCCGTTATCAAATGGGGAAATGACTCCATCAAAAGGAAAAAATTCGTTAAATACTTGGGTGTTTTCATCGACGAAAAACTCAATTGGGCGAAACATCTTAGTGAACAAGGCAAAAGAGCAACAGATATAAGTCGTTTGTTACGAAGGAGTGCCGGTAACACCTGGGGTACAAAACAAGAATTCAGGCGAATCTTATACAAGACGATAGCTGAAAGAGTGCTAAGTCACGGAGCAGCAGTCTGGGCACTTTTTCCAACCTCTAGAATTGAAAAAAAATTGCAATCTATTCAAAGACTCTTCCTTCTGTATATAACTGGGGCATACAGAACCACATCAACAGCTGCTCTTCAGATTATCACGGGTCTCGCCCCTTAAGATTGCAAGCAGAAGCTGCATTCACTGTTGTGTCTAGAACTAGGAAAAACTTACAGATGGAAACTCTTCAAATAACAGCGGATGACTTTGAGCAGAAGATTGCAGGATTGTCACTCCACCCAATCCATAGTTTTAATATCTGCAATCAAGTTGACATACGGACACAGTTCTTTTCAACAAATGCTGAGACTTTTTATACGGACGGCTCGAAATCGAGTGAAGGCACAGGGGCAGCATTTTGCTCCTTCAAAAATGGGATAAAAATTTCAGAGTGGATGGGTAAATTGAACCCTCATAACTCTGTTTTCCAAGCAGAGCTAATAGCCATCCGCGAAGCAATTAGACATGTATCCACAACAAGAAAACATGTAAAAATATGGTCTGATAGCCTCTCTGGACTACTAGCTATTTTAAATCCTTTTACACCACATCCACTCGCAAGAGAAATTCAGTGGTATCTCCACTCCAATAAACTGATAAAATTGGGATGGATAAAAGCACATATTGGACATCTCGGCAATGAAACCGCTGATGAGCTTGCCAAGCAAGGCATATCAAATGGCCAGCCAATTCAAATAAAAAGTCCCCTTTCAGAATTGAAAGGTTTTTTAAATAATCACCTCCTTTCTAAATGGCAAAAACAGTGGGATGAAGGATTAACGGGTCGACCTATTTATGAAATTATTAAAAAAGTGTCGGCATATTCTGCTGGATGGACAAGAGAGGAAACCATGTTTTTAACAGGGCATGGTCCATTTCCCTCTTATCTACAACGATTTCATCTGAGGGACGCAAGCTATTGTTCTTGTGGAGATGTGGGTAATCCTCTTCACTACGCTACCTCCTGCCCACTTACTTTATCATGGCATATGAAGAAACCTTCCGAAGAGAATACTATTCAATGGAAGATTAACATCTTAAAATGCAAAGGGTCTCGACTCAAAATCCGAAGCATGATAAACTTTATTTGTAAAAATCAAATCTTACTTATCCCGGACTAAGTGTGAAACAATATTTTGTACACAACTTTTTAACAATCTTTAGTAGCATACTTCCTTTTTCTACATATATATATATTTTTCTTACTCTGTGCGTGTGTGAATGTATTTATAAATAGAGTAATCCTGCTTTATAAAGAAATTGACATGTGTTTACTCATCATGTGTATATACTTATAGTTTTGCTTCTCACAAAGACTTAAGTGTGTGTATATCTATCTATCTATATATATATATATTTTATTTTTTTTTTTTTTTTTTTTTTTTTTTTTTTTTTTTTTTTTTTTTTTGCGTGTATATTTTAAGTAATTTTACTTTTTTAAATAATCTAAGTGTTTGCATATACTGTGTTAGAATATTAAGGTAATTCGCTGTTAAAATATTTTATAATTATGAATCATGTAAAGTAATTAACTTTATAAAATAATCTTTGCTTGTGTATATATTTAAGGTAACATAACCGTCCTATGTTTGCATATTTAAGTAATTTGTTTTACAAAATAATCTATGCTTGTGTATGTATCAAAGGAAATTTTGTATTATAATGTATATAATTTAAGTGGGTCCAACAGCATATTTCTAGGGCACACTATATTTGAAACAATTCGTTTTCTTTTTCATTATTAGACTTCAAATTGCAAAATCAAAAATTTTTGATGTGAATACCATTTTTCTAGTTATATACCTAGCATATTTATCTCTTATGTAATATCTCTTATTATCTTTGTCCATAATTTTGCAGCAACTGCTCCTACCGTCGGTTTATTTATTAGCTATTAAGATTTTCTAAATTCGATAATTGATTTGATGAATATTCCTTCAGCTCTGTGATTTGTATAATCTCTTATGTAGTGTTTATTGTATCATATTGCTTTTAATTTTTTCTCTAAAATCTCTTTCCTAACGTTTTTATATTTTTCGCATTTCATATTCCTCCTTTTTAAATTTTTGACATTTAGTTCTGTTCTTGTATGAATTTTCCCCATTGTTCAGCTTCTGTACCTCCAAAAGTGAATTTTGCAAAACTTTTCTGCCTCCATCGTGCGTCCTTTCCTTTCACCCGCATCATTCCCAAACTGTATAGGGGCAACTAAGCTCTAGGCACAGTGATGTGGTGTGGTGTAGTAGTAGTAGTAGTATGTCTCACACGCTGATCACGCTCACACGTTCAATGATGCTGTCCGTTAAGGGAAACAATACTCCCTAATAAAAATTATTTTTTATATGAAATTACACATTTTATCAGTTTTTCTGAGGTGCACATTAAAAAAAAATTCTGTTAATGTTTTGCTTATGTTAATGTTTTCTGTTAATCAAAAAACTAAATAAAATATTTTTTTTTTCATTCATCCATATATGACTTTTTTTTCATAGCGTATAGTAGCATTTTTCATTTGGACGCATTATCATTCATCAAAAGTCTTCTTCATCCGCGATATCTAAACAAAATTGCAATACATTTAATTGTTTTGTGCAGCTTATAAATAGCATATATCTTTTACCCTACATTTAAATATTGAGAGTATATGGCTTAAAATATTTTTTAACATAAGCATTATATCTATGGAAATAAAATCAATATCTTCTGAGGGTTTTTTATCAGAAAAGTACCATTTAAATATCAACATTCAATGTAGCAAATGTCTTTTAGAAATATTATTTTATATTAATTTAAAATATGAAATGACCTTTATAATGTACTAAGCTGTTTACCCGGCATTGCTCGATATTCCACCACTCCCCCCTCCCCCCTATATTTTGTCAGGCATGAGAATGTAATATGACAGAAGAATGAATGAAGTATAAAATTGACTGGCCACTCGCCTAACGTTTCCTTGGAATGATTGTTAAGATAAAAAAGTAGGAAACTTACAGAATCAATCGAAAAAGAGAAATGAAAAGGTTACATTCACTGATTCGAACAAAACTACTGTCCTGATATTTAAAGAAATTTCTATATGAACCAAATGCAACTGAATGGAATCAGGTAGCACTAGACAGTAGCGCTAGTCAAAAAGTGGTTTGGGTTTAATTAAAAAAGAACTATTAAAATTTATTTGTAATTTTTTAGCAACAAGCAAGCTTAAAGAACAATAACTTCAAAGAAAAAAGAATTAGAGAGCTAAGTGATATAGTTTTAAAGTTAGAATAACGTAAAAACATGAATGCCTTTATTTATATAGAGAAAAATTGTGCAAGAAAATTAATTCTTAAATAGCTGTTTTACGTACGAGCTGAAAATAATTCGATTTATTAAAAAGCTTTTTAATTACAGAAAACTTACATTATATGTATACATACAGAGGCAGAGATTTAAAACGTAATTTTTGAGCTATACTTTAACTTCACAACTGCAGACAAAATAACCACTTTTTCACTATCTCCGTTATTACGAAAAGAATGAAAATATTTAAATTTCAGCAAATATTGCGATTTTTTTGTTGAAATAAGCTTTAAATTTTGCTAAAGAAAATTTTTTAAATTTACTTTTTAAATATCTTTAATTATTTCCCAGGTTCTGATACGTTTATCTGAGTATTTTTCCAAATAATTATTTTTCAGCTAATTATTAATCACTGCCTTTTTTATTTCCTCTTATAAGTCACTAGATGAAATTTATTTCTTTTATAGCTTTCTTAATTTTGATTTTGTTATATAAACTTCTGGAAATGATAGTTGTTTGTTAAACTCATACTTAATGATGATACTGCAATGCATTTTGATTTTCCACAGAAAACTCTGAATTTCAAAAGACTTATCAGGTTTCCTCTAGTGGCAGTACGAAAGTTTGTTCCCACTGATCACATGCATTGTAGCCACTGTTTTCCAAAGAGGAAATCCCTATGGAAAATGTGCATATATATTTTAATGAGATTGTTAAATATAGCTTTTCAAAATGTTCTTTATTTGTTTATCTGTGCTAAGATTTAAAAAATATCATACAGTTTAGACCAAGAAAAAAATTTCATCTATCTTAATCCTAATATGTATTTATTTAGCCAGAAAAGAAAATCCAACATAACTAGTTCGAAAAATAATTAGACAGCATTCTTTAAGCACAGAATTATAATTGTTAAGTGGTTTCACATACCTTGAAAACTAATTAAAAAAGTTGTTGTACCTTTGAAGAATTAAAAGAGTTTATAAACCTATGAGAATTGATGACAGCAAGCAAAATTATATAATAAGAAAAAATTTATTTTGTATGTTAAGAAAATTAGTGCAAATAAATGTAATTTTAAAAATTGTCACTCTCAATGATCCTGATTTGAATTCTATTTCAAGTTCTTTTAGAAAATGAAAATATTTATGTTTAAATCCATTTATTCCGATGAGATTAAGGATTATACTTCTGACATTTTATCTTGCAATCTCTGAACGGTTTCCTTTCTGTATTGTGCAATTTCGTTCAAATTTTCATCATAAGATAAAAATTATACTAAAAAGGTTATGTTTCTTTTGCAAATTTAAATCTCCTTACTTATAAATCCCTTCGTACATTTTTTGTTGCATCAAATCACTTTAAAACTTTATATCTTAAAAATATTATTCAGACTAGTAAATTCATTTGATTTAACTTATTTTTTTATAATTTTAAGTAGATTTTCAGCGAATTCTTTTGAATTTCTGTGATATATTTCTTTAAATTTATAAATATTAAGCAGTTTTATCATATTAGTAAAATTGCTCTTAAAAATGAAATTCGAAAAAGTAAATTCATTTGAATAATTTTTTTTATTCCAAATTAAATTTTAATGAATGTTTTTGAATTCCTCTGATAAAATGTATTTTAAATCAAGAAATGTAAACAATTTTGTTGCAATTAAAAATATGACTTTTCCTTTTTTCCTAATTAGCTATAATAATCATTTTTATATAAAAATGTAAACAACAAATTTACAATCCGTTAAAAAAGAATTATATTCAATAAATGTTTTAAATTTTAAATTATAAACATTGATACTTATAAATGTCTAATTTTATATACAAGAGGCCTAAATCATCTTTTGTTATTTTCAAAAACCGTAGTAAAGTTTGAAATATTTGTGGCTCATCTTACCGGTTTTATCAATAAGGCTTAGTAATAGTTTCCTTTGGTCTAGTAAAGTTAATTTTCAATCGTTCTGTTGTCTTGTCATCTGTTCGTTTATACGTCGATGGAAATGCAAATATGATGAATTGTAAAAATGGTGAAGGAACCACTTATCAGCCGCATAGTATATTTTTGAGGTAGCAGCATTTCAATATATATATATATATATTCTACATATGACAAAACACACGAAATACTAGTACAAATTCGTGTTCTAAATAAGTCCTATATAGATTCTCTTAAAACGCATTCTGTAAAGGTTAGGTACTATGTGTCGTAATCGTACTCGTCTCAGTAGGGCTGAGCTTCTTCTCTCCTAAGTAAGCGTGTTAGACGGCATATCTTTCTGAATGCCAGGACTAAGTGCCCTTTTTTGTCTTACTCTTGCTGTCTCACTGAACTGCTGACTTTATCTCAGCCTGTCTTCGTCTCTTATGATTTTCCGTTTCTGCAAGGCTCTATATATAACAAAATCCCCCCCGCCGAAAGTCCTTCATGATACTTGCTATGAAAGAATGACCGATTGACCTTCGTATCCTCTCTTTCCTGTTCCTTGTTTTCTCTGCACGGGAGGGTTACCTAATTGATCCAGCATTTCTAAGAAATATCCTTGCGGTTTTCTAAAGAATATTCCCTCTTTCGGTTCTTTTGTTTAATATTTGATTCTCGTGGGAACACCTTGTTCGGTCGATGTGAAATGATCCTTACAAATGCTCACAACGACATTTTTTTGTTAAAAATATCAAAAATATTGAGAAAACATTACAGTGGTATTATAATAAAAATAAATCGCTTAAACATAAAAATTCATAAAAATTAAAAAAAATACAATAGGAATTCTTTGCTAGTTTTTTTTAGTTGAAAAGCGTTTGTGATTTACTGTGATATTAAAATACTTAATTTTCATTAATGCGAATATAAGAATATCTTATAAATTTGCAGGAGTGTATCTCAATGTATTCCGATAAACTAATCTATCAAATGTTTCATAAGAAATGTAATAAACTTTTAAGTTGATAATGACTTAGTAGCATTTACAATACTAAACCAAATCTGTGTATTCTAAAATGTAATTTTTGAAATAAAGATTTTAAATATTACATATAAATTTGAAGTCACAGGTTTAAGAGAATAAATTCATATATTTCAATATACATTTTCGAGGATTTTGTGTAGAATTTTACATCGGTATGTAAAGGTAAATAATAGTAATATTTAATGTTTCCATAAAAGTTAAATATTTCCGTTTCACTGAATTTGAAATTTTTATTGGATTTGTAGATGTTCGTTTTTTTATTCAAATTACTTTTATATCAGTCATTAACAAACAAACTATTAATAGTTCACTAATATGTTAAATATACTAGATGTACTAAAATTGCAAAATATTTCTAAGGCATTAAACAAATATTTTGCCACATGAATTTTAATCAGAATATCAAAAGGAATAAAACAATTTCCAGTAATAAATGTCGATTTCATCAAATATATATCATTAAATTTGTCATCTTTTATGTCCAATGTAACTATGCTTTAAATCTAAGGACGCAAAATCTAAAATTTCTTAAAAATCTGAATATCTGAAAATAGAATCGTGAAAATTAAGAGTATGGGTCATTGGCAAAATCGATTGCACCAACTTTCTTTGATCCGAAAAAGTTTGTGTTTAAATATAAAGTTATTATAAAAATCCCATTAAAGTTAATTTAATGTTTATTTTTGAAAACAAATACAATACTCTATTATTAAAAGCTAAGTATAGTGAAATATAATAATATTTGTGATCTAAATATTAGTTTATGGACAAAAAGAATAAAAATAGAAATCCAGATAAATTTCCAGTTTCTTTGAAAAGAAAAAAACAACTAGTGAAATATAAAAAAAGGCGGTAAACAAAACAACAACAACTTAATCATCTTTATGACAGGTGTAAGTACTCATACAAAATAAACATTGTAAAATGTCTTTTGATTCCAGAAAATAAATAAGCATGGCAGCAGAATGCATCTGTAATGAACGTAACCCATCAGCAATTCCCGGAAGAGAGGAGAATTAACTGCCCAGCTTAGTTTGGGAAACAAGCTATTTGTCGGCTCAATTCCAAGCTGAGTTTTTATTTTGGGGGATTTTTCTTCATTCCGAGAGAGTGTACCCTAATTAATTAAATGAAAGGAATCAAGTAAGAAGATTTTGCTGATAAATTTTTGACGATCTCCTAAGTTGCTATTCTCTTCCTCTTTTTTGTTTCTATTTAAAGATACAAATTACTTTTTTGTTAATTATTTTCAGTGAATTTTTAGAAAATTGTCTTATTATTAAATGTAGAAATACCTCTATATGAATAAATTAAATTTTATTATAGAGCTAATCAAGTTAGTCTAACATCTCAATTTAAAAAAAAATATTGATGATGGATTAGCTTCGTGTGGTGAATTAAAAAAGGTTTACTATGCTGCCAACTAGACTAAAGATAGTGTACTAGAAATTTATTTTTTGACTTTTCTCCCTTGATCAACGTCAAATAAAGTTCATAATTTCCCAGCCATGAATAGTGAACGGGTGGGTTTTAATTTCAATAGTTCTAAAAACGATATGATCCAGTACATGAATTTTTAATGGATGGTAAAATTACGCCTTCTTTGAGAATGTTTAGGAATAGTTGTTTTCCCTTTACGTTTAGTTCATGTGATAATTTTAATGAATTTATCTGTTAATACAAGACTCTCTTCCACAATTTCCACCAATTCACCTGATCCACCCATCACTGAAACAAACAGAATATGCGGGAATAGAAAAATTATCCAATCGATCGCTGCAAAGAGACTACATATGGATCACATTACGATCGAAAATAAGAATTATGTTGTTGTTTTTGGTTTACTGGGTGCTTTGACCAGAAGTCTTTTGTAATTCGAATAAAATGGCTGTTAACTTTTGGGAATGAAAATTCGGGAGACTTTTCAAGAGACCTTTGTTATAGTAATTTAAGTTAAATAGGCAATTTACAAAATAAGCACATCTGTACTAAAAATAAACAAATTATAAGGAAAAATAATAAAAAAGTAAAAAATTGGTTCGGAACTAGCTATAGGCAAAAAATAAAGTAAACAGGCATTCATCGCAAATAACGCTATTATCTTCAACATTTGTTCTAAATAAATCGGTAATTAATTTTTACTTTTACTCACCATTGATTGTATTCAATCGATGTTTTGTGGATTTGATATGGCAATTATATCTCCTCTTTCGTCACGTGCTATATTAATGCCTGTACCACAATCCGTACAAAAAACAAAGGAAGTAACTTTCTTAGATTTATATAACTTTCTTAGATTTTCTTAGATATATATATATATATATATATATATATATATATTTGATTTAGCACTCAATGTTAAATGCAAATCACGCCCTCCCAAAAGAACAGTAATCGATACGAAACAAAACCCGGGTTAACAAAGGAGCGAATTTCGGGAAGGCATTATTTTCGGTTTTGTTTTTGACGTAGAAAAACGATCAACATGTTTTTTTTTCTACCTCACATGACTCAGTTCCGAAAAATTCTTTCCTTCTTTGTAAACCACCATACATCATTTCAAGGACGTGATGCTAAGTTTTGAGATAAAATATTTCACGTTTATAGATCGCTTTTAATTTTTTTCTTTGTGATGGATTATTTTACAGTTTCATCCATATGTAAAATATCCCTATTTTTGCACAAAATTCCATTTTTAAAGGCATTTTCTGATTGACAAAATTCGGGAGTTTTATATACAGTTATGGAGTTCCGGAGAAGGAGCCGAAGTTCGGTAATCTCCCGAATAAAATCGAATCGGGAGAGATGGCAGGTATGCAACAATATTGGAACCTGGTACCTGGGAACCTTACCTAGAACGTTACCTGGGTACAATATTGGAAGCTGGCTACATTGAGCTTCACATTTTGCCATTGCAATTCGAGGTTCCCATGGATATTACATATGTGTTTATACCTGCCTGTTAGAGTCGAAAGGAAATACTTTCAGACTTTTGAAGACATATAATATCGTGGGTATACCAGACATATATACATGAATTTTCGATCGGGATTAGTTTGTCTGGTTTCGATTGCTATATACCAGCTTAAAGCAGGCCCTAAGGTTGAATTATAAAAATACTTGATATTTTAGTTTAAGTAAGTGCTATAAGACAATATATACTAGAATCACAAAATCAAATTGCTTAAATTCTTTTTTTACATTTATTTTAAAGATACATATATATTTATGTGACAATAAAAAGAAAATTCAATACTAAGTCTAAAATATTTGTTTCAAAGCATGGGTAGTTCAATAAATTTATCACTCTATCTCATACATAATATCGATACTATGATTCGAAGAAATAAATTTTTCATACATCTAGGGAATATTTTCTTCGCCTTGGAGATGGGAAAAGAATGTTTGATTTTAAGCATGGTTTATAGCATATATTGGAAGTAAAGGAAAATTCTCTGCTCCCATTTATTCTACGAAAATGTCATTTAGAAGAAGTGATTATACATAGTTTTTAACAATCTGTACACTATTTTTTCGGTATCAGTTTTCCCTTATAGAAATAAAATGTTTCTTAAACTGAAATACTGACTTTTATCCTATTTGTTCTTGCAATAATACCGAGTTCATATTTTCTTTCTTAAAATAAATAATTGTTAATTTTTTCTTAAATTATTCGAAAATATTTTAATTTGAAATGAAATTGAATATTTTAATTTTGTTATGAAACCTGTCAACAAAATTGAACTACTTCATGGATATAGAAGATGTTTAGATATTATTTAAACTAAATATTAAATTTTACAGTAATACACACTTTTGAAACTACAAAAAATATAATATAAAATGTGATGTAATAATATGTAATATTAATATTATGTAAAGTTTTATATTTCAAGGTGTTTAAACAAAATTCCAGGATTATTATTTTAGAAGCAGGCTTTTTTAACCAATTACCTACATAATTTTCTACATGCATTCTAAAAAAAAATCTACTCACTATCCAAAAGAGATGAAAATTGATGTGACGAAAAAGGCATTGAAAAAAATAATAAATTTCACAGAAATTAAATGTTTGATCCAGGATATTTCTACTCATAGCGAAATTAAAAAAATCCACCTACCCCTGATCCTTATACAAGCTCCTTTCCCTCTTAGAATTTATTAATAGGTTAATCGAATATCATAAAGTTCCTGCGAGTTCCTATTGAGTTAGATCAACTTCCAGGATCGGATAGATCCAGAAACAGTCAGAGACATCTTCTCATTTAACTCTAAACTTTCTTTATTGGGGAAAAAACTGACGGACTAATGTGGAAGTGTTTGACTAAAAGAAGCGTTTGATAATCAGTAGACATTATTGCCATGAGCATCCGGTCATTATCCTGTTAAAATGTATGTTTAAGTTACCAGGGTCATCACAGCCAGATGTAGAATATCATCAACGTATCTCAAAATGTAAATTATCCTGGGTAACAATTAAAGAGGACTGACTATCAAATTAACTGTCACCTTTGACTAAAACTCCTGCTGAAAGGTTGCGTGGTGAGTGACAGGCAAGTTAGTAACCCATAAAGACACACTCCAGACAAGTTTTGCTCTAGTTAACATTTTTCATTTAGAAGTACGAGTCAAACACTGAAAACAATAATACTCAAGTCCATTATATTCTAGATCAATTGATCCTGATAGTACTGAAAATGTATATATCGCTGTGAGCATGTAATTGGCTAAAAGAGCTGAGGTACCTTTGTCTTAATCGCTTACCAATGGTCCTGACGGTTACTCGGGTTTAAGTCCCATGTTTGATAATTGATTATGACAAATCAGAGAACCTGCTCTGAAGATCACTCCATCTGGACCCACAATCGTCTCTTTAATTAAACAATTGGTTCCCTGATCCTGCGATGGTTCAAACTTTATTTCCAGCACAACCGAAAGCGGCGTCTCTTTGTCTCAAATGTCAAGCGATCCTATAAATTGACTTGACTATAGTATTTCCTTTTGCTCAATTGAACAGCCTCCGTCAAATGGCTACACTATTCCTAATTTGCGTTGACCCGTATATAAGTCATTGACACAATCAAAAGGAGTAAACAGAATCTAATTCGAATGGAAGATATGCCTGATAATTAGAATTTCTTCTCCTTTGTACACTATTCATATGGTCTGTTGCGTTCTCTGTACGTCAAACTATTTTTTTCATTAGCTGTCAAAATTTAATAGTACAAATTTGTGCAATTTTCTTTCAGATTTACATTAATTTCAAATTTTTTTAATATTTGTAAATTTAACATTTTTTTATTTCCATGTACTTTTGCATACACTTTTACCAGTATAAATGAAACAGGACTAATTTAATTCTTTTCTAAAATAGCAATTCATGTGGTCTAGTTTTTACAAAGTTTTAAAAAACAAAAAAAGTTATTTTTAGCAACTAATCACATGAGCTACAACAACTTGATTGATTCTTTTACGATAGTTATTTATTTAAAAGAAAATCAGGTAATGCTTTCTGCTTTTCTAAATATTTAAGTTGCTTGTGATGAAAGCTAGAAGTTTGAAGTATACTTTGTCTAGGTTATTCAGATATTATATTCTTTTTAGCAGTAACGATTTATTTATATATTTCTCTTGCTGCATCAGTTTGATTTTTTTCTTTTATAACCATACTTTAAAAATTTGCTTTATATAATGCTTTCTTTACTTCATTCCTTTATCTTTAGAAATAAATCTTTTTCTCACATTTGCTTTGTTTTTCAGAATTCTTATCTCTTTGATTAAACTATTTTTAAACATTTCATAAAATTTCTTATGAATGATTTTGTTTAGAAATTTTAATTCCTTTGAATTTCAATTTATTTATATTTTCAAATTTTTATTCAAAATTTTAAAAATAACAATCATATAGTGGCAACTTATCAAGTAGCTAATATCTTAATACTTGTAATTTGAGCAATTTTTTTGATTTCCGCGTAGTGATTTGGTTCATATGTTCACATACGTGACGGTTTAAAGTTTTGTAATAATTTCAAATAGTCTTAAATTTTTGATGTTCAATAAAATTGAATGAAACGCCTTTTGCATTTCAAATAAATATGAAATGAAAAATAAGAAATATGAAATCTTTTGCCTGAATAAAATGTTGTATGAATAATGTGATAATAATGTATGTAGAGTAATTTGGTTGTTATCAATAATAATAATTAATAGTAAATGCTTCATATCAGTGGTCACTAATTATTATTAACAATTTGAATATCATTACAAAATGTAACTTTTTAATTAATATGCATTAGTTGGAAAAATTTGAAAGTTGAAAAACAAATTCAAAAATAATTTTTAAGTTAAAATTTAACTAACCTGAAGAACAGACTTCATTGTGCTGATAATAAGTAATTTCAAACAATTGCCCATATTATTAAAATGTACAGTTTATTAAGCAACGCCCATTAAAATAAAATTATCCATCAGAAACATCATAAATTTTACTATTAAAATCAGATTTTCACTATCTTATCTTAAAAAAATATTTTTTATCAATTGGGTTTCAAATGAAAGGAAAGACCCATTAAACACAAAAATCCATAGTAAATACTGTATTTTGCGTATTATTAATTTTTAATAATTTTTTATTTATTTCAAAAAATTTAACCAATAATCCTCTAGTAGATCCTTAATACTACATTAAATATGTTTTCCAGGGTGAAACATGCAATTGACGGTATTGTTTCAAAAATATCACATGAAATATAGTTAACTAAATTTTTTCGAATATCATTGGAATAATTTTTTGTGCTTCCAAATTCTTTGATTAAAGTATTAATAAAATGTGTATAAATGTAGAACTAATTAATGTACATCTTGTCTAGTGAAAAATTATTGATTTGTTTTATATACAGTATGAATACATAGACTGCAGAACTGTTTAAAACTTATTTTAAGCATTTTTTTATGTAATACAAATTTAAGAAAACTACAGTGTTCAAAAATAAGTATTAATAATTACTGAAAATGTCTTTTAAGAGTTTATCAAATAATTTTTGCTATAATTTCATGGATGTATATTAAAACTTATGCATTAATGAAGTAACGAATTCTTTTTCTACCAGAATGAAAAAGCTTTTTATTCGCAGGTAGTTTTCTGTGCATTGGGGTAGAACTAATTAATGTACATCTTGTCTAATGAAAAATTATTGATTTTTTTATAAACTGTATGAATGCATAGACTGCTGAAATGTTTAACAAAAAATAATAACTATTTTTTTGAATTCCCTGTGAACTAATGTTTTGACATTTTATTTTAATAAGTAATCCTATTTCAAAATCCTATTTACCATTACAATTTTTACAGCCAATAACTTTGATAATAATTTGTATAGCTAATAATATTTGTAGCCTATAACTTATGCAGATCTAGTTAAATCGATATAAAATTCATTAATAGGCGATAGATTATAAGTAAAATTTATTTCTAGAAAAAACAGGGGGAAAGCTATCAAAGATAAAGGTTAGGGATATGACAGGAACTTCAGTTAAAAAATTAAATTGTATATGGCATATAATCAATATCATGTCCATTTCAACAAAAAGCAAATAATTATTTTTGTAACATTGAACTTAAATCAATAATAGAGCCTAAAATACCAAGATTTAGAAAAACGGTTGGTAGATCTGAATCCATTATAAAATTGAGGATTGCTTAATGTATATAAATACATATATAATATACGGTATTAGAATCCATGTAGAAAAGAGCTTAAAAAAGATTAGTAAAAGTAAGACTAGACTATTGACATAGCTGAAAATAATAAAGTAACAATGCAATGTATGGCAAATAACCAAAATTCAGCCCGTTTCATCGAAAAGCAAGCAGTTGTTTCTAAGACATTGAACTTAAACCAATAACAAAGAATAAAATATGAGTTATATTTGAGTGCATTATGTACATGATAATGGTTTAATGTAGATGAAGGGAATATATTGGTACTCTACACAGCAACTGTAGGTTTAAAGGAAATGTTCCATTAAATAAATGTTAATTTCCACATTATCACGTATCATACGGTTAAGAAAATGCATATACCTATCAACCCTTTTTTCTCTAAGAATTTGTTTTTGTTATTTATTGCACATGATAGCACAAAATCTTTGTTTCTTATGATTTAGAATTTTTTTGTCATATATTTATTCCAGAGCTATGGACATTTTTGCCTTTATAATAAACTACGAAAAATACGAACTTTCAAAATTAAACTGTACATTTTACAAATTTTAATTTTTTAACTTGTTGAAAATTTTATACAAAAATATTAAATTGCATAGTTAATAAACTCTTGTTTTACTAATTGTGAAAAAAGATTTAAATTATGCACCACTTAAATTTTCTTTACTTTTATGTTCAAAACTAAATTTTTTAAAATTATAAATGTGTATGCGTCTTAAAATATGTTCTTAAGATAATTAAAAAAATTATTACACGAGTTTCATGCCTTCCTTCTGTACAAAAAAGTTCTATTTATTTACAAATTCATACATACTACAAAGTAATCTAAAGAAATATTTATTGCAGTAAAATATATTTACTAATTAAAGAGCATGACACTAATAAGAACATAAGAACCAATATACAACTAGAGTATATAATACCATCATTTAATAGAATACTTTTGAAAGGTGTATTCAAAATTGTGTCCATTCTTTTTTGTTCCTATGAAAAATTCACGTCGTTAGACCCATTGATGAAATCAAGACCTGATTTGAGAATGTATAGCCCACTACAGTCAAAACGAGATAAACATTGAGCAATAGCTTCTGTGATAGCTACTTCCTATCAACTTTTATAGTTTGTTGTTCCCCCTGTCTAGTTTAGTTCAGACAACAGGGAAAGAAACTACATCATTTTTTATATGCTTTACTTCTTTGCTTTTCAAGATCTGCTTTTATGTGTGGAGGGTATTTATTTTTGTTGCTGTTGCTTCCTGCACACAAACGCGCAAACTTTCCCCTATTGTACGACTTCAAATAGTACCAACAAATAAGACGACGTTACGGCAGAAAACAAGGCTAGAAAAAAACAACACTTGCACCGTTAACTTCGCCAGAGTTGAGCAACTTTACGACTTTCCCATCCCCCTACTTTTTTTTTCTATTTGATTCGAAGGCCCATTTTCAGTCCAAGATTCCAATCGGTGGTGCCAGGACTCGAAATCAAATATATTTTCTTTTTGCTCAGTGGTATATCCGTTTTTTCCCGAAATTAAGCCCTTTCCAAGTACTCTGAAGACACTAGTATCCTGTAGGATTTGGCGACCGAGGCTACATATAAGGTTAAGGATCAAAATTTTGATTTGTTTTGTTTTGTGTTGGGTGGTGGGTTTTTTCCATTAAAAAAGTTATTGGTTCTTCTTTATCCCTTTCCTGTAATTTGGATTGTTACGGTGATTTTTTATCCTTTTATTTCTCTTCCTTTCTCCTTGCGTTATTTCCTGTTTCTTTCCATAGGAAAGCAGTGATGCGTTTCGTATTTTGTCACTAACACCTGTTAATAACGTAAAGATGGCAAGAGAGATAACTGGAAAAAAACTTTCTCATTCTTTAGACTAGACTTAATAAAATTGTTTAGTACAATTTTATATTTTTTAAGGAATAAAATAATTAATTAGTAATCTTTCCTCATACTTTTCATCATTTGCAATAATAGAGCTAGATGCTGGCCGTTTTTTTTTCCAATTTAATTTGATCCGCAAGTTTAACTTTGATTTTATTGAAATTTAATAAATTTATTATATCTCTATTAAAAATGTATACTTGTCAGAAAAATGTAATTACACTCTAAAAATATTTATATAAAAATTGTAATTGGATGATCAAATAATTATTTAAAAAAATGTTTAGTAATAGTTACTCGCAGTCCCTAATATTTTAATATCATTATAAACACCTTGATTTGGTTCAGATTAATTAATTTTATTTTAACTTAAATAAAATAATTGAAATTTTGTGACTGAAATTTTTTTTATTTCATAGAACTAATAAACAATATCTTTAATAAAATTACTAAAATTTTAGTTTATCTTCCATGTTAAGTTTAAACCAAAATTTTAAAATTTAATTTTTCATTTAGTATTTTCTCTTATGCTTTGCAAGTATGTCAACAAAATAGAAGTTGTTGTATAGAAAACTCAGCTCTGCATTTTGTTATGAAAAAATAAACTGTAATATTAATAGTTCTTATATTAGTAATGGTTAAAATGATATATCGAATTTTGTCATTAAATGTAATGAAGGAATTTTTTGCTTCAAATCCTAATGTACCAAATATATTTTAGCGTTTGTCAGTAGAAGAATTGATTAGTTATAAAATGTAGTTTAGATTTTTAAGAATTAATCTAACTAAATAAGATCATTTAACGATGTACTTTCATTACAGAAAAGTTAATTTTCGTCATAAAACATAAGTGCATAAGTTCATTTTTAATTTTTTAAATTCAAAATTTGTATAATTATGTAGTCATATTTATCTATAGCTATCTATGAAAATAAAACCAGGTATCCTTCTAATTTTCTATAATAATCTAATTATTAAAATTATACTGCATTTTCAAAAATTAAATATTTATATTTTATAAAAAAATTTTCCCTATGTTTTCAAATAAGAAACACGCAGTGTTTTCTAACATAAAGAACTGTTTTTCATTTACGATTTACAAACGTTAAAATATACTGATATTTATGACTTTTAGCATGAATTTTTAAGGTTAAAACTAAAAATAAATTTTTCTGAAATAACAATTAGTGCAACTAATCAACATAAAATGTATAATAATAATAATAATAATAAATAATAATTAACTAACTATATTGTTTTAATATATAATAATATTATAATAATAAACTAACTATATTGTTTTAAAAATATGTTACATTATAAGTTGTTAGGTGCTTAGAAAGTTTTCTTTTTATAATATTCTCTCCATTTGTGAGTAATGTTGAAATTTCGCATGTGCATTAATTTTCTAACTAGTCTGGGATACTAAATATGCATGAAAATTTTGATCCGATAAATATATATTTTATTTATTACACGAATTTAAAAAATATATAATCCCTCCATTTCTAAAAACAAATTTTAATAAAGTTAATTTTTGATTCAATTGACAGTCACGGAGATTTTCTAAAATTGATTTCTTACACTTCTCGAGTCAGCAAAATGCATTTTTTAACTTAAGAAGAAACTTAAGTTACTTTATTTAAATTTATTTTAATAGCAGAAGATATATTACACTTGTCTACATTTTAGATGAAATGAACTATTTCCATTTTCTTATGGTAGATAACAAAAGCGGATTAAGAAACGCCAACTATGCGCTGAAACAATTTGCATTTAAACATAAAAGGGCAGAAAAATAAATAAAGTCTACATACAAGTCTGCTTAAAGTTATCAGGAACGCCAAAACTCCGTCGTTTAAAAACTTATCTTCGGAATTACTTTAACTTAGCATACAATTCCGGTTTTTGTTTCAAAATAAATAAAAGTTGCAAAACCCTGAAAAATTCCTTTTGCCCACAACAGTGGATGCAAGACAAATCCCCACTTTCCGAAAAATAGGAAATAGAGAGGGAAAAAGAAAAAGAAAAAATGAAATTGCTGACTACACAAAATCTACTGGATCGAACCTTTGACGATGGTTGCTTGGGTCAGAAGGCTGGAAAATGAGAAAACTTGGTGGAAACGTTTGCAGGAAAAAAAAGTGGGAATAGGAAAATGCGCTGAGACTGGAAATGGGAAATTTTCCATACTTTGCGTCGAAAACGATGCAAGAAAAACGAATGTTTTCACAGCTACGTGTATTATTGAAGCATCCTTTCCGAAATGATCAATAAGGAGATGACTAATGAAATGGTTCTTGGATACTGAGCAAAATTCCATAACACTGTTTTATCTGTCCTGTGAGCTTTGATATCAGAGAAAGTGCACTTAAGTTGTGAAATCGGTTTGCATACGCATGTGTTTTGTACATTGTTAGAAGTTTTTCAAAAGTTTTAAGGGAAAAATAAAGCTTGTACCTCAGATACAACCACAAAAATTTTAGGTTATTCTCGTGTAAACAAGGTAATGATTAAAATATCAATTATATTCGCCAATATAACATTTACAATAGTTTCTTTATAATTCGACATGCACACACATCGAATATTTATAGAAATTATTTTAATAATTTAATAAAAAAAAATAGCAATGTTCGTATCACAATTTTAAAAGCAATATTTTTCATCAAATACATTTCCTTGATGAGAATACATTGATTGGATATATAGCTGTGACAACAAAATTTTAGATATATCATTATATAATTTATAACGTGTACAATAATTTCACAATTTCTCAATGAATAAGGGAAATAATTAATATAAATTATTAATAGTTGCAACTAAATCAGAATTTTAGATTGTATTGATTTTATTAGACTCACAGCGAGTGTAGAAAGTATTTGTACACCTTTATTTAGATTTAAAAAGTGTCTGAAATTTCAGTCTTTGAAGTAAAATTTTTAAACAAAACTAGCACACGTACAAACATTTTATTTGCCTGGCTATATAACCCCTAAAGTATAACGTTTACGCTGTGTGTTTCGGATCCTTATTGTGTATAAAAACGTAATTGATTCCAATTTTTGTAAACTGGATTGTAAATTATTTTTTACCAATGAACAAATTACGATTTATGATCTCTTCAATAATGATTAAATTTCCTACACCAGAGGTATTCATGCAACCGCATATTTCAAAATTTCCTCCATACTTCATTGTTGGTAAATGATTCTTTGAATGTATTTGTGTATTTAGTTTCCTTTGCACCTTTATTGCCCAATCAGATAAAAAAAATGAATTAATTCTCCTCCAAGAAGATAACTTTTTCCAAGAATTAGAACCCCAATTTAAATTTAAATTTTTTCTGCAAAAACTAAGCATAGTTTAAGATTCTTTCCGGTTATAAAATATTTTTTTCTCGTAACTCTGCCATGGAAAAAAAGCTTTTCTGTATTCCTTTTGTGCTGTATTCCTTTTTTTTTTTGAAGCTGAATTGCAATTTCAGAAGCATTGGTCGTCGTTGTTTTTATTTTAATTGACAAATAATGAATCGACAAATATAACAACTGGGGAGCGATGGTCGATCACATTGTACTTTGTGAAGTAACATGGGAAAGAATATATTATTATTTATTGATTGCATGGTAGAATGAATTCTACAATTTAAAATTTTATTTCATGTTCTCGAAGTTGTAAAATTTATTTCCTTTCCAGAAATAGAAGTCTTCAAACGTTTTCTCGCCGTTTCTAAGAATTACACTTTCCAATCACAAATTTAAAATTGAATTTTTACTTTTGCATAGATATTGTAAAGCGCCTAAAATATCTTACAGTTTTTTCTTTTTAAAACGACTGAAAATCATCACAAAAAATTCATGTTTTTAGTCTATATTAATACCTTTTAATCCTTCAAAACTCCTTAATTTTTTTTTAAATTTTTAAATAAAATTTATAAATATTTTGATAATTAGTTTAAAATTCTAGTTCGAATATTTTTTTTAGATTTCTGTTCCTTGTTTCCATGCCCATTATTAAATTTTAAAACATGCCTTTTATTTATAAATCAGCAGTGTACGAATATTTTCTACACTGACTGTATAAAACAATATATTTAGTTGTAATCTATAGATAAAACACTTTATCCATTTAATGTATTAAGGTTAAATAAAATAATAAGTTTTACAAGAATTTAAACACAAAATTTTATGGTGAATTTTATGGAGTTTTGGTTATACACAAAAACGTAGCCGAATATCATAATATACAATGCAATCAATTCATGCAAATGCAAAGCTTAAGGGCAAAAAATATGAAAGCAAATTGAATATAAAAAAAAAATTATATATGCTCAGAAAAGTTCTGGACAGATTGTAAAGGATGGGAATGAGATAAACTGTTCAGTTAATGAATATGGATCCGATACCATGTATAGGCAGTAAAGAGCACTGTTTAAATCAATATATTCAATTACTTCTTGTGATTTCAAAAAAAGTCATTCCACGATGAGCATTATCTACACGAATTCAGAGCATGCAGATATTCATTTGATATAAGCGGCTGGTAATGAAAACAGGACAGCTGCTCAAGTGAACGATTTCGGACCAGAACAACTGTCCCGCATCTTTAAGAAAGTGAATGTTGCAGAACCAATAGACGTGATGAAGGCTGAAAAATAATTTTTAGAAATCCTCGAGGGGAACATGCTGCCTTCGATACATCAAAGCAAAATCCTCAAACTACAGCACGTAGCCTGGATTCGAACCGTTCATTCGTGTGGAATATTTTACATGATTAAGGAATGAAGATATTTCATTTACAGGAACAGCAAGCATTTAAAAAAGATGATTATTTTCTTTGTGTGGACCTGTAATGTACCACAGGTTGATTTCAATTTACCCTTACTTTTCACTAATGAAGTTACATTGTGACTTTGTTTTTGTATTGTTGGTTTTTTTTTTTAATATTAACTGTAAAGGCAAGGCAAGTTAAAAGTTTTTTTATATTTCATTTTCTCTCTCCTTAATTTTACTTTTCAAAACTTTTTCAGCCATCAAGATTTAAACATGAAATTTCCGTACACATATTCTATGTTCTAAGACGTTTACTTTATTTCCTCTACAAAATTCTACATATTTTTTAATGATTTTCTGTGTCTGTAATTTGTATCGCTAATACAAATATTTTATAAATCCATACAAAAACAAGTAATATAAAAAAAAAAAATATTAAAGTCAATTCCTACTTTTTTCCCCTATATTGCAGTTCTTTATAAGTAATTTTCATTCATTTTTTTAAGTTTATCTGGCGCCATCTATTGGTAGATATATGCAACTTAAATCTAAAAAAACTAAAATTAATTAATTAAATTTAATTACTGAATTAATATTTGAAAAAACTGTATTAACATTCAGTGTCATCCACTGCAAGTTGAAGAAATGTATTTGAACTTGAGTGGATGAATAAAAAGATACTTTATGAACGATTGAAAATTTGAACAAGATACATATGGGGAGAGTGTGAGTTAATAGAAGGAATTGAAAAAAGCTGTAAATATTTAAAAAAAAATGAATAATTACATTGATTATATTATTCTATGTTTACTAATTGTTTTCACTCTTGATATAAAATCATAAGTAATAACCGTTGTAACGTTTTAAATTGGGGTTATTTTAAATAAAAATAATATGTGATTAGTATCTTTCCATTCTAGATTTATCGAAGTATAATGGAACATTTAAAAAAAATTAATATTGTTGTAAGGTTTCGAATAATAAACGTATAAGTTCTTTCCTGAAAATTGTGACAATCACCGGCGTAGGCATGGTGATAGTTAATCTGGTTCTATATGCTCTGGTCTGATCAATTCAGAATTTTTACTTTTATTTTGTCTGTCTTTTTCTTTAAATATAAATTTTTTATAGTTTTATGTAAATGGCTGCAGGTTGATCTTTACAGTAAGCAAAGTTGCCTAACTAGATTTAAGTGATAACAAACACCATATTATAGAGAAAATCTCTATCGTAAAGAAGAATGTTCGTTTTAACAGATCATGCAAACAAGAATCAATCCCAGTCTGTTTGTTAAAACTCAAACTGATTACTAACTTTAGTGACAACTGCAAAATAAATACCCTAAAATATCTACAGTAACTCCTAAAACTTTCATCAGATGTTCAAGTCAATCAAGTGCTTCAATTGTTGCTTTTCAATCAATAGTCCCACCAGCTAGCAAATAAAGACATGTTTGAAATAGCGACAAGACTACCAGACTGGAAACGTTCTCACTAACTAAAAAAAAAAATGCAGTCTCAACTTGTATTATCTAAGAGAAGACTGGGCACGTTACTTCTTGTAGAGACCGTGATAATTTTACGAAACCCCCATTTGATAAAACGGCGAAACATCGATCTATTTAAAAGTACACCAAATAATCCAAAAATATCCTTAGCACAAATTACTGACAAATCAAATTCCGAAATATAGAAAATAGAACCCCCCCCCCCCCCCACCAAGAATTTTACTTCTAATTTTTTTATTAAAGGAATTACTAAAACTAATCGAAGCCTTTCCAAATCTAATGAACATGCTATCTGGAATTCAAAATGAAAGTAATATAATTGATATACCATGTTTCCTGATGGTAGCCCAGGGATCAGCAATTAATGAGACAATAAACTATTAAGGGCCTTTTTTATTCATTTTAATAGTGTCTAACGAATTTCTCTAATGTCTCCACAACCCCTTTTAAATTCCTATAAATTCCTCCCCCTTGTTTACGTCTTCCAACCCCAGCTATTTTCTTTGTTGCCTTCTTCGTCTCAAGATATAAGTGGTCCAGTGGGTATGATATTGCGCCGTAATCAGTGCTAAGTGGATAAAATCCTCAATAAATTTTTTATTGAATTTTTATCTTGATAACCTACCTTAGGTTATTTTTAATTAGTTATTTTTAAGTCCTTGTTTTTAATTAATTACAAATATTTATTATTATTTATCTTTTAACATCTGGTCAAAAACATTTATTTTATTTTCTAAACAATAATCTAAAGGAGATGTGACGCTCAGAGGCCAATAAGATCAACAAACGGTTTAGCTTCTATAAGCAGAAACTCTAAATAAGCCAGGAAAGACCCACAAACAGTTATAGCGTTTAAGGCATCTTCGAACTAGGTAGACGAAACTTGCAACTAAAAGTTATATGTACATATTGCTTGTTTTGTGTAAAGTGTTGTTGTTAAAAGTGTAGTAGTTGATCCTATGGATCTCTTCCCTTAAAATATATGTGGCAATATCACATATATCATAGTTCTTATTTTATTTCTCTTAGGCGTTTTCACTGTCAATATTTCTTCATGTCTTTGGTCTTATCAAATATCTGCATTAAATCTGCAATCTGAAAAAAAATAATGCAATAAGGAATTTTTATGACAGAGTATTTCTTTATATGTGAAGAAATCTATATGTTTGATTCAAGGTGAAAATAAAATGTACCCTACTCAGTCCTGATAACTCAAAATATATGGTCTATGTTAGTTGCTTTATTTTTCCTATATACTTCAACTTAGTATACTAGTATATACAGCCTATGCAATACTTATAGTATATACAACCTAATTTATCTCAACATCAATTTAGCAGCAACATCATTCAGCATCAATGTTATGATATAATTTAAGTGAATGAGTCATTTGATGATCATCTTATAAATATTTATCAAAGGTTGGAGATTTAGCAATTTCACGGAAACTCGACAGCTAATTACGAGTTTAATATTTTATTATAAATTTATATTTTAACCTCCTATAAATTATAATGTCATTTCTTACTTTGTATATTTGGAGATTCAAACTAGATAGAACTTGAGGAGAGGGAAAGGAGAAATGGAGCAATCTATCCAGGTACCCAGTGAGATGTCTACTAAAAGTTAAATATTATAGAAATAAAATAATACATGGAAATAATATTAAGGCAATGGTAAATATATTTAGTATCAGTAAAAATAGATTACTGTAGCACTCTGAACTTAAATAAGATACGATAGTATAAATAGGAAAGAATAGGCATATGGTTACATTTACAATAATTTTTAATCATAAAATTCCTATAACATCATATTTTTTTCCATCATAAAACATTCCAGGCTAATATGCTAAATATTTCTTTCAATGAATTTGCTAATTAGGATCCATAAAATTGTTCATAACTTTTATGAAAGCACTACATTGGTAATTAAAGCTTTTACAATGAGTTTTTGTCTCCTTATTGAAAACAATGTTCTAGATATGAGTTCAATATCTTAATATAGGTTCTACATTTTTTACTCAATTTCATCATTAAAACAAAATATTTTTCGGCTAAATTGTAATAAATAACGATCTTAATTAGTTAAGGAACAACCTCAAATTATAGATGCACACATTTAATGGATTTTTAAGGTTTATAATTAAAACAAATGTACAAGAATTAAAGAAACAACTAATTTTTTTTTAAATTTTTATTTTATGAACTTAATTTAACATTTAGTTTAGACAGTTTTTAGCATCCCATCTTTTTTTTAATTTATTGAAAAAGTCCATTTAGAAAGAAAAAAACAAGCATTAACATATAATTATTCATTGGCCTAAACAAGACATATTAAGTTAAGTTGCTCTGCAGCTAAAGTACTCGCGCGTTCGTGAAAATTGCTCCCCTGCGAGAATGCACACGTTTTATTTTCTTAACTGAAACGACCTGACTGTCAAAGGGCGTACGTGGATGGTCTATAAGAAAATAATAACAAAGCTGAGAGTTTGTAGTTTCATTTCTTTTCATTTTCAGTTCTTGATATCGTAGTAGATACCATTTTTAAACGCCATTAGAACTTAAGCTATTGATTGCTAACTTTCCCATATTAGAATTCTTTAGCATTATAGAGTTCGTAGAAACAAACCATCAGTAGTGGGAAGATAAATAAACACAAAACATCAATAATTAAAGGAATACATGCTTGAAAGGAGAATTTCAACATCAGACCGGTTTTCACTAAAGATGACCATATGAGTAGTGGATGATTACCGGCCACTTATTTAAGCACAAATGATGCAAGAAATTACGTGATATATTTAAGATCATCCGGTTTATTTTCATTGCGATTATAGTCTATTTTTCCTACTAATCATTTTCACCATTATTGACTATTTTACCTACTCATTGCAATATTATTATTGCGATTATACTCTATTTTGCCTACTAATAGTTTTCACCCTTATTGTTTATTTTACCTACTCATTGCGATATTTTCATTGCGATTATAGTCTATTTTTGCCTACTACTATTTTGCTTAATCCAATTGTGATTATTGTCTATCTAATTTGTGTATTCAAATAACTTGCATACATAAATTTTTAATTTCAGTTTTTCAATGTCATTTGTTTTAAGTTTGAATATTCGTGCATTTTTTAAGCATTTAGAAAAATATTATAAACTTAACATATTATTAGAATAACTATCTGATAATAGGAACAAATTTCTACTGTATGCCATCACAAAACTAAGAAGCTTTCCACTAACTTTCCAGCTGCAGTAAAATACACAGCCCAAGAAAATATCTACTTTATCAAAAGTCTTTTAAAAGTGTATAACTGAATCCAAACTGTCTGACACCTATTTACTGATTGCTAGATGAAGAGCTGAACTCTGGCAAAAAACTATCTTCTTAGCGCTGAAAAAAAAATTAGAAGGGAGCCCCTACTCATAAAGCCATCATTTAAACGCAGAAACGTGCTGGGCATCCACATTCAAAATTTTGAAACTAGGGACCTTTCAAGCAAATCAAATACGTATTTTTCTTCCACCGAAAAAGTTTCTTTTTTCTTTACATCAAAAGCTGAAGATTTCTTTTCAAGTCTCCATTCATTTTGATTCAGAACGCACCTCTTACTTGTCCCTATTATCACCTACAGTTTATCATTCACAGGGAAGACTATTTTTTCCCCCTTAGTAGCAACTTGAGAACTCCATCCATCAGAATCGCCATAGCAACAGTGCCTTCCTCTTTCTTTTTTAGCCGTGGAAAAATAACACATTGTGAGCAGTCGGCACTTTGCTACTGCATACAAAAGCCCCTTCTAATGCATAGAAAACAGTAGCTGTATCTAAACTTTGATGGAAAACGTGCAAAGTTCGTTTTATTTTGGGTGAAATAGTTGAATTTCGTTGAACCCAGCGTAAACTGAAAGATCTGTTGCGAAGCGAGTGTCTATTGTCTACATGAGCGATTCTTTTGGCCACGGTATATATTTTTTTTTTCTTATAAAAATGTTTTTCAGTTGGAAAATCTGGAGGGAATTGAGTTTAGTCGTGATCAGCATTCAGAGTCAATAGCTAAACCCCAAAGAAATGAGGATGGTACAATGCTTCTTAGTAAGCTGTTGCCAACTTTTCGTTATCTTCATTCGGGACACTATGGTATCAATGAATCAATTCACAGACTGTTTGCCGAAGGCAGACATGAATTCAAAATTTATTCCCCACCATCTTTCTCGAAAAAAATCTATACGATAAAGAAATGCTATCGTTTGTAAGAGGATAAATTTTGGGATTTGATTTCAACTAAATCATTTTTAAGCTTTTCATTGACGTTGTATATTATGCAATTCTATATCACCGATCAAGTCTAAAGTGTTTTAAATCAGTAACAAGATTAATAAACTTATGATTTTTGAAAATATGAGGAACTTTTAACTTTAATATAATCAATTTAAATAAATATTCCTTATTCACACATTCAGTGAGCACTTTAGGCAGTTTGGCAACATATTCATATACACTAATTAATAATAATTAGCAAAAAGAATTATAATTTAAAAAATTAAAAAAAAATCTGCAAAAAACGTTAAACACACGAATATCGTAATTAACTCACGTAAATACCCGAACTAAGGTTCAACTTAAGGTTCCGAACTTTAATTATTCAAAAGAAGCAAAATCTTAAATATTCGTGCTATAAAAATAATCACTACGATAAATTAAAATTATGTTTTACTCAATTCTTTTGTTTTTGATACTACATTTTGACTTTAATACATTCAAATTAAGAAAAATGTTAATAAAGTAAATTTTTTGATATGTCGATGTCATAAACTCAGTTTAATTCTACAGCTGTTGAATTCAATTGCGATGCAAATTTTTAATTATATTTCAGCATATATAATCTTTATATTCATATGCTACTATGCTTTTGACATAATAATATAAATAAGAGTGTACCAAAACCTAGGAAATCCTCGAAATCTAACATTAATTATTTACATTTGCCACAACGGCATAATTTTGAACATATAATTCCCCTAATAACCTATAATAAAATATGATAAATATTTTATTGTTTCCCTAAGATACTCATCTCTAATGTCTAAAAGCACTTTAAACAATATACATTTTCATGCTTTTTAATGCGCTGATTTAGATAATTTAATTTTATTATACTCCATTTCAGTAATGTCAAAATTTATTAGAATCCATCTTAAAGCATAATCCATTTTATATTAATTTCAAAGTTCATTGAAAATCGGAAACCCAAGCTTAAAATTTTTATCACTTAACATTTTATCAATTAAAAAACATTTTTCGTCCAGAATCAATAATTAGGGCATTAAATACAAAATTAAAATTATATAACGTATTAATGAACATCGTCTTCATCTTATTATTTTCAGTAACAAGTGTTTGATATATACCATAATTTTGCTCTTGCATATACATTTTCACAGATAATCTTAAACTGGTCACTTGAGAATGTTTTTATATGTAATCTTTAAAATACATATTAGCGTATATAATGTGTATACATATAATTTTATAGTTTTATAAAATTTATACAGATAATTTTTAATTATAGATAACATATAGCAAATTGTAACTGATAATTAATGTAATTTAATATTTACATACATTCCTTGGTATATTAAACTGTACTTAATACAAAATAATGCTTAAGAAGAGATGTAAGCAATATAATTTTTAGTAAGAAAAATGTATACATTGATAAAAATTAATAAATCAATTCTAATATAATAATAAGTCAAGGCAAACAAAAACATTGATTCAGAGCAGTATTTTTTATAAAAAATAATACTTGAGAAAATATGTACATATGCTGCATTGCATGCCAGTTTTCAAGAAGAACGATGTATGAAAATCATGCATGCATGAGTTTTAAGGAATGCACTCAATATGTATTACCACTTGCATTTTCTATAGCTCAAGAAATATGGTCTAAATCCATGAATTAAGAGAATCGATGTGGTTGAATTTAATGAATGCATTTAAGTTGGCACTTATACGATTGATGGATTTCAAAACATTGGAAATGCCTACAATGGCAAGATGGATGGTAATAGATCAATAAATAAAGCCGTGAAATCCATTAGAGTCCATATAAAACTAAAGTCCAGACTGCTGGAGTTTACAGAAAGGTTTGACCCTATTTGACTATAGATTTCATGCCTAAACATATTTAAAATGTTTTTAAAAAATTTCATGCCAATAATATATTAATCAATTAATTTTGAATTATCATTTTTCATAAAAAAATTAATTTATTCTAATGCTTCCTGGAATTCACACATTTTCCTAAAATATTGAATTAATAAGTCTGACTATTTACCTGCACCAAATAAAATATTTGATATGAATATATTAAAAGTTATACTAGATTTAAAAAAATAGTGGGTTTTTATGGTTCAGGATATATATTAATTGCAAAAAAGAATTTTATAAGCCACCAAAACAAAAAAAATGTAAAAGCATTAACAATAGTCATTCTTATAATATTAATTGTTATGTAGATAATATAATATATTAATATTATTTCATGTAAATTAGCTAGAAATTGTTATATGTGAATTTCAATAGTCGAGTCTCAGTAAATATAATTATCATGCAAATAAGGTCTCAGTCGAAATACTCATTCAGAATTTCTGGAATAATTTATTCGTTGTATTTTAATGTAATTTTTTGTAAGGATATATTTGCATATATAAAAATGAATGATTTTTTTTTCTTTAAACAGTCAGAGTTTTCATAGAATTTAATTTATTTATTTTGTTTTAGATACCAGAACAATATAATGGATAAAATCAATATTCGATAAATACGAAAAGTCTCATGATAAATAAGGGATTATTATACCAAGTTAAAGAATAATAGATATTTTTTTTTATGTAAGATTATATGCGTGGCGAAGTAATTAAAAGAAATTTTGAAAAACAATATTAATTCAACTTTTTAATGTACTTTCCTCTCTATTTGATAAAAAAGCTGTTTGAACTATTTGGCAAATCCTAAATTGTATTGTAATAAAATTTCAGCGATTTAACTAAAATTTCAATCCATTATTGTATTGATACAAAACTAAAAAAAATATCTGTAGTTATATATTCATAGACATAAGAGTGAACAGGTAACGGAAATGCGTTTGACTAAAGAAGAAACAACTCGATAAAAAAAAATTCTGAAGAATTTTTAAAGGTTATGAATTTAAAATGAGTAAGGTACTATAATATATCTTTTTTGACAATTTACCTTCCTCTTTTTTTTACGGCAACACACATTAACGGTTATTCTTAATGAATAAAATAGAGAAATGAAGGTATACCATGCTTAATTTTTATTACATTCAGCTTTAAACATTAAATAGTCCATACAGAAATGACATTTTTTAATTTTTTTTTGTGTTGTTAACATTTACAGGAATTTATCTCTAATTCCTCTAACAAATTGTAATTGCTGATGATAGAATTTCAATCCTTTAACTCAATCCATGTACCATAACTTAAGTTAAATTAGTCATTTCCGTATATATTTTGGTAATGGAACCAGACTATGTTACATTTTATTAATATTTGAAAAGCTTGTCAATTGCATTGCATAAGCTGCCGCTTTATTTTAAACACAAGAAAACAAAATGTATAAAGCAGGGCATAGTTAATTCGTTTAACTAGCATGTTTCGTATATATTTTCAAATTAATTTTTCTGTCTTTTACATAGAATAAATAAATAAAATTTTAAAAATAAAATATAACATTTTTTTTTTTTTTTTTTTTGCAAACGGTGATCAAAATTGAATTACGTATGTGTATACAGGACGACAAAAATGTCTTAGCCTTTTTCGAAAAATAAACTTTAGAAACAGCGCAGAAGATAGACAAATACTATTTGGAATATTTGAAAGAGAAGATATTAAGTTTTCTTCAATGTTCAAGTGCAAAAAGGCCAACTCAAAAGTTGCATTGGAACTTGGAATTTCATGAACAAAATTTATGGATATTTTTCATCAAAGATTATGTTTGCAGTAACAATTTACTGAAAAATAATTAACAGATTTAAAATAATTAAAAGAAAAAAAGCATCGCGATAACCGGAAAGAAAATATTTATTTCAAAAAACAGGTCAAGACTTTTCAATCATTTTGTATAATATTAGAGCATAAGCATGTTTTAGTTAAACAACCGACTCAGCTCGTTTATTTGGAGGAAGTTAGGCCTCGGAAGAACATGGAATCATTTATTTATCCATTAACGAAAGGCAAAATAATGAATCCTGTTTGGAAAATTGAAAAACCACGTAAACCTTTCTAGAATTATCACTACTGTCAGGCTGTTATTTAATTTTGTTATTTTATTTAATTAACACTTAATATAGTGTAGCATTTTTGTTTTGCTAGAAGAGCTTTGGCATTTCATTCCCAAGAGAGTGGAATGTATTTTCGAAAACTATATAACAAACCCATCACTCAAATTTGACAGCAGACGAGCTTTATTATGGGTATGATGAGCTTTATTACATGCAATTAGTGTTTTGAACTAATGAGAACAACCTGCTCTCTGGAATCTGATAGCAAATATTCGGTATTATGTGTAATGAGACTCAGGAAATTAACGAATGTCTGTGCGACTTTCACAGGTCGAAACAACCACAGATAGAATATTAACTATACTATGAGTTGTTCCATGGTGATTAGTGATGTCTACTTCAATGAGAAGTGTGGGAAGCTGGCCCCCCCCCCCCCCTTGACGTATTTTCTTAAAAGGAGGTGTTTTTGGTGAAGAACTTTTTTCCCTGAAGTGAATGAATAGGCCCCAGATTCCGCCTGTTTCCAAAGTGAATCCCTTGTGGTTTCGTGTATCACGCCGAGTGATAATTAGGTCTGCCCAGACGAGGGAATTAGATTCGATGTAAACTCAAGAACTCTGAAAATCATAGACCTTGGATTGAAATGTAGTTGGGATTTAATAGTACACTTAAGATCAAATTTTATTTTAATTTTTAATTTCATTGTTTAATAACCCAGTGAACATTATTTGTGCATATATATCTATATAATGATTGTAAATAAAAATTGAAGTGGTCCTCTTCTCGAAGCCGTTATAGATCTAATATAGGCCGAGACGTTACAATATATATATACAGAGAGCCGTTGTTGTAAACGTTGTTGTAAACGTTGTTGTAAACTATTGAAAAAGTCGAAATTTTAAATCATTTTAAAAATTAAACATAATCAATCTTTATACAAAAATATTTTTTTTATGAAAGAATAATTGTTTTGATATTTAAAAAAGGCTGCAATGTTTATTCTCCAGCTAAAACGAATTATATGTGTATGATGTAAATATAAATAATAAAAAAAAATATATATATATATATATTTTATTTTATATATTTATTTTATTTAAATTCAAATAGACTAGTAACTTTTGTGACAATTTTTGTGTCATG
>BPLQ01015522.1:1016723-1033506 GCA_021605075.1 Caerostris darwini
GCATAGTCCTTTTGGTAATACTATATTAAAGGAAAATTATCATGGTTTATTGAAGAGATTTAAAAGAAGCCATAATTTAATCCTGATTCAAAGTTTTTTAAGTATTTTAATTAAATATATGGTGTTGTGTCTAATGATATAAATAAAAGATTTATCTTCGTTATTTTTATTTTCACAATTTATTAGATTTATTAGAAATAATACATCTCTTATCGAAATATTTTGGATTTTCTATAAATCTTTCTATAAATTGTCCATTTTACTGCTATGATTTAGTAGATTTTTGTAGGAAACATCGTTATTATTATATCATCATGACATTTTTTAATAACTAACATTTTAATTTTATAAAGTTAAAAAACCAATTGCTAATCATTAGAAATTTTGAGTCAAAATATTTTAAAATTTGCTATATTTTGTCCGTATGAAAACTCAAATAACGGAATTGTGAATTTTATTATCGTATTATTTTGTAATAATATTAAATTTTAATAAAATTAATTGATTGAATGTCTTAGAGAACAAAGAAAATGTACAGATTTTTTTTTATATTTGAGTAATTAAATGATTTAGCTCCTAAAACTGTGCATTCTTTCAGTGTACAAAAAGCTATTTTTATGCGGAAAGAAATAGACGATTTCATGGATAATTCTTTAAGAATGAACATTATTGCATCAATTCCTAATTTTATTCATTATAGTTAATGGATTTAAATTAAGAGAATTCATATCTAAATATGGTGAATTTATTAAATGATGTTTAGATTAAGTATATTTATACTAAAATAATATTAAATAATTATTGATTTTTTAAAAAATTAATCTTAATAGAGTATTACAAGTATAAAGTAAGTTTATTAATAAAGCATTAACGTATCTTAATAAAAATTAATCTTATTAATGTATTACATTTCGTACTGTAATAAAAAAATTTTAATGTATTTCAAATTTGTATCTCTCATTATAATTTTTAATAACTTTTTTGACTTGAAATTCTTCTTTTAAGTGAAAGCTGTCATTAGAAAATGCAAGTTTATTTAAAGATAATTTAAACATTAATTTATTCCGTAACTTATTTAGCCAAAAATTTCATGATAGTAATGGTGATTTGTATAATAGAAGTTATTTAATGTGTTCAAATATTGATAATAGTCGTTTGCAAATTGTGCAATCAAATCATCGCTCAACTTATTTATTTGTGTTTTAATTTCATAAACCTTTTATACGATGATTATTGGAATTAATTAAAGATACATGAAATATAATGTATTGCAAATGTTTCTCGGTTTTCAAGACACATTTCAATATTTGGAAGTTGTGAAAGTTAAAAGAATTTAAAATATTCCGATTAAGTTTTTTATTTGCTCCGTTAGTATTTATATCTGCAAATATTTCAATGTGCTACTTGTTATAAATTAAAAAATAAATATATGCATATAAATAACGTACCATGAGGATATAAATTTCTTATCTTTATCTTTTATATTTGTTTATTACAGGGCATTTTATATTATAAAATATTGAATGACATCTTTATACAAAAAAAAAAAAAATAAATGTTGAATCTGCTATATTTATTCCTTTCTTATATCGATGCCTCTTAATTAGAGAAAATCAAATGCAATCTAAAACTTTAAGAAAATTAGTATAATACTTTGAAGTTTTACAGTTTATAATGTATTTTAAATATTTTCATTAAGATAAATACAAACAATACAATGCATCAAATTTGCTGACGCCACAACGACTAGCGTTGGTGAGAAAAGATGGATTGTATTAAAATAATTAACAAAGGGAATGAATAAACTAGAATGGATCAAAAGTTAAGAATTAAAACGTTAACATTAGAAAAATGGTACATTTTTTTGTAGGAAGCTGCCTTCAGTGAGGAAAAACAGTGTCGATGTATAAATTTTAAAATTAATCTAATAAGATCATGCAAGATTAAATTATATAACATAATTAATAAATTGTAATGATAACGTTAGCCCTTTTGATAATTATGGAAAAGCTGATTAACTTAAAAAAACTATAGTTTAAATAAATTTGGTTGGCCTTTTTCTCTAGAAAGCCGTTTTATATACTTATATCCAAGATTCAATCACTACGTATAAATATCATCTAAATATTATTTGTGTTTAAAAATAATATTTTCATTAAGATTAATACAAACAATGCATCAAATTTATTGACGTCATAATGATTATGATTATACGAGAAAAATGTTGATGGAAGTCTGTAAAAGCAGTGTATTAAAATAATTAACAAGTTGAATGAATAAACTAGCATGATTCAAAAGAAAATAATTAAAACAAAAGACAGATAATCTTTTTTTAAAATAATATCAGACTGAAAGCTAAAAGTATCAGTGACACTTTAAAATAGGATAAGAGATATGCATTAAATGTAACATTTATTTTCATAGAGGAAAACATATATCATCATTCTCATATACGATATTTTATCTTATTTAAATATAAAATAAATAATTGAAATGGTATTATTCTTGATCATAAAAGGACCATTGGGATAAATTTTGAAAATAGAGGAAGTTTAAAAGCTGGGAGATTTTGGAAAGTAAAATATAATGTTATATTCATTATCACAAGAATTCATAGTCCTTAATAAGTTATTAAGATATTTAAATTCCTTCTTTGAAATAAAACACAAAAGATTTAATCTATCTTTTTGTTATTCTTGAATTTGCTGTAACAATTTTCCAGAACAAATGTTTGGTTAACAGTGAATAAAACAAACAATTAAATATAAAATTTTATTTTAAACTTAATTTTGATTTACACTCAAGAGCCAAAACATTATGACCACCTGTCAATAACGAGTTGGCCCACCTTTGGAGCGCAACAGAGCTTCAACCCGCTTTGGCATGGATGCCACAAGTCCTTGGTAGATGGCCGGAGACACATTGTACCAGATGTTTAAGCAACGGTCACGCAAATCTGAGATATTACGAATTGGTGGTCTTTGAACTCTGAGCTGCCGTCCCAGGACATCCCAAATGTGTTCTATCGGATCCGGTGAGTTAGGCGGCCAGGACATTAACTGGAATTCAGCATCATGTCCCTGGAACCACTCCAACACAATTTTAGCCTTGTGACAAGGGGCGTTGTCCAGTTGGAACATTCCATTTCCAGCTGGAAAAACAGAGGCCATGAAAGGGTGCAACTGGTCCGCAATGATGTTCAGATACCCTGTAGCATTCATGGTCTGCTCTACCACAACCACGGGTCCCAGAGACGCCCAAGAGAACGTCCCCCAAAGCATAATACCGCCACTACCGGCCTGTGTATGACCTACTGTACATTGAGGGAGCAACTGTTCGCCGGGAAGACGGCGTATCCTGACACGGCCATCGCCGTGAGGAATGACAAACCGTGATTCATCTGGCTAGGCAACTCTCTCCTACTGATCCATGGACCAGTCACGATGTTCACGGGCCCAGCGCAGGCGCAGTTGGCGATGACGCTTGGTCAGCAAAGGCACACGAGGGGGACGTTTGCTGCGTAGCCCCATATCCAACAGTGCACGCTGAACAGTGTGCTCCGATACTATTCTACTTGGCCCTGCATTATATTGGGCTGTCAGCTGAGCCACTGTCTGGCTCCGGTTTTGCTTCACCATGCGAGACAGTCTCGGACGACCTTTTTCTTTGATAGCGTGTGGACGTCCAACACCATGTCGTCTACTGCTGGTTTCACCGTCATTCATCCACTTTGCATAAGTACTAACAACTGTAGATCGCGAACAACCCACGAGTCATGCAGTTTCGGAAATACTTGTTCCGAGCCTTCGAGCCATTACAATCTGCCCTCTATCAAAGTCGCTTAGATCCGCAGCCTTTCCCATCACACACAAAAGTAAGTGAAAGAATGATTCTTCTGACTCTCCAGCAGCAGTTAAATACCACTTCCACCTGATCACTTGCCTTCCACGTCATCCAGACGAGTTCATTGCAAAATGTAGGGGTGGTCATAATGTTTTGGCTCTTGAGTGTAGTTTTCCTAATTAATTTTCTTTGTTATTTTTTATTTTTTTGTGGATTTAAACGTCTTGCTTACATAATGTTTAAAAATACTTAAGAAATTGTATTTTATTAATTTTAGAATTATTATTTTCTCTGTATTCTTTGTTGTTTATATTTAATGCTTTGACTAAATTTTATGTAATGATAAGAATTTTCAAATATTCTTAACTGATATTTCATGAAAATTTAATGATCTGATTGGCTCTGTGCTTGAGGACGCTCAAATAATTTCCTATATTTCGCAAAAAATTAATATGTTTTCTTACTGAATTATATGCACTTCCATTTAAAGCTGAAACTAATTAGGGTCATATAAATAAAGTATTAAGATCTATAAAATCGCCTTGAAATTCAGATCTGCTAACAATACCTTTCCTACTCCTCAATAATTAAATCGAAATCAATAGCATGTGGCCGCATAAATGAAGGGTATGTTATTATCAGTTAGCAATAAATTTTGAAAGCAACTTGACGTCTGAAGCTCAACGCTAATCTCCCAATTGCAATAATGAATACAGTGCTTAAATGTATCTCAATAGTGTACCAAATTGTTAAGACTTTCCATTTATTTCCACCCAATACTCAGTATATTAGAGCTACATATTAAATATTTGCTTCACTTTATGCAATGTTAGACTGCCATCGAGCTTTTGCATTAGCCGTGGTTGATCTTTGCCTCCAAATAATAATTGAAAGACTTAGGCTTGGCATCACAAACACACACAAATGATTCCTGATAACTCAAGGAAGGCAGTTTGCTGCATAGAGTGTTTAATGCTCGTACTATCTTATCCATAGAATATTCGATACTTTAGAAAGGAGAATGAATATTATATAAATAATGGATTTATTTATTTATGGTAATGTAGACTTTGGGCTTGTTGAATTATGAAAGCGGATGTTTATTAGCATAGATTTCGAAGAGAATTTTTTTTATCGAGATCAGAACACTTCAATGAACACATTTTTTAGAAGGTATTTTGGAATTTTTTTTTTCTTAAGAATGAAAAGACTTTTATCAAAAATATACTTCAAACGTCATTTTATTAAGGATATATATTTTTCCAAGTATTGAAATTTATATTTTTACTTCTAACTGTCAATATTCCGTGTGTTTTTGATTATTAAATTATATAATAATGAATATTTACTATGAATATCACAATGAATTTAAAGGGATTGACATTTTCAATACATTGTTCCTTTTCAAGCCAGCTGTATGAAAGGATTTTTTCAGTGTTATAGAATAATTAATATAACGGCAACGACATGTCGAAAATAATAGTTAGGTTCGATTGAATCTAATGCATAATGGTTTTCATTTTCATAATTAACATATATTATGTTGTTTGAGTACAGTGAACAAATTTTTTTAAGCTGTTATAACATTAATATTTACTATTAAATTAAAAGTAACTGAGAATGGGTATAACTTTCACAGTTATTTTAACTGAATAGCCTGAAAATAATTAGAGTTAAATGGTAACCAAATGCGTATTGGTTAACAAATAGGATCTGAAGCAAACCCCCAATCTTGAATTGCATTAAAATGGTTGGTATACAAAATTGATTATTAGCAGCTTCCTATGTAGTTAAGAAAGTTTTCAAATCAAGATTATGTTAAATGATTGTGCTTAAAGTTTTGGATAACTATATTTCTTACATCTTAATTTAACTTTTAAGAAATTAAACTCAAGCTGGTGGAGATTTATACTCGTATAGTGTTTTATTTTTTTCAAAATAAATATTGAGTGTTTTCTAATTTTTCTCAAAATATTGTTGAATTATTTTCTTGTAATAGTTAATTTAAATAGTGCAAAATCTACAAATCTGATTATTTTATCAAAGATTTATGCATTAAAATATTCGAATAGAGGATTCGTTATTTTCAAAATTAATTTTGCTATGCACTTAGCAGTACATTAGTAATAGATTTAACCAAATCTTTACAATTCGCGGCCAGCAGACCTCGTAATCCAGTGCGGCTACAACTGCGATCTAAAAAAAATTGCGATCTAAATAAGTTTCTTAAGTTTCTTTAAATCATTGATATTTTTTGTATTCATTATATTTATTTTTGAATCTGAGATTGCTTAAAAATAGATCAAATAATGAAATAAATTTTTATTTTTATCAAAATAGAAATTTTGTATTTCAAAATTGTATTGCAAGACATCGATTTTCTTTATTTGTATGTTCGAACATAATTTTTATTTCATTGATTATGGTTCAGATGCTTAATAATTAAGAAACAATCAAGTATTATGATGCTGTAACATTTGTGCTTATTCGTAGTGTATCAGAATGTACATAAATATAAGCCTTTAAGCTTAATGATTATTATTAAATAAGTAAATTTATGTGCTATTTGGTGGTGGTGGGATTTTTTTATTTTGTCAAACACTGTCTTCGACAGAATTTCCTTCCAATGCGGTCCGTTACATTTTAAAATGTTGTTTAAACTGTTACTAATTCTTTGCCATTTTTATTAAAGAAGTTAATTTAATTTTATCATAAAAATAATCTTGAAAATACAGTAACTGCCTTTAAAAGCAAGTAAAAAAAATTACTCAAACCACAACAGAGTTTTGAAACGAAAAATAAGATTTGTAACTTTTGTTTAATTCTGATAATTTAATCTAATTCAATGATATTCTATAGAAAAGGTTTCAAGAACTTTTTTAAATTTTAAAATAGCTATTTTTGTGCTTTTTCTGTTAAGATGATAAATAAAGGAAGCATGAAACAATGAACATAAATCTTCGGTACAAAATTTTTTCCCCGTCTGGTTTTTATTGAAACAATTTTGAAGTTCAGCAATATAAATTATTGTTTCATTATGTCATATACAGATGGCAGCACAGTATTTGTTACTGAACTAAAAAAGTTTGTGGCACAGTGGGAGTTAAGATATCGATTCTTTATCGTTGATGATTCTTTCAAAAAAGAAATAACAAGTAAAATTCACTTCCAACATTAATTCATGAAGTAATTAGCAAAATTCATAATTTAAATTAACTGTTACTTAGTAAAACTAATTTATCGGCAATGAGGAAGAAACCCAGAAGATCAATAATTCTATTCTTAAAAAAATTTCATTCATCATTTTATAATAGGATTAATACTAATAAATTTATATTTATTATCGTTCTATTTAAAAAATATATACCTTAAAGTACTTTAAATTAAATTACATTGCAATAATATACAAATTTCTTGACTTATTTTGTATAACTAGTAAATGTATTCATTTTTAATAGCTAGAGATTAAATTACCATATATCACTTTAATTAATTATTTTAAGAAAAAAATTGAATACAATTTTATAAGTAAAAAATGTGAGTATATCTAAGATTAAACATTGGTAAAAATAAATTAATTCTATCATTTTCCTGATGAAAACATAATGTAATTTATGCATAGCCCCTACAATCGGCATCTTTAACGATAGCTTATCACCCACACCAAAGGTCAAAATACCTTGGGTTCGCAAACTCAACATGTTTTCAAGTTGTTCCATTTGAGACACACAAATAAAATATCGCTCGGAAATTCTTTCAAATTTCCCTACGAAGTCAACTGTTTAAATTATTTAGATTTTTTCTTATTATTATGAAGCAAACATCATCAATCTTTATCAGGTTCAGCATACGACTGTTCGAGCTCGCAATTGCTGTAATATATTCGTTCAACTGGATAATGGGAAAGAGTAAATTCAATTTTTCTTCTTTCAATCCCAGGCAGCTACCCGAAAAAGAACCATTCTTTAAAACAAACAGCAGATAAAACTCGAATTTGCACTTCATTATTCCGTTTAATTTGCATTTAAATTGCCAGAGAGCTCATTTTAAAAATTAGCTTTCGCTCTTGAATCGAAGAGGGCTGTCGGGTAATTCATAGTCCTTTTATAGTAATTAAAACAATATTTCCCTCGCATTTTATAAGGAACAGTAATTGATCCTTTTTCGTATAACGCAGCTCAATTCAAGTTCCATATGCCCGCAGATTGTTTTGTCACTAATGGGGCGAAGTGAAGAAGAATTACGGTTTAATGTCCGTCCCAAATCAAGAGTACTTAATGCCTCTTGAATTACATGCAGATGTTCTGCTTTTATTGGTACTATTTTATTATTCTAATTTTAATTCAAAAGGAAAGTTTTTCTCTAGAATCGTTGCCAGTAGATTGAATGGAATCATTGAATGAAAATTCGTTTCAATTGTTTTTCTTCCACTGTGTTTTCAATGTCGATTTTTGAAGGAGTTTTTGGGTGATAGCGTATCGAAAATAATAGTTTGGTTCGATTGAAAATAATGCATAAGGTTTTTCGTTTTTAAAATGATAAAAATTTACCAATAACAACACATGCATAATATTACTTTTTTTTAGTTTCAAATACATTTCATATATTTGTCCTTTGATGTTGCTATTTAAATAGCCAGAAATGTTAATATAATAAGATCAAACTGATTAATCGACAAGAAAAATTATGAAGATTAAAATTATTATGCAATATATAATTTGTAATTTTCACAAATATGATTAATCATGTTTAAAAACTGTTCAGATGTCAATAGTAAATGCAATCTTAAATATTATAATATTTATTCTTTTTAGTCTTATATGTAATAAATATTATATTACAATTATTTCGTTTCCTTCTCGTCCTCTGGAGTGCATATCATACTGATTTTAAAACAAAATATTCACAATCATTACCAATAAAAACATTAAATACTATTACTATTTTAAGTTTCAAATTCAGTTCATATATTTGTTCTTCGAAGTTGCTATTTAAAAAGCCAGCAATACTAATATAAAAAGATCAAAATGATAAATTGACAAAAAAAAAAAAAAAAAAAAAAAATGATGAGTCTCCACTGTGTTTTCAATGTCGATGTTTGGAGGAGTTTTTGGACGATGGCATATCGAAAATAATAGTTAGGTTCGATTGAATCTAATGCATAAGGTTTTTCTTTTTTAAAATGATAAAAATTTACCAATAAAAACACGTACATAATATTAATATTTTTAGTTTCAAATACAGTTTATATATTTGTCCTTTGAAGTTGCTATTTAAATAACCAGCAATGTTTATATAATAAGATCAAAATGATTAATCGACAAAAAAAATGATGATTAAAATTATTATATAATATATAATTTATAATTTTCACATATATGGTTAATCATTTATAAAGACTGTTGAGATGTCAATAGTAAATCAATCTTAAATATTATAATATTTATTCTTTTTGGTCTTATATTTAACAAATATTATATTATAATAATTTTATTTTATTTTTGTCCTGTGGAGATGATATCGTACTGGTTTTAAAATAAAATATTCACAAAAAAAAAATGTTCTTAAGTCAAAATTCATTTTTAATGTATTTGTCCTTTGAAGTTGCTATTTCAGTAGTCAGCAATGTTAATACAATACAATCAAAATGATTAATCGACAAAAAAAAATGATGAGGATTAAAATATTTACATAATATATAATTCTTAATTTTCACAAATATGGTTAATCATTTATAAAGACTGTTCAGATGTCAATAGTAAATGTAATCTTAAATATCATAATATTTATTCTTCTTAGCCTTATATGTATTGAACAATATATTACAATTATTTTGGTTTTTTTTGCCCTCTGGAGAGCATATCATACTGATTTTAAAACAAAATATTCACAATCATTACCAATAAAAACATTAAATAATATTACTATTTTTTGTTTCAAATACAGTTCATATATTTGCCCTTTGAAGTTGCTATTTAAATAGCTATTAAAATAATATGAAAGAATTATTATGAAAAATTATGAGTCTCCATTGTGTTTTCAATGTCAATTTTTGGAGGAGTTTGTGGGCAATGACATATCGGAAATATTAGTTAGGTTCGATTGAATCTAACACATAATATTTTTTTGTTTTTAAAATGATAAAAATTTACCAATAAAACACATACATTATATTAATATTTTTAGTTTCAAATACAGTTCATATATTTGTCCTTTGAAGTTGCTATTTAAATAGTCAGCATTGTTAATATAATAAATAAAAGGATTAATCTATAGCAAAAATGAGGATGATTAAAATTATTATATAATATATAATTTCGGAATTTTTGCAAATATGCTTAATCATTTATAAAAACTGTTCAAATGAAAATAGTAAAGGCCATCTTAAATATTATAATATTTATTCTTATTAGTCGTATATGTAATAAATACTATATTATAATTATTTTGGTTTTTTCATGTCGTCTGGAGAGGATATCATACTGGTTTTTAAATAAATTATTCACAAAAAAAATTGTTTAATTTTTAATGTATTACAAATGGAAGAATATGAATGAAATTCTGTTACAAAATTTTTTTTTCTTAACATAATTTTAATGTATTTGTAAAAAAAAAAAAAAAAAAAAAAAAAAATTACCTTTATACGAAATGCATACTAATTGAAATGAAATTTTTTTATGAAAGGGGAGTTTGCTCAAGATATTTTTTTCTAAGATTTTTTTAAGGCTAACTTCGATGGTCTTAGTAATTTCTTTTTGAAAGCATAAAACTGACGAAAAGAAAAATAATTTTATAAGCGTGCCGTTAATAAAATATGATTGTAGTGGAAAGTGAATAGAACAATAAATAAAGCCGGAATGTTTTATAAATTGGTGTAATTTTTTAAAAGTATTTTTTATTATAGTTATAAAACATTTAAATATATGCATGGTGATAAAAATATTGATTATATAATTTTATTTTGGTTCTATTTATAGCAGCATTAAAATTTTAATATGTGACAAACTTGCTCCACAAAGGTACATTTTTATGCAACTATAATAAAATACAAGCGTAAAAATTTATATGTCCTTTTTTTAACAGTTTAATGACAAATTTTAATCACAAATTAAATCAAAACTTTAGAGATATTAAAAAAGTCATTTTTTTATTAACCATTCATGAATATGCAAGATGATTCAACTTAAAATAAAACTGGAATTTTTTTTTTTTTTTTAATTTTAGTTTAACTTTGTTAATAACATATAATTTAAGAAGCATGCTAAATTTTATGTTTCTAATTTAAAAAGAATTTCAGAAAATTTGCCAAGTTCTTAAAGTTTGCATTTTTAATATAATTACAATTAACAATATAAAAGTATGTGCCTTAAATGGAAACGTGTTAAAATTCTTCTGTACCGTACTTAGATTAATTTAAGCGTTTTTACCCTCCGTTATTATCATTAATACTGCTTTGACATTTTTGCTTCTAGATCTTGTTTCAATTCCAAACTATTTACAAGTATACTTTAATATACGCTTAATAATTCACACATATAAGAACGACGACCAGGTGCAACACTCAAGTCCTTCAAATATTAATTCACCATTCTACATCATAAAGAAAATTACAGTATCCATAATTCATTTTTTAAAATACCATTAGCTAGAAGGTTTTTACATTACTACAAAATATGTATTTAAATAAAAATGAAAAATCAAGACATTTTGATTTAGTTTATTCAATTTTAGCTATTGGAGCTATATTTTAGCTATTCAATTTTAGCTATACCAAATTTGTTGCTCTGTTTGTATTTAGTTGTTTTACTGTTGAAGAATTTCAACTAAAACTAAATCACATACAGTAATATTTTCACTTTATCATCAAATATTTACAATTTGAATTTGACTCTTCATGAACACTTATTTCAGTTACATGATTCAGTTTCTTCTATTTATATCAATTGCCTTTAAAGGTATTACAACCAATAAATTGTTCATGATTTTTTTAAGACGAAACAATAATAAATAAAAAAAATTGAAATAAAAATAATATATAAAATTACTAAAATGATAAAGCAAATGTATCACTATAGATTAGAAAATATGTTCAAGGTTTATCAAACAGATACTGAATTGTTTCATAGAATATTTTGACCGTGCAAATACAGTAAATTATTGATTATACTTTAGGCAATCTGTGAAAAAATAATATTCAAAAAGTTGCTTCAAAATAACAAAAAACCAAACAAATTAAAATAATCAACTGTTCATTAGAATGGGTGTGTCACCTTTGTTTATATTTTAGGTTCGCTTTTTAAACAACTTCTAAAACTATTAAACCTACATATTTTTACAAACAGAAAAATTCGCTTAGCAAATAGCGTTCGTTATTATAAACAGAAAAATTAGTTTTTCAAATAGCGTTTCTTTTTATAAACAGAAAAGTGCATTACAGCAAAATCAAAAATTTGATTTTCTGAAGGTATATTTGTTCTGTTTCTTTGTAACATATAAATATTAAGTATACTTCAAAAATAACTCATCAACGATAACGATAGTTAGAAATTTTTTTGACTTGTCCCGAATATAACGGGATATAAAAACAGAAAATTATTGCCAAATATATACAGTTAAAAGAATTATTTTATTAATAATTTAAAAGGATATTATTTTAACGATAAATTCATTATAACTGATGAATGGTCCTTTTCTTGTACTGTGCTAAAAGGAAACAAAATTTCAATATTACAATACTATTGCAAGAACGAGCTTTCCCTGATTAACAATGTTATTCTGCAATAAAATTATTTTGTTATTCATTATTCTTACATCTTATTACAAGAGATGAAAACGCAATAAAAATTAACTTTACAAATTTTTAAAACAAACATTTCCATTAGTAAATGTGGTTTTTTTTTATATTTTTCGTTAAGGATAGTTTTGCAAACAAGTTTATTAAACAATCTATTAAGAGTTTATGCATGACATCGACAAAGACAAATTATGCCCAAGGCGGAAACGTCTTTAATCTCTGTGAAAAATTCGAAACTTTTTTGGGAAAAGTACACCATCTCTTAATACGCTTATGCTAATGAGCAGACGGCTATATATTTTGATTGCTTGAATTCGCGGTCAATTGTAGTTACTAAATGTTTAAGTAGAATAATTTTACAATGAACATTTAGATGCAAAATTCCTTTTCTGGCTCTCAGTTACAGAATTTATTCGGCTAATTCCCTTCTGTTGAGATTTATTTGAAACGAGGTTAATTCCTGAACATTAACCTTGACCATTAGAACTTGATTTATTAGATTCTTGCCAGATAGGCATTCAGCTTTTAACTTAAATATTCCAATGAATCATATTTATAATCTTTCAGATATCGAACGCTCACTTGCATTCTGTTACATTCACTAAATCTAATGAATGATAATTTTAAAATGCTGATTGCTTGGAATTGAATTTAATGTGATGTTGGACAAATGAATTTATCCGAAATGTCAATTATGATTTTCAAAGCTTTTATTTGATAATGAGATGGAGAAGATATAAAAGATTAGAAAACAATCCATATTTCTGAACAGCAGAAATTGAATGCAATCATCAAATTAGTCAATCAAATAATTTAATCAGTGTTATAACGGTGTAAAAATTGTAGAATCAATAGTAGAATGCTATAAAAATTTTACAATCAATAGTAGAATGCTATACAAATTGTACAAACAATAGTAGAATGCTATAAAAATTGTACAATCAATAGTAGAATGCAATAAAAATTGTACAATCAATAATAGAATGCTATAAAAATTATAGACTCAATAGTAAAATGCTGTAAAAATTGTACAATCAACAGAAAAATGCTGTAAAAATTGTAGAGTTATTAGTATAATGCTGTAAAAATAGTAGAATTAGTAGTAGAATGCTGTAAAAAATGTACAATCAAAAGTAGAGTGCAGTAAAAATTATAGAATCAATACTAAAATGCTGTAAAAATAGTAGAATCAATAGTAGAAGGATGTAAAAATTGTAGAATCAATAGTAGAATGTTGTAAAAATTGTAGAATTAATATTAGAATGCTGTAAAAATGATTACAAATTTCATATATTTTATCCGTAAACATTATTTACTATTTTACAAGCAAAATTTAAATCTATATTTATTAATCTAAAAAATTAAATTATTAAACCAAATGTTCTCAACCACAAAGGTAAGACTTAAAATGATCAGTGATATATTACTTTATTCTCCCGGATTTAGTTGCATACAAATTAATTTTAGGAAATAAGGCTTATTATGGATTCTGACATTTTTTAAATGCTAGAATTAGAAAACAAAATTGAAATTAATTTAAAAATATATACATTTGTTTAACTAAAAGGAAGCTTCTCACTATTTAAAAAAGTTAAAATTATTATATAATAATAATTTATAATAATTAAAATTATTAAAACCATAAATTATGCTTTAAAAATACAACTGTATAACTAAAAGAAAGCTTCTCTCTTTTTTTTACAAAGTTTTACGAATGTTAATACCTGCATTTATAAAATGAAATAATAATTTTATTTAAAATTATTAATTACTATTTTATTTATTTTTTATTTAATTTCATTGTATATAACTATTTTTTTCATCCGGACTTAGTTGCATACAAATTTAATTTTACGAAATAATGCTTAATATTGATTTTGACATTTTTTTTAAATGCTGGGATTAGAAAATAAAACTGAAATTAATTTTAAGAAACATACAATTATTTAACTAAAAGGAGCTTCCCTCTGTTTAAAAAGTGTTAAGAATGTTAATACTTAAATTTATTAATTATTATTTTATTTATTTAATTTTATTGTATATAACTATTTTTTCTCCAGGATTTAGCTACATACAAAATTTAATTTTATAAAATAATATTTAATATTTATTTTGACTTTAAAAAAAAAAAAAAAAAAATGCTAGTATTAGAAAACAAAATTCAAATTAATTTTTAAAAAATATACAATTTTTAAATAAAAGGAAGTTTCTCCCTATTTAAAAAAATTAAGAATGTTAATACATGCATTTATAAGATAAAGACTAATTTTATTTAAATTTATTAAATATAATTTAATTTATTTTTTATTTAATTTTACTGTATATAACGATTTTTTCACCCGGATTTAGTTGCATACAAATTTAATTTTAGAAAATAATGCTTAATATTGATCCTGTTTTGTTTTTTTAAACTCTAGGATTAGAAAGCAAAATTGAAATTAATATTTAGAAAAATTCAGTTGTTTAACTAAATGGAACCTTCTCTCTATTTAAAAAGTTTTAAGAATGTTAATACTTGCATTTATAAGATGAAATATTAATTTTATTCAAAGAATGGAATTATATTTGAAGATGGAATGATTAAATATTTAAATATTTTATTAAATTAAGTTTTTTTAAAGTATTTAAATAAAATTTAATTAATTTTATTTTATTTTATACTTTATGATTTTATTTTTATTATTATGTTATTGATTTTATTAGTAATTTGTTCAGATACACACAAAATTAATAGAAAATAATTACATGAAATAAATGTTTATTATTCAAAAATAATTTTAAATTCAAATTAATTGTATACCCTCAAAGAATTGTATACCCATAACATATTTAATTGAAGGATCTTTATTTAGGATGAAAGGGCTTTTATTTAATAAATATATTTTCTTTAATAATCTTTAAATCTAAGATAATATTCTTATTTAAAGGATCTTTATTTGCTATGTATAATGTCTTGGGCAAATATATAAATATAATGCTAAATCATTATTACCTATAAATAAACATAAGTTTGATAAGGAATTTTATAATAATTATAACGCTATCTAAGGTGATCTGCTTTCTGAAAATCCTTCTAAGAAGAAATATATAATCAATAACCAAACACTTTTTAAAATAGGATTAGTTGCTTGCTGCTTTGTTGTCAGGATACATATGGATAATATACTTCACCATTCCCTTAGTGGCTATAAAGCGCACTGTAATTTTTCTGTCCAGATATTTCGTAAAATGTGTCGTGGCTAAAATAATCTAATGGTCATTTCGGGGACAGAAATCATTGCTTATCAGGATACAGATATGTCAGTACTCTAAGAATTTATTTCGATAATTTGTAATTTATTTCAACAATTGTTGTTCTTGGGCCAGGAGTGTGACCTCTGAAAATTTATATTATCATTCCATAATGGCAATTATTATGGCAAAATTATTTTAATATTTAAATAAAAATTATAAATCTCTCAATATATGAAATATAATTTTTAAATAACATCTATTGTGTTTACTGTCCCTGTAATTTTTTTTTTTTTTAATTTTCCGCTTTTGGAAAAAATTTAAATGACAAACAACTTGTAAAATTCAAATAAATATTAGTAAAGGACTTATTATTTAAATCATGTAGAAGTATAAGACGTCACTTACAAATAAATATAAATAAAAATTTATAATATGAGGGATTCACTGAATGAATAATAACTTACTGAAGAATCTATGTTTGGAAGTTTTTTAATAGTTAATTAACATTCTTCTTCTTCATTGGCGCAACAGCCTCATTGTGGGGCCGTCTGCCTACTGGCAGATTCCGAGACAGGAGATGTTTTCTTTTTACGGGTAGGGTTATCAGCCTTACTCCTAACTCTCTAAAATCATATTAGACCGAGAGTGACTGTTTACAGTTGATTTATAACCAATACCAGCATCCATGGCACCGCCATGACTTGAACCCGAAACTTGTGGCACCGAGCGCCAGACTTAACATTCTAGTTATCTATATTTAATTGAAGAAAATATAATTTTGTATTTGTAATGCTAAATTTGTGCTACACTTTTATGTAAAATGCTACATTTTTACGAGTATGTAGTAAAATGCTACATTTGTACGATTATGTAGTAAAATCTAGTATAGTTGATTTTACTACAAAATAATAG
>BPLQ01015522.1:1041561-1078251 GCA_021605075.1 Caerostris darwini
ATTTTAAAATTATTCATCCTTGCAGAATTTTAAAATTATTCATCCTTGCAGAGTTTTAAAATTAATTCCAATTGTCTAATAAGTTCAAATCGAGATTTTAAATCCAATTTATTGTAATTAATTATATATAAGTGTGTAATATATCTTTAACGCTATTCAATTCTCTATTTGTAATGGGAAATAGAAGGATTTTTATTAACCTTGAAAGTGAAGATTATGTTTCTCAATCGAAAAATTATTGAATACTTCTAGGATTTTGTTATGCATATCTAAAAATCAAATCGATGATGCTAACATTTATCGCTAATTTTTTTCAAAATGATGATATTCCTTTAAACTAGATATAAGCATTACGAAACGTTCTATTTTGATGAAATATATCCTTTCGAACTGTAAGATTTAAAGTCTGAAAGAAAGAATAAAATAAATATAACATACCATCAAAAAAGGAAGCAGAATATAAAATCCATGAAATAAGTTTACAAGCTGTGAAATTTTGTAATCAATATAATTTTTATTTCCTTTTTTTATTCTATAGTGCAGCCTTCTTTATATTTTTCAGATATTTTAAAAATATAATCTACAGATAATCTGTAAATGTACCCATTACTTTTGCAAAAATTTAGTTAACCATTCTCTTTCTAAGAGAGTTCCCTCTCTTAGTTTTAAATCATCCATTATGTCTTTCCATCTGATTTCCAGTATCTTACACACCAAAATACAAAAAAAGGCTTCATGTAAAATATGTGAGTGATTCCATCTGGTATAAAGGAGACCTTTCTTAAGATGGCTGCAATATTTGCTAGATTTACGAGTATTTTTAACAATGAAAACTTCCGCTATCAAATACATGTTAATTTAATACATCAGTTAAAGAAATTTTACACGATAGGTTTCAGTAACGGAATTCATTATATTTTTAAATTATATGAATATTTCAACTACTAGTTTTTTTGCTACTACAAGTATTAAACAAGAAGTAAACAGATTCAAAATAAATTGCAAAAGGCTGTGCTTGGAATAAGAATATTTTACTATAATCATGAATAAATTCAATACTCATATGCATCCTTATATTTTTACGTTCTGACTACTTCGTTATTTAACGACAATAAATGTAAAGAAATTGAGAAGTTTATTCATAAATGAAAAATAAAGTGATGATTTCATTGAATTGTAGCTTCTAATGAATAAATTCTTATATTTAAGATTTTTAAAGGAGACCAGACATGTAATAATAATTTTCTATTAAAAATAAATGTATAAAACGTTCCATAAAATAGTGAATTATTCACATTGCCAACTAGTCAAGAATGAAATGTTTTTATTATTTAAAACAGAAAGAAGAATTGTAATGCGATATTAACAAAATATATCTGGTTTTGTAACTATGTATGGACTGAAAACGGATTGTAACCAATAATCTGTATTAGTTATATTCCTAAAAAGAATTCAAGTATTACACACAAAAATACCACGATGATTTCGTTATTTTGAATCTTTAAATATTCTGTAATACAAATATTTCAGTTATATGAATATATATATATATCTATATATAAATTTATGTACTTTGTATCAGATGCAAGAAATATATCTGAATGCATAAGAAGTTATGGTAGTAATACGATTCATAAGAAAAAATATTAAGTCACTTTCCATTTATAGATTATTATTTTATTTGTTATTATTTTATTATTATTATTATTGATCGGAAATATAAGAAATTACTAAGGATACTCTGAAAAAAGGAAATTATTAAATCTTTAAACTAAAAGCATGCAGTCAATAAAAATAAAAAAATAAATTAAAATAAATTTAGAGAATTTTGAAATGTTAGATTTATTTTTATACTGGATTTAAATAATTCGTAGGATTTATTTTGCATTTATAAATATATGCGCAAACATTATTTAGTGGGAAAATTCATTTAAAAAAAATTATCAATAATTTTAAATAAAAATGAAACTTATCTTTTATGAAATATCTTTTATATTTTAAGTATTAATCAGCAAAAGTGACTCTTTTTCAATATTATGTATTTATTTATTTTAAAATAAATAAATTAAGTCATAGTCAAATATGTTATAACTAATTTCCGCTAGATATCTTTTTATGTCATTAAATGTATTTTGACAATATTTGTATTTATGGATTTGCGTCAAACTTTTTTGAATATTTTTTTGTCTTAAGTGAATGTATTTAACTTTTTAAAAAAATATTTATTTTAGATATAATTATTATATTAATTTTAATATTAACATTTTAATTAACACAAAATATTAAATTTACATTTATTTAGCTTAAATTAAAATTAAGCCATAATCAAATAGGTAGCTGTTATTTTCTGCTAGATATCTTTTAATATCTTTACTATTTTGTGACAATCTTTGTGTTTCTGGATATGCTCTGAACCTTTTTGACTAATTATTTTGCCTTAAGTGAATGTATTTAATTTAAAAAAAAAAACATTAATTTTTGATAGAATTCTAATTATATTAATTTTAATTTTAACATTTTAATTAACATAAAAACATTTAATTTATATTTATATAACATTTTAATTAACATAAAAACATTTAATTTATATTTATATAACATTTTAATTAACATAAAAACATTTAATTTATACTTACATAAAATTTTAATTAACATAAACATTTAATTTATATTTATTTAACATTTTAATTAACATAAAGATTTAATTTATATTTATTTAACATTTTAATTACCTTAAAAATTTAATTTTAATATTTTAATTAATGTTTTATTATTAATTTTAGAAATAATACTAATTGCACATATCAAAGATATTTTTATATATAATTACTTCTGAAAGAATGTACAACTTTTTTTTTCTTCTAAAAATAACATAACAACAATGTATATTTTTATATGAGCATTGAAAAATAAAATCCTTAATTATTCTTCTTAATGAGATAAAAAGCTCATTATTTTGCAGTAATAGCAAAATAAAAACACATTTTCTCCATTAATTCCATTAATAACCCACTTAAGATAGCATGCTTTTATTTTTCGCGATCGGATTTGGATCATTTAAAAAAAAAAATCGCTTATAATATCGAGAAATCTCAAGAGAAATGAAAATATTTCTGGCACAACTATGAAACGCATATATATTCATAAAAAGTCCTTTTTTAAAGAATTTCCTAACGCTTCAAAGAATAACTGCTGAGAACATAACCTTAACAACTTTATTTCCGGAGTACATACTTCGAAAAATAAGTAAAACAAAAATTTCAGACAGTTGCACAGCATTATTCATTGCTCTTGGTTTTTGAATCTCAAATTCCTTGCCATACGTTTTGTTCAAGATTAATGCAGAGGTAAAATATATTATTAAAGAGATTTCATTTCCTTTAGAATATAAAATGTATGAAATTTTGAAGTCTCCCTACGAACCAGTATCACATTAGCAATAAATTTTCAATATTTCATTCGAATAACGATATTTTTTTGCATTTTTTTTATTTGCTGCATCTATTTCTTGATACATGTTTTGTAATACGGGAATACAAGGGTGGTAATACAATGTTGAGTTTTTGCGTGAAATAAATTTTTTTGATTATTTTGACTTTTCAATTTATTTCATGATGTATACCATTTTACATCATTAAAAATACATTTTGTATTATTTATTATTATTCAAATTTTTAATCTTTCTTTTATTAATAAATAGAAAAAAAATATTCTGGAATTTACTATACTATTTTATAAAATTTAATTTCTTTGAAATTATATGAAGATTAGATAACTAGATTAAGATTAAAAGATTCGATGAAGATTAGAAGATTAGATTAAGATTAGAAGATTAGATTAAGATTAGAAGGTTATGTGAAGATTAGATGAATTAGATGAAGATTAGAAGATTAGATTAAGATTAGATGTAGATTAGAAGATTAGATAAATTAGATAAAGATTAGAATATTAGATGAATTAGACGAAGATTTAGAAGATGAGATGAAGATTAGATAAATTAGATGAAGATTAGATAAATTAGATGAAGATTAAGATTAAGAGATTAGATGAAGATTAGATGAATTAGATTAAGGTCAGCAGAGTAGATGAATTAGATTTCTTTGAAATTAGATTTCTCAAAATTCAAGAGATGATAATATAGAATTATTTTTTGGAGAATGGTAATTTATTTTTACAATTTAATAAGCAAATAAAATTTTTTAACTGATTAAATGCATATCTGAATTACGCATGATTATAGGTATCAAGTGTATTAATAAATTGTCATAACACGAATTTATTGTTCATAACTTTAAAATCAATCATTTAAATATTCTGAAATCAATGTCAAATTCTTTATTGCAGAAAGTCCTTTATTTTCAGGATAATTTTCTTCCATTTTAAACTTAATTTTAAAATCATAGTGCTGTTCTAGAAATAATTTGCACTAAAATAATATAAAAATCAAATAGTTCGCAAAATTTAACCGTAAATATTTTTCTGTTTCTAAATGAATTAAAATTTTAAGCATTTGGATTGTAGAATACTTTTTAATCTATTCTTTTTTAATAAAATGTATAGAGCATTTTGAATAATCATAAAACTTATACAAGACAAATGCAAAATTTATAAAGCCCACATTAAACACAAAATATTTAATAAATGTGTAGATCACATTTTTGTAAATGCCATTTAATAATTAAAAAAATGGCCATATTTCATTTAGAAAATGAATTACCAATAATATTCAAAAATATTCAATGTTCTCTTATTGTGTTCAATTGAGATAATAATATAATACTTTTCGGCTTCAATAAATTATACTTTTCTGCTTCATTTCGTTTGAAAACTTCAGTGAAATTATTGAGCTATTTTACTGCTGAAGTGTAATTCCCTGTGTTTAAATTATGTTATTTATTGAAATTTTTTTCTATAATATCCCAAATGAGACGATTTATATTAAGATTTTTATCAACAATAATGCAAATTTTAACTAGTTTGATTTTTATGAAAGTAGTTAGTCTAAAATAATATTTCTCAATGTACAATAATAATATTGTAGAACAATATTACTTCTTTAAATTTATATTTATTAAAAATTATTCTCTAGCATCTATGTTATAGTTTAATTAAATTTTAATCTTAACATAATACTCATGAATAAATAGAATGGATAATTTTTTATCTTTATTATAGTAAAATATTCTACATATGAGATAAATATAATTTATTTGACGCGTGGAAAAGCTACAAAGAGTTATAATAAATAACCTTAAAATAATTAAAGTTAATTTCGTCTAAAAGAAAATTTCAATCAGTTTACCCTACATAAGAATTCCAAAAATAGTAACATTGTATTTCTAAATAAATATTTTTGAATGTTTAATTTAATGAAAACAAAACTTATATTTTATCAATATTAAGTAAGGAAACGTTGTTTAAGAAAACAATGCATTTCCTGGAAGCAAAAAACAAGAATCATCTTAATTGTTACATAATCTCACTAAGTAACAAAACAACAGCCCCATTGCACGACAGCGTATTTTATTCAGAAGGGAAAGTAACTTTTTTTTCAATTGAATTAGGCGAAAAAATCTATCTGGGCAATTTCCTTCGTACATGATGCATCAACGGACATCTTTCTTGGGGAGATTTCCTTTCTTACGTGCTGGTCGTTTTCAGCAATGATAAAAACTTTATTCGGCGTTTGCTTTGCTTATTCTTTCTTTCATTCTGAAGTCTTACACAATCAATGAATCAAATTAAAGGTAATATATGGCAGTTCTGAACACTGAGATACTATATCGACTTGTGGTTTTTCACTACCGAAATAGCAGATATAAAGCATTGTCCAGGATGCAATACGAGGGTTGATACACTTTCCCCCAAACTGTGCCAATAGACTTTGAAGCGAACATCAACAGGGATTGTATCTAAGGGTTTGCACCCTCCTCCTCTAAACAAAAGAATCCGTAAACAAAAGAATCTTTCTGCTTACGGATTTACCGTGCCTCTCCTCAGCATAAACAAAGGAACTTTCGATTCAGCCTTGATTGTTGAATTTCGAACTGAGAATTTACGCGTAATTTGCCAAGCCCATTTACAGATTATCAGATTTAAACGTATTATTAATATTTGCTTATAATGAGAAAAGGTTTGGTTTGTCACTCTACGGCATTCTATGCACATTTTAGCTAATTAAACCGGGACTTACAGTTTAAAATGGATTCCGATCCAGTAACAAATATCCATACTACCGCCAAGATTTGAACCTGAAGCATGTGGTATCAAAGTCCAGAGCGCTAGCCAATTGACCATCAGGCCACACTTATAATGAGAAAGCCACATATGATCAGTTATGAAAGTGATGTGTCATCTATAGGAAAATATCTAATAACAAGTTTGGCACATTATTCAATACTTGCATAGGGTCCTCTTTCACTTCAGCATGGTTTAAGAACTAAACTGGCAGGTATTGTTTAGTGAAGTATCTAACTGCCATACTCGCGGAGAGATTAAGATATAACAACATGTTTCAAATAATTACTATACGTTTGAGCTATGTGTTTTACAGATTTAGTGAAATAAAAGCCATGAACTAGAAGTTAACATACGGAAAGGGGTGTTCATGAATGCCATTAGGAATGCTTCGCAGAACTGACAGGGGCAGAATATATTCTCTTTGACATGTTTGGGAGGAAGTAGGGGGTGTTGCATAGATTCCTCCGAATTTTACTTTTCAACAAGACGGTGCTCCCCACACTTTCACGGAGATGTTATGTAACTTTTGAAAAATATCTTTCCTAGACGGAATGGAAGACGGGACGTTGCTTAGCCTCTCTGACTTTTGGGCATTCTGCTGGTATGTTTTGCTTCGGACCTTATTAAAATAATCGTGTAAGATAAAAAGTCTCGCATTTTACATGATTTGAAACAGCATATTTTCTGGGTGTATGTAGCCATTGATTTATATATATTACAAGCAGTATTAATCATCTGGCAATGAATCCATTACAATTTGAACATCAACAGCGTCACAGTCATTAACAGCGCAAATCTGCAAAGAAACACAAAGAGTTAGTCTCTTTAATGTAACTGAAATTTAAAACTATTTTCGTGGATTCTATCAATATTTAGGCATTAAGTTTAGATATACCTGTAAATTATCTTCCAGAAATTTAAGTCACCTTCACGCACAGTATATATATATATACATACAAATGACATTAATCGTTATAGCTTTAAACTCTTGCTGTACTTGCTTAGACGTTGCAAAATTCACTTTGCATTTAACAGAATTTCTTATCTTTAGATGTTTGCATATGTATAATCAATCAATTTTGTTTTATAATAGTACACATACATATTAATCAATGCATCAATGTAAACAAGTTGTATAACTATACGTAAACAAGTTATCTTTTTAAAAAAGCAGAACTGCATTATTCAAACACACATATACAAAAAATATTATCGTTGAAGCACTTTAATTTTCTCAAATTTCTGATGATTAATTCAAAAATGAAATTAATTTCACATACAAATTTCTGTCGTAAAAATAGGAACCTGCTTTCATTAAATAGAAATATTTTCATAGATATTTATTGGAGATTTATGATTTAAAACATGCAAAATTAAGTTATCGCAACTTTAAAAATATATGCTTATTTACACAGCAAGTAAAATAATTTCGACAAATATTAGCATATCCCATGAAAAATATACTCTGTATTTTCTCTTAATTTTTCTGACGTTTCTAGGAACGAATGACTAATACACGCAAGAAAACATGTCAGAATTTTATTTCTAAATACAAAAAGTAAATAATTCTTTGCTTGAATTTTATTTGGATTCATAATTTTTTTTCCATAAAATCTTTTTATAATATTCTCAGCAAGATAGTTAAAAAGCATTTTAAACTTAAGTAAAATAAATAAATTATGCCAATAAATATATAAAGTAAAAATATAAGTCAAATAAAAAAAAATAGAAGCAAGTTTCCTCCCCCACATTTCTTTTTTTTTTTTACCAACTTAAAAATTACAATGAAACAACTATTCACTTCTTAGACATGAGTTTTGTTATTTCTAAATAAATTTCGTTATAAAATTTGTATATAAGTCATTTATCAAAATAATGCAAATTTATTTTAAGATGCTAACATTGCTTGCTTTTAATTTTTCACCCAGTAATCTCTTTAAAACATTTCTGTAGGTATTGCTGATCATTAAAAACTAAAAACTTATTTTCTTTTCTGACGTTAATGTACTGGAAAATTCACTTAGGAATGTCTATCCCTAAATTATAATACTTTCTTACTTCCGAAAATTGACGTATTTACTCACTTCTGTAGAAATTAATTATTTTTTTTTTAAAACAAGCTTTTCAGTGTAAAATTTAAAACTATTCAAAACATAAAAAATGAAAGAAAAAAATCAAATTACTTCAAGAAAGAAATTGTTTTGTTTTCAGAATTGTTGTTTTTATGTTGTGGTGAATAAACTTATTAATATAGTTTAATTATTTCCCTGAACTTGTACAATTAAATACGTAATTTAAAATTCCCTTTTTCTTTTACGATAAATCCATTAATGAAAATTAAAGTAGGATAAGTTTCATTTAAATTATTAAAAAAAAATCATTAAAATGATTTTTTCTTGTTCATATAAGGTTTTTTAATTATTTTATTAAAAAGACGATAATTGTGTAATATTATATTTTTTATAAAATCATTTATTGATTCATACCATATAAATATAAAGTAAAAATTGATGCATATGAAATATAAAATGATTCATATGAATATAAATATTCATCATTCTTTTCAAAATCAAAGGAAATTGTTTTTAATATATTGCTTTTAAAATGTTGTATACGATAATTCCAGATTTTCCATTAGCTAGATTATATGTGAAAATAACAATATATTTTAACTTACAGAGTCTTTATTCAGTTAGTTTATCACAAAGTAGATCTAAAATTATTGATGTGTTAGAAAACCTATGGGTAATGCATAATAAGGATTCCGTTATTTCTGAAATTGTTCCACTACATCTTTACCAATCAGTGACGAACGAGCCTGATTATTGGTCAAAAAGGTCATTCCTTAAAATAAATTACTTTTAAATAGATTTGATGTTCAAATATTATATTACAGAAAAACGACAGTTTTTTTTAATATGATATTCAAATACTGCAATCTTATAATGTATTTATTTTAAAAGTTTATAAATGATTTATAATACAACTTTTTTTATTATAATATTACTGATTATTATAGTATTCGATCAAGTCTTATATGCATCCATTAAAACATACATTTGAATAATACAGAATATTTGCAGACATTGCAAAATATTGCAGAATATTTATATTGGTTATAGATATTGTTATAGATAGAAAAACAAAGCTGTTTCGATACTCTTTCATAAAAAGAGTACTTCGAAGTTTAGAATAAAGAAAATAAGAAAATCCTCCCTTCCCGACTCGGATAGATCATGCATTCTAATTTCGGTCCACTCTATTCAGTGCTTTCTTTTTTCTCTACCTATCGTCATATCGACATGATGGATAGAAAAATTTTCTTACAACAACAAAAATAGATCCGTAAACCCCGTAAATGCATAAAAGGACTACGAAGAGGCTTGCCGAATAAAGAAGGAACTCGTATCCCGAACTCTTTTTTAACCCTTCGATCTAGCTGTGAACCTATTCACTACTGTACCTGATACATCATCCCACCTTCATGTAACGTCAATAATGTCACGCCCATATGGCAGGCTTGAAGAGACCGCGATGCTCATAACTCTTCCCACGGCACAAAATGTAGACAGTTTCTTTCTATACTTCTACATCACACCTTCTTTTCTACCATCTCTGAAGAGTTTCACTTTCCGTACCCCTTTTATATCTGAGGACATACTTGTCTGTCTGAAGCAATGCTTCTGATAGATGTATGTAAAAGAGATTCGGAGAATGAGAAAGATATAGTAGTGAATCTTTTCCCATCCGAAATGTTTCTTATTCTTTCTGGTATGTCTCCTGGAGATGATACAGATTTCGCTCTATTTTGAAAACTTTTAAAAGTTAGCATGTGTCTGGATATCTCACTTAGTGACAATATATGGAGATGTTATGTAAGAAAACAATTGAGGAGATGAGGCTATGTTTCTGAAAATTGTCTGTAAAAAGATAAAGATAGGAAGAAATATATAAGAATCCTGTCTCCAGATATTTTCTTACTCTTTTCTATGCATATATTTCCTATCATGTTCTATTTTTTTTATAATCTCGATAAGTTATTTTATTATAAAAGAGAAGCAAAATTTTCTTTTGGAGTTTTTGTTAAGTTTTAAGTCATTATTTTAATAGTTAGTTTTTCATATAAATATTTATAGATGTTTACATACATTCGTCATTCATTAGTTATATATTACATATAATGCGAACTTGAAAGATCTGATAGTTTATGAATATTTTTCCATGTTATCTTTTTTATAATTTTGATACATTGCATTAATAAATTTGTATAAAGTAATTATTATGATAATCTTATTACTTTAAGCCATATTTCTTGTAGTAAAAAAATTATATATGAAATAACACAAAAATTGAATTATATATTGAAAATTCAATAGATATTTCCTACTTCATTTTCTTTATTTTTAAATTTATATCATATTTACATGCATCTTTTTGTAGACACGTATATAAAAATCCTTCATAGATCCATAAATCCTCTATGCAACCACAGATTTTTCTGCAGACATCATTTTTAAATGATCTAAATTATTAATTACATACTAATTAATAATTAATAATTAATAATTGACATTTTTTAATGATCGTAATTATTATTCTAATCATTATTTAAAGTATTATTTTTACTTTTATTATTTTTAATAATTTTTATTTTTATTCTTCTGTGGAGGTTTATTTAAATTAAATGATTGCTCCCTTTATCATTTCAGTGCATGTGTGCTTGCGTTCTCTTTTTTCACTTCTGTTTATGGTAGTGTTAGAAATGTTTATGTTTAATTTTAGTAATTAATTTATTAGCACTTTTAAAGATAGTTTAAAATTAAATTCATTAAATGCACGAAACGAAAAAAAAAATGCAATTTTTATAGTGAAATGATTTTCTGTTCAGTTTAAATTTATTATCACTTTAATTTAAATAAGACATTTCTTCATTTAACTATAAGTTAAGGTAGATTATTATTATATTATAAAATTCTTTATCATTATTCAATTAGCCTTTTGCAGAGATATTTACAAACTAGGATAAATAAGGATATACTATAATAATTCTTTGTTTTTCACATTCAATGCTTTTTATAGCAATATATAATATTCTAGTGAGAGCAAGAGATTATAGAATTTCTAAAAATATATTTATAGCATGCATTTTTAATATTGATGTTTAGCCTTTTTCATTTTCCTGGGAATTCTTTTAAATATTCACATTATATTCAAACTTATATTGCATAATATTTGTTTAAACTATGTAATTTTTATCTCCATGTAATGTGAACTTGAAAGATCTTACAGTTTATACATATTTTTTAATGTTGTCTTTTTTATAATTTTGATACAATGCATTAATAAATTTGTATAAAGTAATTATTTTGTATAAACCTGCATGCTAATCTCATTATTTCAAGAGATATTCCTTGCAGTAAAAAAATATGTATATATGATGATTTAATCTAACAGAACAATTGAGTTACATAATGAAAATTTAATATATTTTCCTACTTCATTACCTTTACTTTTAAATTTATATCATATTTGCATGCATCTCTTTGTAGAGATGCATATAAAAATACATCATACTTCATACATCCACTGCGATGGATTAAAATATATTTCTCTAAACATTTTTTTTAAATGAAAGAAATTTATTTAAAACTTTATTTTTATTCTTCTGTGGAAATTTATGTAAATTAAAAGTTTGTTACTTTTATCATTTCAATGCAAGTGTGCTTGTGTTTTCTGTTGTTCACTTCTGTCTATGGAAGCTTTAGAAATGTTTATGTTAATTTTAGTAATTAATTTATTAGCACTTTAAAAGAAAAATTAAAAATAAATTCATTAAATACATAAAACGAAAATAAAACAAAAATTTTAAAAATGATTTTCCGTTTAACTATAATTTGTTATCTTTTTAACTTGGATAAGACATTTCTTCATTTAACTGTAAGTTAAGATAGATTATAATTATATTATAAAATTCTTTATCATTATCCTTTTCTTTCATTATTCTTTTATAGAGATATTTGCAATCTAGAACTAATAAGGATTTACTGTAATGATTCTTTGTTTTTCACATTCAATGCTTTTTAAAAATATATAATATTGTAGTGAGAACAAGAAATTATAGAAGTTCTAAATATATATTTATAGCATGCATCTTAAAAATTGCTTTTTAGCCCTTTTTGATCCTTTATATTATTGTTTAATTGCACTTATGTTACCTTTTTCAAGTTAATTGTAACTCAAATGACCAGTGAATTTAAGAAGGAAATTCTCTTCGATCTAATATTTTTTTCGTTACACACGACGTCTTTTTAAAATTGATCTGATATTCTCAAAAAGAAATACTTTTTTATTCAAATATATATGTAATTTTAAAATTTTTTATTTATTTTTAAAAAAATCATATGAATAAATATTTTCATATGTTTTCTTCAGTGATGTTTTAAAATTGTAAAACGCGGTATTTAGTTTTTTTATGAGGAGAATCCCTGGCTCAAATCATCCTAAATTTCGTTTCACCTCAAAGCAGTAAAATCTCGTACTTAACGTAATAGCTCACGTGATTTCTTCTTCCAATGAAAATCATTTTAGCTTCAGTCTGAACTTTGGCTTCCTGCAGACATGATGTCGTCTGGCTGTTGTCGCTCTGAGCATGTCGAAATCAACGGTTTTTTGACCGAAAATGTATCGCGGCAAGTTATTAAATTAAAATTGTGTATTGCGTTCCTGTGATCGTCTTAAACGTAATTCTGTAAATAAATAGTAGTTAGTTGAACTTCAGTCTTCTTCTTACAAGAGCTGCGTTATCATGTAGTATCTAACGTTCCTGTTGAAGTAATTGAAATTTTTAATCTTCTCTCGATGTAAAAGTAAATCTGAGCTAGCCGAGGAACTTTGGTTGCTATAAAATTGTTTTATGCGCAGAATAATATTTTCTAAAAAAAGAGTAAATGCGTGTTAGTTTTAAATTGAAAAGAAAAAAGTATACCATAAAAATGTATATATTTTGATGTGTCAGATATTATTAAAGAAACAAAATAGCGGTTCTCCTAATTTTTTTCGATAAAATTAGAATGAAATGAATTATTAATGAAATATTTCTTCTATATGAATTTTTTTTTTATCTTCTTATTTTTCAGTCGTTTTTGTGTTGATGCTGGTATTGTTGACAGTTTTTATTCAGAACAACATAGCAATAAATGGAAATGGAAATTGTAAGAAAAATTTAAATGTAGCTACGTCAGTTAAAACATTTTGCTTAAAGCTCAATTTCAATTTAAAAGCGCTATTCGCTTTTCATATTCATCGCATTGTATTTTTAAAAAATATATGCGCAGATTTAACTTTTACGAAAATATATCATTTCATTATTTATCTCTTTGAGCAAAAATTGTTTATTATTTGTCTCATTTTTTATTTCTATAAAAAAGCGAACTTTTCGTACATTTTCGGAAAATCAAACAGTTATATACCATGTTTCCAAAATCGTGCATTAAGTTTTTAAAAAAGAAGTGAAGTTTTTCAGTATGCGATCCAAACATGATAATGGATATTTTAATACAATTTTTCGTTCATCATAAAACTGGTTAACAAAGGAAATACATAAAAGAGAAGTATATATATTTCACTTTATTTATCTTGAATCTGCTTTATTCCTAAAATAGAATTCATAAAATGAAAATTCGTTTTTCAGAAAGTTTTATCGAAATTTTTCCGCAATGGTAATCATTCTCAGTTAAGAGACATCTGTAGGAGCTCACAATTCGAAATACCAGTAGATAGAAATTTTATATATTTTTGAAGAAAATTTTTACTATGTAGCAAAATAAGAGTAAAATATGCGAATATCTGAACAAAATATTTCGTAAAGTTTAAAACTATAATATTTTAATTAAACACACACACACACACATATATATATATATATATGTAACATATGTATTTTATATATATATGTACATACATATATACAAATATATGAACATAAATATATATATATATATATTATGCTTAATTAAAATAGTATTGTTTTAAAATTTAAGGAAATATTTTGTTCAGATATTCGAGTATTTTTCTCTTATATTATATAGATATATATATATATATATATATAATATATATATAATGTGTATGTCTGTGCATGTATATGTGTATGTGTGTGTGTGTGTGTGTGGGACAAAACTACAGAAAAGAAAGCGGAACAAAATGAAGAAGAGAAAGGGCAATGAACTTATTTATTATATTTACAGTCTCGAAATATCATGAGAAGATAAACACTATGCAATTCATATTTTAATAGATTAAGGGTCATTATGGAAAATTAACGCAACTTTCTTAATAATTTTACCTCATAATTTCAGGTTGGTAAATTTTGAGACAAAAATAGTCTACACAGAATAAGAAAGGAAAATGAGCATTAAACTTTAAATGAAATACTGACTCCTTTGAGAGTTTTTGCAATCAGGTTCTGACAATAAAAATACAAGCTTACATTTTCGTATGACTTATTTAAAACTATGCAATTGTACAAAATTCTCAGAATTTTAATTTTTTACTACTTTATTTTTTTGTTGGTCCCGTAAAATGAATAATAAATGAGTAAAAAAAAAATGTTTTTTTTTTTCCATTTTCATCTAACGCCGATTTAGAATTAAAACTTCGTCCTGTTTATAAAATACATCTATATAAACTTCTCTAAAAATACCTTAAATGTGAAAAACCTGTCTGTTTCTAAGTGGTGATAAAATTTTCATATTAAATAAAAGAGATTACACAAGTATCATTTTTCAGGATTTTGCACTAGATTTTTCGTAATAAGAAATGTAAGGTTTTGACAAAATAGTTTTAACTTTTTTAGTGGAAATTAAAAAATTTTAATTTTTTAAAATAGTCTTTCTTCAAAGGTTTTTAAGAATTACAGAAAATAGTTAAATTATGTTACAAAACGATTAAAAAAATTTTAGGAAAGAATGGCAAGGAATTCATTATCAGTATAATTGAAAAAGGAGTAAATGTTTCAAGAAATCTGCATGTTTTCAATTGAAAAAATATATATTTTCAAAAACTTTTAAACAATTTCAGAAATTAGTTAGCATTAATGTTAAATTATTCCCAAATATTTAGAATGGTATGACAGAGGATTCTCAACGTTAAATCCCAAAATTAATTAAATTAAAATATTTGAAAATTAATTTTAAAAATATGTCTTCATGAAAATTTTAATAAATAAAGGCTTGCGAAACAATATAGTTTATCACATTCAATTTATTTATCTACAATATAAAACACAAATCTATTCAGATTAATTTAACTTGATTTCTAGATTTTTTTACAAAATTTGCGACATTTTTTGTATTTTTTTTAAACATTGACAAGCTATAAAATGAAGTTCTTTCTAAGCTTTGTTGTTAACATTCAGGAAGAATGCCTGGTTTGTTGTAAGCACGTGTTAAATTTGTGTTATACTATTAGAAAACTAATTATACTAACTGTAAGTAATTATATAATACCAATGATAATACTAATTTAAATAACGATAAATATTAATTTCAGGTGAGAACTTTTATTTTGTACATGTATGAAATCAGATTAATTATTTTTATTAAGTTAAAATAATCGAATTTATAAAAATAAATCATTTTACTCATCAATTAAAAAAAAATCCTGTTAATTAAGTATTCTACTTATGAAAGCTTTTGTAGTTTTTAAATAAGTTAAAAGTAGTGCCTACAACTGGTATTCACACTATTTAACTTTTGCTTCAACACAAGTTCCACGTAAATTAGAAACTTTTCTTTTTTAAAAAATACACATCAGGATTTTATAGAAATATCAATTAAGATTTTAAAAACTATATGAAACCCATATATAATGCTAAATAATGTCTCCTTTATCGCTTTTATCTTATTAAGAAAATGTCTATAATGAATTTAAATTATTCATGTCTATAATTTCAGGATATGTTTAGAAACTTTATATAACTTTAATAGCTAAAAAAATAAAATTTAAAATTTATATAGATTTTTAAACCAAATGGATTTTTAATAAAATTTTGTATTTTCTTATTCTATAAGTAATATATTTTAGGACAATTTTCCTCAAAATCTGAGATGATAAATGTAAGTTGGTGTGTTGATTTGATGTAGAATAATCCTTAATTAAATTAACTGAAGTTTCACTGCTTCTTCTTAGTAATTCTTACTTCTTAATTTCACTGCTCCTTATATGCATCTCATTGTTGTAATTATTATATAGTTACTCATAGTATACTATACTTATTTATTTTATCAATCATAATATTGTATCCGTAAAGAATATATTTTTTTTAAATCTGGCATTTTCTTATTTTATAGAAAACTAATAAACCATATTTTTTTAAGTTTTGCTTTATAAATATATTAGACATTGGTCTGCATCTATTTATAATTATATTCTAACAATCTCTTTCGAGAGAACACTGAATAAAAAATATTATTGTTGCATAATGTAATTCTCAATCTACGTGGATATTTGAGTATCTATATTTACATATAAATACATATATACTTAATAATATTCTCATAATATTTTTATATGATTTTTTCTTGAAACCACTTGTTGATGTCGTAAGCACCTTAATGTGAATATTGCATGACCACAAGTTTATTTGGATCAATAATACCACTTGCATGAGTTAAGTGTTCTTCTCGTTTTTTTAAGGTATCAAGTAAGGTAAAGGAAAATACTCATCACAGGACACGAAAACATGTCTTTAATGTAGAAATTGCTATGACGACGAGGGTGCTTCTGAATTAAGTCATAACTTAAATTAGTTTATAAACACTACATTGTTTTCAACTTTTCTTTTGATTTGATTGCTGTAAAATAATGGAATAAAAAATTAAAACGTATATCAGTATTAATTAAAAATTTACGTATTGAAATAAAAAACATGGATAACATCATTCTTGTATTTAATTGAAAATCTTTAGAGATATAATTCCAGCATTTATGTGAAATAACGATTCTAATTTTTTCTGGAATTTGTGTAGTATATATTAAGTGCATACATTAAGTTTATACATTAGGCTATGTATTAAGTTCATACATTAAGCTATATATTAAGTTCAGACATTAATATATATACATATTAAATGCGTGCATTAAGCTATATATCAAGTGCATACATTAGGCTGTATATTAAGTTCAGACATTAAGCCATATATTAAGTGCATACATTAAGTTATATATTATGGGTGTAAGCATACGTGCGTATTGAGCAATAAATATTTGAGTATTGTTTTATATATAAGTTAAAAAGCAATCCGAAACTCTCACCGATATTAAAGTTAAAATTCTTATTGAATCAATATTTATACTTTATAAATAAGTTATTTATGAAAATTTCCATTTTCCAGTAATACAAAATTTAATAGACATTTTGTTACTAAGCTAATAGTCTGAAAATTGAATTCGAAATAATATCTGCATTTTGCTAATACGAAGTTTCAAAAATCAATGAAATTTCAGTCGGCTAAATTGGAAATAAATTTCTTCTTTAGTTTTTGCAATGAGATGCAACATAATTCCATTTCAAAATTTGAAACGACAATTTTATTCAGTCATATTTCTCCGAGTAATACATGATATTTTTTTAATTTTGTATTTAATAAATTAATTTGTAAATTTATTACGATTAGTTTTTTTAATTCTACAATTAAATATTTAATTTCATTAATATGCAATACAATAATTCAAACATCCGAGGTTGAAATCAGTTTTTCATTAAAAGGATAAATAAATACTGAAAGTAATAGAAAAAAATAATAGCTAAATTTTTTAATATTACATTAAAGGCGATATAAAAAAGACTTAGTGGTTTTTCTTTTTATATTTTTCTCGAATTAGACTTATTTAATAAAAATAGTGATGAAAATATAATTAAAAAAAACTACTTTGTAGTTTACATAAATAAACTTTTCAGTTCTTTTTTTATTTTTTTGGTATAAAATCATCAGAAAATTTTTATTACTCACTAATTTAAATTATTTTTGAAATTTGTTAAATTTGTTGAGCAAATGATTTTGCTGAAAAAAATAATGGATGTTATCTGACTCTTCTTAATATAAATTATTTTTTCATTGAACGAAAATTGTTTCTGATATTTTTTCTTTATCTCATTAGTATGCCGTTTTAAAATAACATTTTTATATTTCAGTTTAGTTAAGGACACTTCCTAATGATAGTTAATAGATTTTGACATGAAACCGAATTCCTTTCCAGTGAGATGCAAAAAAAATAATAATAATAAAGAAACAGTGAAGATGACTCAAAGAAAGAAAAATTAAAGTTAAAATTCATATTAAATCAATACTTATGTTTTATAAAGAAGTTATTTATGAAAATTTCCATTTTCCAGTAACACAAAATTTAATAGATATTTTTTTACTAAGCCAATATTCTGAAAATTGAACTCAAAATGATATCTGCATTTTACTAATACGAAGTTTCAAAAATCAATAAAATTTCAGTCGTCTAAATTGGAAATAAATTACTTCTTTAGTTCTTACAATGAAATGCAACAGAATTCCATTTCAAAATTTGAAATGTTCTATTCAGTCATATTTCTCCGAGTACTAGATGTATTTTTTTTTAGAATTTTGTTTTGAAAAAAATTAATTAACAATTTTATTATGATTAATTTTATTGAACTCTACAATTAAATACTGAATCTCGTTAATTTGCATTACAATTATTTAAACTTCAGAGCTTAAAATCAGATTTCATTAAAATGATAAATAATTACTAAACTTAATAAATAAATAATAGCTAAATTCTTTAGTATTACATTAAAGGCGATGTAAAAAAGACTTTGTGGTTTCTTTTTTTATATTTTTCTTGAATTAGACTTATTTAATAAAAAGAAGGGTAAAAATATAATTAAAAAACTGTTTTGAGGTTTACATAAATAATCCTTTCTGCTTTTTTTTTTTTTTGGTAGAAAATCAACAGCAAATTTTTATTACTCACTAATTTAATTTATTTTTTAAAATCTTTTGAAGAAATGAACTTGTGGAAAAAAAAATATTGGGTGTTATTCGACTCTTCTTCTTTCATTATTTTTTTCATTGAACGAGAATTGTTTCTGATATTTATTTTTTTTTATCTCATTAGCAGGCCGTTTTAAAATAACATCTTTATATTTCAGTATAGTTAAGGACACTTGCTAATGATAGTTAATAGATTTTGACATGAAACCGAATTCTTTTTCAGTGAGATGCAAAAAACAATAAAGAAACAACGAAGATGACTCAAAGAAAGAAAAAAACAATTTACCTGAAAATAAAAAATTAAATTAAAATTAAAGTTAGAGGTTGAGGGCGGGAATTATCAGATAGTAGTAAAAATGTTTTTCCATAGTTGGAAATTCACAGTTGGTTGCAAAAACTGATTACTAAGAGATCATTATCATTTGATGAAATGTGTTTCACGAACTGAAAATTGCAATTCAGCGCTTAATGACTTTTTTTCTGCTTTTTATCGTTTAAAATGGAATAGAAGAAAATGAAGAGCAGCGGTGTTCTAGGTAAGGAAATGTGCCGAGAAAGAATGAAATTAGTATTTAATGAGCCATAACAAAAAGAAAAAGCTGAAATATAATATGACAAAGTAACATACATATATGGGCAATTCCTTTCTAGAGACTTATTTACTTTTCACGTGAAATGTTATTGTAGTAGTATTTTCATTTTCTATGTTACAGTAATGTGTTTTTAATATTCTGAATTAATGGTGTTTGTGAAGTGTTTAGCATCTTATAATTTGGATCTACCTAAGACTGCATTTTCAAAGCTTTGTATTTTACATTTTCTTATCATTAAGTCAAACATCTAATTTCAAGTTTATAAAATATCAATAATAAATGCAATTTACTGTAGCAATGATAATAATAAGAAAAAAGGATAATCTATTAATAGTTAAATCGCATTTCCAGGATTCATACACTTCGAAATTATAATTAAGAATAGGAATATTTTGAACAGAAGAATTTGCTTTTTTAAAATTTTTAATAGACAATATAAGTACTTTCAATAGAAAAATAAAAGGTTTCTTTTCTTATGTGGCATTGCTCAATATGTATCTTACATTGTGATATTGCATACTTCTAAATAAATTAATTCAACTTCCGATTTTTTTTTATTGTTGTTAGGGTTGCCATTTTCTAGAGAAATTTTTTAACAAGATTTTTTAATATTTCAAACTATTTTTGTTTCATTTCATTTTTAAAACTGTACATGTTTTTTTTACATGCAGATTACACAGCGCAACGCACAAATTTCCTTAAACATAAAAATATTCATTTGGGGGAGGGGGGCTGATCACAAAAGTGATAGTAGAAATTGGTCATTTACTCTCCTTTAGGAAATGCGGACATACTTGATTCCATCAGTTTTCTTGAAATTTATGTAAAAAACGAAATATGGGAATAAGTAGATTTCTTTATATCTACTGTCGAGTAAAATTTAGGGCCTAATTAGTTCGCTGGAGACGACACTAGTCTGGCTGTTAGTAGTACTTCCTGCCTTGACTCTAAACATAAAATTGTGATAGCTATTAGTTGTACATTGTGTTTTGTTTGACTAATTGACAAAGGAAGAATTGCAGTGAATTAAAGTTTCAGTTAAACACATTATATTTTTTAGAGCTGTGATGCATCTTTTTTTTTTATTCTAATGCAGATGGCAAATAGACCGTGATCTTTTTATGCCATAAGGGCTGCACTGACGTTACTCACTTTGCACTACCCAGGGGCACGTGTAACTTGAAGATAAGCCACAGACGCGGAGTAACAATGCCCCCCGCAAAGCTCTATGATCCTATTAGGACCGGGACCTACGGTTTAAAGTGGATTCCGAACCACTACAAACACCCATGCCAACGCCGGGATTTGAACCCGATACCTGTGGTACCGAACGCCAGAGTTGCTAGCCACTCGGCCATCAGGCCCCTTGTGTGATGCATCTTAAATGCATTAATTTCACTAATAACTAATATAGTGGAAAAGTGACATTTGAAGCCCACAAATTTTCAGTCACTCCTTCAGTGAAACAGGTATGCTAATTTTAAATTGGATTCGAAAATGGATATCAGGACAGGCCCTAGACATACATTGAGCCACAAAATTGAGTATACACCTCAAAAACTTTTAGACTTCTTCCAATTACAAATTAAATATTGATTTAAATACATAAATTTTTTTATCCTAGATACTTTAACCTCTGCTTTACTATCCTATAATAATACAATTCTATAGTTAACTTATTTATTACGAAAAAAGTTAAGCGATTCGAAGAAAAGATAGAAAACCATGCCACAAAATTGAGTATACACTTCTTATATTTGTAAATTATGCCACCACTTTTTTTAGTTTCAAATTTTCTTTAAAGCGTTTCAGGAGTAGCTGCTGCTTATAACACGTGCTATTGCACTTCAACGCTTTTAAATAGTATTTTTTCTCATTAAAAATCGTAAAATGAGCTCTCGTAGAGAAACTACTGAATCTGAGCGTTTATTGGTTGTAAAGTGGTTGAAAGAGTGCAAATCTCTTCGACAAATCGCTTCATTGATTGATGTAACTCATGGTTGTGTCCAAAAAATACTACAGAAGTATAAAAAAAACTGGATCTGGGGCCAATATTCCTGGAAGACGACGTAAAGAAATACTGAGTACTACAGTGAAGAGGAAGATCATTCACTCAGTAAAGAAAGATCCGAGGGTGAGTGCCTCTAAACTAGCTTTATCGATGTCCTCTACAATTGAGAAAAAGATCTCAGTTGAAACAATTCGACGTACCCTTCACCAATATGGGTTTCATGGCCGTGCACCAACACGAAAGCCACTCATCAAGTATGTGAATAGACAAAAGAGAGTGAATTTCGCCAAAGAACATCGTTTACACCCTATTTCTTTCTGGAACACTGTAATATTTTCTGATGAAAGTAAGTTTAATCTTTACGGAAGCGATGGACGATTTAAAATATGAAGAGAAGCTGGGAAAGCACTGGCACCTAAAAACACCATTAAGACAGTTAAGTTCGGAGGTGGATCTGTCCTCGTTTGGGGTTGTATTTCGGCTGGAGGAGTTGGAGAGCTTGCTTTTATTGATGCTATTATGGACAAACATGTATATTTGGAGATTTTAAATGATAACTTGAAAAAAAGTGCCAGTAAGTTGGGGCTTGGGTCAAGCTTCATATTCCAGCAGGACAACGACCCCAAGCATACAACGAAGATTGTGCAGTTATACTTGCTGTACCATTGCAAGAAGCAATTACACACTCCAGCCCAATCTCCAGATCTAAACGTCATCGAAAATTTGTGGTCGCAATTAGAGAAAGCTGTACATGAGCACGAAATCACAAGTAAGGAAGTTCTCAAGAAGGTTCTGAGAGAAGAATGGGATAAAATTTCTGTTGAAACCACTAAAACACTAGTAGAATTTATGTCCAGAAGATTACAAGCGGTAATTCAAGCAAAAGGTTATGCAACAAAATATTAATTTGTACGTTAAAAGGAAATTAATAACGGTGTATACTTATTTTTGTGGTGTTGTTTTTCCTCTCGTCTCAGATCTTTTATTTTTTTTCGTAAAAAATAAATAAACGTAACAATTTTATATGTATAGTACGGTAAATCATAGACTAAAGTATATAAGGTAAAAAATTCAATCATCTTAAAGCAATATTTAATTTGTAATTGCAAAAAGTCTCTAAATTTCTGAGGTGTATACTCAATTTTGTGGCCCACTGTATATGCTTTAATTCTAGTTCAAGCCAACTTGCAAACAATTTGGCAAAAAATGAAAAAGGCAATTTCATTTGTCATTGCTATGACATGGAGGGAACAAAGTAATCACGTTAATGCTGATTCTTTAGCATGATCCAAACTCTTTGAAAGCGAAAGTGCAGCATCCGAATATATCATCTGCTTGGCGACCAATTTCTATCGGTAAAGCGTTTCCCATTCAGGAAAATCCAAATGAATATTTCATTGATCCAGAGGGAGAACAAGAATCAATTTTATGTGAGGCTTTACAGTCTTCTACATTTTGTGCTGAATATAATTATGATGCTATTCATACCCTTCACGTTTTTTCTCCAGAAAAACTGATTAGCCTTATTAGAGATCTAGAGCTGTCCAAGACTTAGCCAGATACTTGCATGGAAACTTAGAGGATAGAATTAACTCCAGGAAGATGTCCGAGTGACATCATTTCGCAATCGTTACGAACAGTTTCTAACTTATTTTATAAAGAGAAAAATCTTGTTTTCTGTTTTGAAGTAAACGACTTAAAGATGGCTTTCAAAATAGAACTTACCCTTCAAAATGGCGGCTATTCTTAGAATCTCGAAAACAAGTTTTAAGTCCTTATTGCTGTATAATGGAAACAACTTCCATCCATTCTTGTCAGACACTCTGATAAAGACAGAGTGAAACTTATGAAACATTTGTTGAACTAGTGCAGCTGCGTTTTAAGTGAGTGAAAAGTAGAGTCAAGACTTACTAGAAAAGCATATATTAAAGAGAATAATGTGGAAAATTCACCATTATTAATGACAAAAAATATTACTTAAAAACACTACTAAATAAAATACCCTTGCACTTAAATCTTAGCTGAATGAAAATTTTTGTGAAAGCAATGAACAAGAATGGATCAATCTTCAGTTTTTCTGCAATTTAAGAAGATGAACTGAAGCAGGGAATTTGCTTTGAAGGTTTCAAATCCATAAGATCTTGAAGGATTAATTTTGATAACTTGTTTCGACAAGATGAGAAAACTTGTGAACATTTTTGCCTTGTTTCAACGAAGATATGTGTAGGACTATAAGAAATTAGTGATTGAAATTTGTCTGCATACAATAAACTTGGGGGCACTGTATGTTAAAATGGATTTCTTGCAGTATCATTTGATTACTTTCCTGAAACTATGGGCAGTTTATCAGCGAGATCGGTGAATATTTCCACCACTACATTTCAAAAATGTAGAAAATATACCAGGGAAAATTATCCACTACAATTGAGAAATTTTAACGATGATTATGAGAAAACGCGCATGTGACAATTCAGGCTACCACATAACATAGAATAAACAAGTAAATGCATTTGTTAACACATTGTTTCAATTTAAAAACATTAAGTTACAAAAATCTTAGGAATGGACCCCAATTTGAAATTTTCTTTGTCTCATTCGTGTTCAATAATCTAAAATTAGTAATAAATGGCTGTGTTAATCTCAGAGAAAAACATTTCATCGAATTTTGTTATCCTGTGCTATGGCTAATTAACAAAATTATATCAGAATCCATTAAGTTAACGAGACAAGATTATTTTCAAACCGAAGAATATTTCTTCTAAGATACAAGAATTTACACTAAAAAGAGGCGTAAATGAAAAATATATTCTTAACATTTTAAACTGATTATAGTAACTAGAGAAGGAAAAGAAGAAGTGGTGAAAGAGATTTTGTTGAAAAGGTGTCATGATCAGTTTAAACATTAAGGATTAGATGCCTAAAACTAGGACATTGAATAGCATGCGATGCAGTTAGGAACTTCTTTAACGTCATGTTTGATTGTGCTGTGATGTTTCAAACGAATAATTTCTTTTCTTGGTGATTTGACTTCAGTAACTTCTTGTAAACTATAAGTGCTGATACTCCAAAGATTGAGGTAATTAATCACGTTGACTGGCAAGTACGCTCTTATCAACAGAACTAAGATAGAATATGGTGAGTTGATGCATTTAACTTTCTATTCTTTTTATTAAAGTAAGCATGTTTCTATATTTTAGTTTTTATAAAAGTGTAGGTGAAATGGTCGGAAGAACACTTCACATAATTGATGTGTTATGCAATATTTAACCTCTAATTTCTTGTAACAAGAAGCAGTCTAAATTTTTCATCTTTGTTAATACATATCGCGCGTTTAAGTTTATATGAATGTTCGATCAATATGAGTTTTGTTCATAAATGTGAAATTTAAAAAGAAATCAATTGTTTATAAATGAATTGATCACTAGTTTTTTTTCTCAAATGAAGTAAATTAGGATTACTTGCTTTAGAGCCAATAACGAAAATATGATGCAGTATATTTGTTTAAACAAATTCGTTTTATTTAAGCATAACTGTATGCATAAATTCTTTCATGAAGTAATTGCTTTTCAATTATAAAACCGAAATTTTTATAAGACTGGACCAGTTTCTTCATAGAGTCTTTAAATATTTAATATTTATTTGATGAAAACTTTACAAAATTGATATATAATTAGTATTCACCGAAAATAATTCAAAATTATTGTGCAGAAGTTCTATGAGTTTTTGTTGTTCTTCAGTGCAATCAAAAACAATTAATCTTTTGTTTTTAAAATACATATTATTTTTTTAAATGGATAAAAATCATCTATTTTATTAACACAAATATTACTTCAGCTGCTCATTTTTTAAATAAGTATAATTTGTTTTGAACAACAAAATCGAACTTAAGTCTTACCACAGTTAGTTTAATTTGAACTCTACCACAGTTTTAATTCTTTTAAACTCATCACATGAAGTTATAAAACAAAACATAGATTCGAAGTGAGCAATTTGTTGCACATCATATTTAAAAGCACATAGTTTTATTTGTTGATGCGTTTAAATAAAATATATTTTATTTATGCTTTAAGAAATTTATAATTATGATACAATGAGCTATTTTTTTGGATTTTACTACTAACATATCCAATTAAGTACCAACAACTTTGAAATAATGTTTTCTGGTCATACATTGAGTTAAAATTTTTTTTTTGCACCCCTACTAACATTTCATAGATGGTTTGTTATATTTAAAGGAATTTAATTGTTATCGTAAAAATTTAGTAATTTGGTATTTAACTTTAAATATCGATGCATAAATTGATTAATTGTAAATATTGGTAATTTTTTTCTTGATTAATGTTTTAAATATTTTAATGCTGACTTACAAACTTCTGTTATTATTACATTAATATAAAATAAAGAAAGAAAAATATTAAAACTATTATAATATTTACAGATAAGTATTAGTAGGAGCGACAATTTTTTTGTTAAGAAAGATATAAATTTAGAAAGTGTGTAAAAGTTTGAGTCTTAAACTATAGTACCCATTTATTTTTAATAGCAGTATGTCTTATAACTGAATAGCTGTTTCTTATTTTTTTAACGTTTTTTGAAGAACAAAGTGATAAACTTTTAAAAATACTAAATAATACTTTTTTAAAATAGCGAAATATTTCATTCATAAAATCTGAAAATGCTGAAAAACATAATTAAATTTTAGAATTGATGGATGCATTTTTAAAAGGTAGATTTTCTAAATTAGAAAGGCGATTTTTATTGAAATTCATCATAAACATCAGCGAACAGCTTAAAAAAAGATGATTGAGAAACAAATTGTTTCAAAAGAAGAAATCAAAAAAGCAAACTGCAAATACATGTAGATGAAAATGAGAAGATGATACAAGATATATAAAATAAGCACTGATTTTGATTTTAATACTGACAAAAAAAAAAGGAAGGTAAAAGGGCGAAAATTAAAATCGAAAATGTTAAGAATTTAATGAAAAGAAATTATGTTTTGGAAATCCTGACAAAAAAAAAAAAAAAATGCACCCCGAAAAATAAAGAAAGGTTTAACAAAAATTAAAATTGCTGTTAAAGAAAGTAGAATTTATTGTAAACAGGATACATGCATTTCCTACAACTGAAATTCATATCCATACCTATTTGTCATTAAATTAGCCATTTCAAAAATATATCATAATGATTTTATTTTCAACAAAACACATATTTCATATAGGAACAATTATATATTATTAATTTGAGAACTATTTTAAGCATAGCAAAAATTTTTTTTATTAAATTTGAAAACTTAATATGAAACTACTTGAAGTTAAGATGATATTGATGTTACTTAAAATAGCCTTTAGAAATATGATGTAGAATTTGAGTAATTATGGATTTACAATTAGAAAATAAAAGTTTTCGGAAAATGTTATATATTCGGAAAATGTTTCGGAAATAGTTATATGTATCTATTTTTGTTAATTTCTAATCAAAATCAGTGCAGAAGTTAAGGTTTTACTACACTTTAAAATATGATTGATTTTCAAATTAAAAAATGTAGTTTAAAAAAATAAGCAAAATGGCATAAAATTATATCATTAAATCTGTATGACATGAATTGTGGAAAAGTAAGATATAATAAATATTGAACTGATACATGTCTGGCAATAGAAATAATTGATGTAAATACTTTTATGCACATGAAATAATTTAGGAAGTTATATAGAAAGTTAGAATTACATGTTAATATTCAAGTCGGATTGCAACGAAAGCCTACGAACGTAACTGAAAATGAATATTTCAAAATATACGAAAACTATTAAAGATATCAAAAAATGCATTAAAAAAACAAGACAAAAATTTCCATTTAAAACTAAGCAAACCTTTTCCTTTTTGTGTCATTTTATATTTGGGAATAACATCTTACGTAGTATTTTAAAATTATTGTTAATATAATACAATTAGTCTTAAGGGAATTTATCCTGTCAGGAATATCTCAATTACAGTGATTTTCTCATTATAGCACATCTCAAATCAGTATATGATTAGCAAATTTGTTAAATTGTTGCTGGCGACTTAAATATACAGTGCCATCCATATTAAAGAATTCTTTAATCAGGCAAATGAAATTATGTGCCATTATTTCTCAATTATCACATGGTGATGAGCTATCAGTTCCTTGTAGGGTAACATCGAAGGAAATTATTTTAAGTATTATAATTATTAATCGGCATTATTATATATTGTATATCAAATTGCGTGTGATTTAAAATAGAAAATACAGCATAATTATAGATAGGAATTAAATACTGACTTTGAAAAGGGGTTTGTTTCGTACATTATGAATTTCAAATTAGAAGTAATCGGCTAAGTTTTCAAGTGAATAGTTGTAAATATGTTTGGAAAAGGCATTTCTGGAATTCGTATCAATTGTTCAAGATTATATATATATCAAACAATTGATTCGAATTTTAGAAATGCCTTTTCCAAATATATTTATGACTATTATATTACACGAAACGAATTCAGTCTGTTATAAAACTCTTGGCTTATTAAACAATATAGCCGATTTAATTGGCTTCTGAGGAATTTATAACAGAGTTTTAAAATGTGAATATAATTACCACAAAGTATATCTGGAGTCGAGAAAGCAATATTTAACTATCTGCAGATTGTTAGATAATCCTATATTATCTTCTTGCATATATTTAGAAGTAAGCTTTAAACCTTTATATTTTTATAAAAGCTTACAATATTCTTCGATATTGTATAGTGAAAGTTTTATATATTTCTCGAATCTAAATATATATTTTAAAGTTAAATGACAATAAAATTTTACATGATATGTTACTGAGTGAATATCATCACTTGGAACTCGGGAATACAAGCCATATAAATTATCATTCGACAGTTTTGAATATATTGCATGCCATTCATGTCCGTAGAAAACTCTCAAATTGTCATCCAATTAATAAATAATTTTTTTTGAACACTTAACTGCAATCATTTTAATTTAAAATAAATTTTTTCTTACAATCATAGTTGTTTTTTCAACAATTAATTATACATATGAATATTATCATATTCCTTTATAATGTAAGTTGCAATTTAATGCAACATGAGTCAGTTTGTTCATTTGACATTATAATCCTAAGACAGCTGTCATTATTTTCAAATCCGGGCATTATGACTTTATCTCTAGAACAGAAGGTATATAGCAGAATTAGCGTCTCGGTATGTACAACAGAAAGCGAGCTACATTGCATCCATGTTGTACCACAATAGTTTGAATGAACTTTTGGAGATACACCTTCCAGTTCTCTTCTCTTAAAGTAAATCTGGCCAACTTATTTATCTTTATAATCCCCGTTATAAGCACGGGATCTTTCAGTCAGGCTTCACTTCTCATGTTTTACTATTTGGAAATGATTTTCATTTATAGCAAAATTACAGTTTTTAATGTATGAAGCTACAATTTGTATATTTTTCTACATGATTTCAAAATTTTGCAGTTATAATGATAAATTGTATGAAGTAATCACAATTATTTCAATAGTAATAAGTTAAATTAGGATGACTAAATATCAATTTATAATAATCCCTTTGATAAAGTGATAATATATCGCAATATTATAAGAAATGGCAAATTTTGTTTTTTGGCATAATATAAGGTTTATATATTTCGTAAGATTTTTATGTAAAATTTGTAAAATACGTAAAAATACGTAAAATTTGTTTCCCTAAGTGAAGTAATGAAAGTACAATTTCTTTATATCCTATGACAACTTATTGAGAATGAATTTATTTCGGTATTGTCTTTCAAATTTACCACAAAATAAATTGAATTCATAATCAAAACTTGAGTTCATTTCAATGTATATTCTATTTAATTTTAATATTTTTATGTGTAATTTTAAGATTTAAGGCACCGTGGTATTACATACAATATAGGGTACAAGGTTAAAAGGTCTTTGTGGATGACATCTACTGATATCTACAGTCACTTCTTTAGAAGAGACTTGATGATGATTATGATTGTATATGCTGGGTTCTGGGTGAAAGTTATCCAGGTTTTCTTCCATACAAATTACAAATATCGAACAGTTACTTCTAATATTCACCTGAAATGAAATACACCTTCTAACTGTGAGCAATAACCTTTCCAAGTAATGCGCGCATTGTCTGTAGGAAAAAAAAGATATATAGAATTTTGAAATTTTTAATATTAAAAATTTTTCTAAGAATTTAATTCTCATTTTAGCAGTGCAAGAAATACTTCATTGACAAAAACAATAAGCTCTTTTACAAGATTTTTATTTAAAACAATGTGATTTATTTTTGAAGAAATATTCCAGCAAACATTTATTTAAGCTTTAAATTAAAATATGCTGAAAGCAAAAATTTTTAAAATGCGAAAATCGATGATTTTTATTAAAATCATTATAACGAGATGTCTAAAAAATTTCCTTTCCTATGAACAAACATTACGTGAATGGAGGCTTGGTCAAAAGTTGTTCTTACAACTTTAAAAGCATGCCGGAGTACAAAAATCAATCATATTGCTACAGAAACACGTGGCCGCAAGTGCCAAAAAGTACGCAAGAGGGCGTTGTCTGCCATTAAGTGGATTGAGGAATGGGGGAACTGTATCATTCGAGGTAAGACTCGACTGGGAGGAAGATGCAGCAATACAGTCATACGGAAACAGCAAATTGCATTTCGCTGATATCGGCAGAAGCATGTGTAGTGAGCGGTTTGCCATTTTTGAGCGCGCCAACGTTTGAAGAAGTATTGCCGCGGAAGACAAGAACTTTGAACATTATTCTAATATAATAAACAATTGTATTTATATAAATGTGGCTTCTAATAAACCTATGCTGTATACCTAATCGGTATTCCTTTCTTTCTGATTTTATCTGCATTTGCATCTATTCTTTGTTTACATTTGCTTTTACCTGCGATTTTTAATTTGTATTCCTGACCTACACTTGATGATTGTCTTAGTTACCCTGTTTGTGTTTAAATATAAATTTGTTACTTATATTTTCATATTTTTTGCTTTAAATGTGTCTGAAAACTGAAGCAATGTGAATGTATACTAAATGAAATTAAAAATCCATTTCACAGAACGAAAAAAAAAAATTTGAAATATAAAAAGTTATTTTTAAATATGCCCTATTATGAACCTCTTAAATAATTTAAATTGAGAATTCTAACGTTTCTTATTGTTAATATTTAATCAAAATCCTTCCAAAAGAAAATTACAAAAGATATTATTTTGACAAAAATAAGATTTATAAACATTTGACTCACTGTTTTCTTTAGAGTTTAAAAATGCTTAGAAGTTTTCTTAAGTCCATTAATCATATTTTTTCTGTTTAATATTAGTTCAAATTATATGTCGTTTTTTAATAATTTTTCATCGTTAAAGTTTTGTTTTGAGAAAACTAAAACAAACAAACATTTTTCCCTCTAAAAAAAATTTTTTTTTTTTAAAAAGATTGAAAAAATTATTGAATAGACACATTAGTGAAGTATTCCTTAAACGAAAAGCAAATAAAATGCATTAAATTCTGTATTTCTGAATTAAGATGCAGTATTTTATTTTATGTCTCTAAAACTATATTCCATTTTTAGAAAGTATTTTCTGTTGCAAGTCACAAGCATTTCATCTTTCATCATATATAGTTAAAGAAAAACAACGTAATGATAATTACACATACAGTCGTGGCAGTGATAACATTACACGGTTAATAGAATACTGAATCTTATTACAACATTTATTTTGATGACGAATCTCTTTCAAGATTTGTTGTTTATTGCTTCTGTGCCGTGGAGTAAACTGTATTATTTTGACATTAACTCAATTATATTCGTAATACGCATTGTGTATATCATTTCAGTATTTAGTTCCGAAAAAGGAGACAATCCCTTTTATTCACATTTCGTAACCATTTAGGAAATGGAACTGTTCAATATAGAAGTAAAATATATTGAAGCATTTTATATATTTTGGCTGATATTAAAAGGACATTATTTCCTACACATATGAAATAAATATTTTAATTTTTATTGAATTAGAAAATATGTAATAATGTTTTCTTTACTACATTTTAATTTTATGAATTTTTCACAAATTAACAGCTATTATTCATGTAGAACTTAGAGAAACAATCTCCAATTATAAAAGAAATACTCTTTGAAGATTCTTGTTAAAATAATAGATTATTATAGTAAAGGATTACTATAATATCTGAAATCAATAAATCTCAATTATAAAAGGTTTTTATTAAAATACTTTTGTAACTTTAGAAAGACTTAAATAATCATATCAAATTAATTTTAGTTATTAAATAAAGAATAATAACATTGCGATCTCTATTATTGTGTCAGTGGTTACGTTGATTATTTCATATAACAAACAAATAAATAAGAAGATTCAATTTGTTGAAAATAATGAAGATTTGATGAAAGGGATTTTAAGAAATGTACAGTTGGTGCTTAATTTATGATAGTACTAAAAGTGATAGTTAGAAAAATATTCATTTTGGTTACCTATAATTATAAAAAACAATGCAAGTTTATACTTATAATAACAAAGTATAAAACATTTTCATTCATTTTAAACTAAGTTGTTACAAAACATAACTTAGTTTTAGTTTAATAACTTATCATCCCCCCAAAAAAATATTTTTAAAACAAATTATTAAAAAGGTTTAGGAAGTAATTACTTAACAAAAATATTTTTAATTATGTAAAAAAAAAAAAATTGAAGGGCTGCCCTGTAAATGAAGTGTGTATATATAATGCTGTTAATAATAATTCTTCTTGAAAAATATCAAAAGACATTAAATATCAATGTATCACTTTCTTTCCAAAAATAGCCATGCAACAATGGCAATTTAAACTAGAATCCATTCAAAATTTAAAAAAAAAAACTAGAATATCTCCAGCTTTCACAACAGATTGCCTTCCTAAATTTATTTTTAGAGATAATATGCTAATAAAAATGAGAATTGCGTGTTGATGCAAAATTATTCAAAGTGCTCACTGTAAAATCATACCATCCATCTTGAGCGGCTTTGAGAAGTTGAAAGTCTAGACAGCGTTAAGATTCATGTTGAAAGACTGGAAACAACAGCAAGTTTCTGATTAGGCGATAAATATTCCCCACTCCCACACCCGAGGGTGCACAGCTCGTTAATTAAGTAACTGTTTCGAGAGATTCGGATTTGCCAATAGAATGGAATTGAGTGTAAAGTCTTGAAAATCGAAATGGTTCCATCGAAATGCACTTAGAAAATTCGAGAACAGTTAATTTTCTCTAAAGTGAAACCGGAATTCTAGAGAATCTTGAGACTTCACTTGACTGCTGAAAGGGGTTGACAGGAATGAAACATTAGAATAAACGGCACTGCTTTATTTAAGGCGCCAACTCTACAAGTCTGAGCTTAAGGTGATCAATCAGTTCAGCATGGAGTACAGATAAGCATAGTCAAACTTGATTGAGTATAATTGCTTGCTTTTTAAAACGTTACCTGCTAATGGTTTACCAGGAAATGTTTCTGCTTCATTGCTGAAACTATTTTAAGTGAAAATATAAGCTTACCTCATATATAACAGTATATTCGTTTTAAAATGACTTAAATATGTAATAAAATCACAATATTCTTACAGATTATTATTATACTTATATTGAAAGCTGAAACTTGCAACTTAGGAAAGTATGAATTGCAATATATGAATAATTTTATCAGTTATGAATTCCGTTAATAATTAAAGTAGGAACGTTTTCATGATTTCATTGCTCATTGCTGAAACTATTTTAAGTGAAAATATAAGCTTACCTCAAATTTAATGGTATATTCGTTTTAAAATGCCTCAAACATGTAATGAAATCGCAATATTCTCATAGATTATATTGAAAGCTGAAACTTGCCATTTAAAATTCGTATTGGTATTATTTAAGGAAAGTATGAATTACAATATATGAATAATTTTACCACTTATGAATTCTGTTATTAATTAAAGCAGGAAATTTTTAAAAGATTTTAATACGAAAATTTAATTTCTATCTTTTTAGTTTAAAAATATGATTCATATTCCATATTGGTAGATATTTATTCTCGCATATATTTATTAAATCTGTCCTTTTGGTTTCTATTTTAATTGAAGGAATGCAAATGATATTTTTCCAGGCACTTTACAACTTTAAACACTTTTATCTGTTTTCTGACTTTCATTTTTCTCTGCATAAGTGAATGAATTACTTAAAATACTTTAATTAGAATTAATAATACTTTACATTTAAAATTATGAAAAATGAGAACATTATGTATTTATATTTGAAGACATAATTAACTCTGTAATTATATCTAGAATGAAAGGGTGAAGATCTTTTCACCTCCACTCAGATCCGAGAAACAATCGACCAATCAGAATTTCCCCTTTTCCCCACGTGGAATAAGGGGAGGGAAACAAAATATAGGAAAGAGGGGGAAGCAAGAACATTGATTCAAAGCCAGTTTTATAGAGGATTTCCGGCAGGGATGGTGCAAGTCTGAACATGTTATAACGTGATGTAGATTTTGTTATGTGTGTTTGTTTTTACTTATTATAGGTATAAATTGTGTTGTGATGATATTTTCAAAAAATTATTAAATGTGGAAGTTAATTTTGCAATTTTCATTTAGTCATTAAATTCTCACCTGTATACCACCGCTACACAGGATTATATAATTGAGGGAGAGTAATCTTTATTGAAAGTAATGCTTTTTCAAATAGTGGAAGATGAATAGCTTAGATCAGGCGTGGCCAGCGTTGAATCTTTTTCTGGCCCGGGACTTTTACAAAATATATTTATTTTATAATGGACAAAATGGTATAAACAAATGTATTAAAAAAATACAAAATTAACTGTCGATTCAAAAATTAACTGTTGAAATGATGAGAAAAAATTAACTTTGAATTTAAAATAATAATCTTGAGAATAAGTGACAGATATTGCCTCTTTTATTTGATGAGTTTACAGAATAATTAAATTATATTCTGCGAACTTATGATGCGCGCGCATCTTGGAACATCTAATATAACAATTTGTAATATGAGTATAAAAATGTCTATAGGGGGTCTAAATCTTATATGGGGATATATTATTTTATATTCGGCCCGCGGAGTTATGATGCATTTTCAAAGTGCCCCGCGAGATCATTTGGGTTGGCCAGTCCTAGTTTAGATTGACATTTTAACTTCTCACCAGTTTACCACCTCTACACAGGAGAACAGAATAGAGGAAGAGTAATCTTTACTGAAAGTAATGCTTTATCAAATGGTGTAAGATGAATAGTTTAGATTGACATTTTAAGACACATGCTGATAATCACATTGCTTTCTATCATTACATAAATTTACATGGGTTTTTTTCCTTCATAATTTATGTCATTGCTTGTAAATTATGTTTTATTAGTATAATAAATTTCACGTTCATTAAACACTATGCTTTTTAAAATTTCTGTTATTAAAGATAACGCAGAAATTGAAATGTGTGCCTTATAATCTTATTGTACTTTTTAAAGCGGTTAGAAATTATTTTATTAATTCCTTTCAATTATCGTTTTTTAATGACTTTACAACAATTCAAATCATATTTTCATATTAATTTTATTTTTTTAAGTTTAAAAAATAAAATAAAAATTTTGTAATATAGGTAATCATATTTATCTGTATCACAAAATTTTTCCCTTCTGAAAAGGATAATGAAAAACATTAAATAAATTAATAAATATTAAATAATTAGGCAAATGTCTAAAATTTGTAAATAATTATTGTAATAATTTTCCTAGATATTTTTTTTTAATTATAATGAATATATAACAAAAATAATTTTCCATATTATCATTTTACGTATAACGTAATGAGTTAAAGAGTTGTTAGTACAAACTAGAATTCCACGAGATAAAACACCTATTACAAAGAGTATTAAAGGTAGTCTATAGAAGGATCATTAAACAATAGAGTATCTCCACTCTTCTTTTTTAAGTGGAGTGAGACAAGAAAAAAAATTATTTCTTACTTTACCATGTAACCACACTGTTCTAATTAGGACCTTACTTGTTTAAAAAGAAAATGAATCAGTAATGTTACATCCTTCTAAGTGAGAAAGAACAAGTTGAGATACGCCAGAGTAACTTTTTTTCCCAATTCTTTCTATTCGCAAAAGCACTTAGCTACGACTCCGTCGATCAGCATTAACATGAATGTTATGTTCAACAGCTAATTGCAGTCAGATGCGGGGACAATTTTTAACTTCTGTAGCACAGCGAATTTAATTGATAGAGTTAACTTTTCACTCGGCCAGTACGGCAGATTGAAGATGAGCACTAATGGGAAATTCTTCGCCTACATAGTTGTAATCAGACAGGTAGAAAATGAATTAATTTTATTCTTTCAACACAAATAATGACTATTCGCTTGTAGTACGTTTATTCTTCCAAAGACTGATCGTGGAATGATAAAATAATTTGCATGAAATATCATTGTTTTATAAATGTGAAACATTTATCAAAGCAGCAGAAACAATTATTTTTAAACGTAAATATTTATTTATGAAATTTTATCTCTTAACATTGTTATTTTGAATAACATCATTCAATTATTTGGGACAAGGAAAAGATTTATAAAATGGTCAAATGTAATTATTTAATGCGTATGTAAGTTTTAATTACTGTATTTAAAATAATTTACTTAAAATTGTTCATTTATTTTTTAATCCCTATTTTCATGTTCATTTATATTGATTTATTTTATATATGATTAGTTATATTGATTTATTTTA
>BPLQ01015522.1:1083546-1094790 GCA_021605075.1 Caerostris darwini
GAAATCATTCTCTGAAGTTTCCGTGAAATCATTCTCTGAAGTTTCCGGGAAATCATTCCCTGAAGTCATTCCCTGAAGTCATTCCCTGAAACCATTCCCTGAAATAATTCTCTGAAATAATTTTCTGAAATTTCCCTGAAATCATTCTCCACTAAACAGGCATTTAGCAGATTCAGCACAGAATGTACCACAAGAGACTTAGTAAACTACATACAATTTTGTCAATGCAGCCTTTAGCTTCCATTTGAGGCTTTTACCATCAACCTTCCACCCCTAACTCATCGTAGAAGCTTTCCGATTTACGAATTTATTATGCCCGATTCCAGTGAAACTTTAAGTTTGGCAATGATCATTGGTTCTTAAATTAAGTTCGCTCAAATCGGAAATCTAATAAACTATCTCAAGGCAAGATTTAAGGAATGTATGAATTATAATTAATGTTTGAAATTCAATAAATAGAAACATCAAAAAAGTAATACAAACAAAAAAAAGTACATCAAAGTAATTATTTTGATAATTTTTCAGTATATTATTTGTTTCCTAACTTTTCTGTATAGAATAAATAAAGAAATTTGTATGTTGTTACATTTGAATAGAAATTTCTACTAATATTTAAATATGATGTGATTTTAAATTTTCTAAATATCGTCTTTGTTGTCAATGAAATCAATTACCTTATATTATAGAGAATATGTTATTTATTAAAACAACTTAAGAAATGTTCTATTTAAAATGCATAAACACAAGTATATATACAATAATTTGTTTACGCAGGAGATGACGTTAAAAATTAAAACCTGAGTATGAATTTTAGTTATTTTTGTAAAGAAATTACAAACAAGATATGTTTATTATGCGTCAACTCTTTTCTTTAAATCTATCATAAATGTTGTTCACTAAAGCTTCTGATTATGTTGTATTAAATTATTAATCACTAAATTAATAAAGACATTCTATTGCTTAACCTTCTAAAATTATGCTGTTTTCAATCAAAAAATCTAATTTTTTTATATATTCACGCCTCATATAAAAGTATTTCTTTCCGTTCAACATTATAAAAATATAAGGTGAACAGTTTTTTTATAAATATATATTCTTTAAAAAATTGAATAGAAAATTTTAAAGTTGGTTTACATATTTTACAGAATGCATATTAATTTATTTTTGTAAATCAGTTAAAGCATTGAGAATTACATAGTAATTCAAAGCTAAGCTATTCGTAAAATCAAATTGTAAAACATATTATTTACCGCTTTTATTTTATACTCTGCAATAGAAGCGAAATGAGAGTATTAAGTTGATAATTAAAATATATACAAGTAAAATAACTTTTTCCAAGTTTTATAATTAAATGTTTTCTCAATTATCTTTTTAAAATAAATAATAAAATTTAATGGAAAATGTTTCTTCCGAATGCTATCTAAGTCTATAATTTCTACAAATTGAAACTAAAGTTTGAATAATTAGAATTATTAATCTGTTAAGCTAATTTGAATATTTAAGTCACTATGTTGATATTAGTCAATAATAATTTTAATAATAATGTTTTGAATATTTAAGTTTACGTTTCTTAAAATTGATAGTTACTAAAACGAAATTTATTTTTATATAAATAATTTTTAAAATTACATAGGAAATCTAACAGCATAAACTTAAAATATTCATAATAAAACTGGTTAAAAATATGAATGAACCCCAAGATATTCAATGATATTCCAAAGTCTATGCAAATGATTAAATTTTATTATCTTTAGAAAAACGCCCACCTAGATGCTTTAATTATGATGAATATGCAAATTAACGCTTCTTCACTATTATAACTAGTTTTTAAATTAAAAGGCCTTTAATTATTAAAATACATTTATCTATATTAGCTGTAATAGTTTTACTACTTATTTATATCCATAATTTCTTTCATATTTCCTTAAATTAATAATTTTGTTAGTGATTTATTTAGCATATTTTACATCATAAAAATATTAAATGCACTTACTAATTAGATCTAAATCATCTTGGAAATATAAAAGGTCTTTTGATATGTTATTTGCCAGAACTAATTGCTACAAAACTTTTAATTTTAAAAGAAAGTCTTGATGGTGTTCTTCATGTGAAAGTACATTTGACTCAATCGACGAATATATTTAAATAAGTAGAAAACGTTTACGGTTTACAGGCTTTAATAACTTGCATAATTTAAAGCTTAATTAGATTACTAAGTCTTTCTATTTTTAAACACTAATCGAAAATTAATAATTTAAAACGTATGAACTTAGCTACTTCTGCTTCAAAATACAACAAAGGAATAAAAGCTTTTAATTTATCCATTTGTTAGTGATTATGCGACAATTTCTTACGGCGGTAAGTTAATTTAATTGAAATATTAAACTTCAGAGATTAAAGTAATGAATTATGAATTTGGAATACTTCGTTTTAAATAAATTTATTGTCGAGAAAATCGTATGTTTTTGCTGTGTGTTGCTTTTAATGCCTAGCAATTGAGATTGTTTGGCATTTATACAGCAGCAGAAAATTCATTATTACCCTGGATGAACAGCAATAGCCACCTACATAGTCCACCTACATGAGCCACCTACTACCACATAGATACTGCCACAATGCAGACAAACCCCTAGGCATCTGTCCTTTTCTTCGACTCCAATAGAAGAACTTTCCATTCTACAGACTTATCCTGTACATTTTCGGCATAGAAAATAAATGTCCATTTGAGGCGTAGACATAGTTCAGCTTGTTTATATCATTCCAAATTGAGCTTCTTTGTGTGGAAGCCAATTCACCAAGCACAGGAATGTTCCAGAATCGGCGATAATCAAATAGGTTTTATTCGTATATTATTCAAAACATCAAACATTTCTGGAACATGCTTAGTTATTTTAAAGTCAATTGATAATCTCCAAATAATAAAAGATTTTTTTAATTTTCTGTGAAGTTTTGTACAAATGATTAATAGCGGTATATGTGTATAATATATTGTTTGAAAAATGGATTCATTTTATTAAAACTGAATACAAGTAAGGCATATCATAATACATGTGTTTTTCAAATTCTTTATCAATATATTTATTTAGGAATTTAAAAAAATTATTTACATTTAAGATTTTTTCTTCGCTCTAAACAAATAAAATACTCTTTGAGGAAATAAATATCGCATTTCATCAAAAAGAATATGACAAAGAATAATATGTCTTCCTTTATAAAGAAAATACTAAGAACAAAAGGACTAGAACAAAATGAAACAGACAAATGCCGTTTTAAAAACAGAAAAACAAATAACAAATCGAAATAAGTGCATTAAAAACGAAAAAGATAAATGGAAACGGAAATATGCAATTTTTTAAAAATATTTAACTCCAGAAAAATAAAAAATTTATGTTATATTTAAAATTACTTTAATTTTTGCGATTTAAAATCTAATTAAATTTGGAAGTTAAAATAACATAAATTTTAATACAACATAAGAAATGTATGAAACATAAAAAATTAAAACAAAATTAATAAATAAAAGTAATTAATTAAAATAAATAAATATATATATATTAGATAGTGGCTTAAACAAATAAAGATCGATGTATAGATAATGTCTTAGTAGTGTGTTACCATAATAATAATCCATTTATTTAATATAAGGAAGATATAATGATAATACTCTCTTCAAATATTTGTCGAGGTTTAATTTAATTAACTTAAATTTTAGAGTAAATATTTTAAAGGATTAAACATTTAATTCTAAAACAAACATGATGTATTTATTTTAATCATTAATATCTTGTAATTACTCTCTGACTAATAAAATTTACTAAAACAAAATAAAATATTTTTAATGATTTATTTTTAATTATCTGAATTGAACAAATGCTTAAATCAAATTGAATTCACAAGTATAAATAAAACTAAAAAGAAGTCAATTTGTCTTTCCATTAAAATATTTTTCTTCATTTTGAAGCTTATCTTGGTTGCTTAATTAATAACATCGGTTGCAATGAAATGGAATTAATCTTATCTTAAACGTACCGTAAACATCAACATTAAAATATTTATAACATCTGAAATACTATTAAAAACGTTAAGTAAATATTTAAAATTTGAAGTTAGATAAAGTTTCGATTTTATTCGTCCTTAAATATATATATATATATAATGTATGTATATATAATGTAGGAGAAATTTTATTCATTATTTAATTTAAAACATTCTATTATGTCAGATATATAATATTTGAGTTCTTAATTAGGTTAGAACGATTTAGTCGAAGTTGAAATATTCCTTTCTTCAAATTTGAGTATGTGGTAAATACTCTTATTTAATGTTAATACAGGGTAATGGTTTTATAAAACAATTTTTCTTTTAAGTTTCGGATCTACTTCTATACATTAATATTTTCTTATTGACGACTAACTTTTAAGAAACAATTTATGAAAATTTGCGAGTTGTAATAACTAGACATTAATGTTTGGTATTAAAGCTAGAATTATGGCACCCTCCATTTTGACTTTTATAGAACATTTTTGAATAGCTTTCAACTTTTTTTTTTCTTGACTTCTGTTAAATCATCGTGTTTTAACGTATATTACTTTTTATTAAAACAATTTAAATATTTAAATTGAGTGCACTAAAGTGGTGCAGCTAGTTTTACGACTGGGACATTTTGAACCAGCTAGAGAAAACTGCAAAATTTTATTACCAAATCTACTCTCTATGTTAAGTATGGTAAAGATAAGCTGCTGTTAAATTGCACCTACTTGCGTGATAATAATAAAATAATTGAAAAAGAAATGAATAGCGTAAAGCATAATATTTGCCAATTGTATGTTTTTGATTTTCTGTAGGTTTATTTTGTGAAACAGTATTCCTCTTTGTAAATAAGTAATTTTTTGTTTGATTAGAATCCATCCTTTTTTCTTATTTATTATAAATATGTTAATTATCAGAATATGCCCATCTGGAAGCAATTGTTCCCGTCATAGTTCAAATATAAAGTAATAAATAAAAAAAATTCTTATTGGATTAATATTGCAACACAGCTAAAAATTTACATAATTTAAACCTAAAAATGATATATAAATGATAATATAGATTATAGAAAAATAAAAATACTGTATTCAGGACGTAATGTACTTACAATTTCTATTTGAATTTAATTATCACAAAATTCTTTTTTCAGAACGAACTAAGGAAATACAGTCTTTTAATCCCTTTCCATTACCACCTTATTAAAAATATAGCACTGAAGCAACCGTTATGAATTCAGAATACTATAAAATAATATACAATACTACTTTATTAGAATATATTACTACATTAACACAGCACACAACTGAATTAATTTAACTTAACAATTAGATTAAAAGCAGTTACTTGAAAGAGTGTTAAGTAATTTTTATTTGCTTAGATTTAATATTTTTTATCTATATATGTAGACTTCAGACGCTTCCAATAGATTCATCCCGGCCGAATTAAACCTCTTATTGTGATTGGGTAGTTACATGATTTTACTATTACGTGTGATAATTTATTTTTTGATACTGAATTTTGAATGATATTTTACAACTATGATTAATAAGCTTATCACTATTCTTAACAATAGCTATGATTAAATTTATATAATTTTCCTTAAATTGTTTTGCAACTAAAAGTAAAATCAAAAGAGTTCTTTCTTCTTAATTCATACTTACTGTTGTGTTTGTAAAGACGATATTTTTTCCCTATTTACAATATCAGATACACACCAAATATGTGATTTGTAAATGTAGTTTTAAATAAATGATGCTGGAAATTAATTTTGATTAAGGATGTACGAAAGATTGAACGCAATATTATAATCACCTTTTTGTTTCTGTATAAATATATAAGATAATGAAAACCTAAATGAAAAATAATTGTTTTTAAATATTTTAAATATAAATTTATATCAGATAGATAAGGCTATGTATATATGGCAAAAGAAATAAAGTTATTTATAAAAAAAGTGGGGAAGGAATGGTTTTATAAAACTAAACAGCAGAATTTGAAAATGCTACGCTCTAGAAAAATCAGATAAAACAATACATTTTAAATATAGACCAAAGCACTTTTAAGTATAAATATAAATTTCTTATTCATAATCAATCTCTGAACCACTTTTTTTTAGTCGTGCTATTAAACACACAAACCCTTTTATGTTGACCTCGTATAAAACTATCGCTAATGTAAAAAAGCTCCATTCATATTCCAACCACGTAACTTTCAGAAAATAACCATAACATACCGAGTGGAAAGCCATAAGCCATGGCCACCTCGAATAAGGTGCACGGGATAAAAGGAACCATTTATACTTAGACACCATTCGCTACCGGAAGCCAGAGGAACTATAGTCATTATCATTTCATAGACCATGGTCTTTCTGGACGACCGAGGAGGACGTGGTAAAGGGTCATTAGATAAAACCACATTTCCTACTTGAAAGTGCATTCTTACTATAAGTTCCAAGATATCTCGAGCAGCTGATAAGGGACAGGAACAAATCCAGAATGAAGTTGCTTTCTCATGCCAACTTGTACATCGAGTTTCATTATATTAAATGGTATTTTTAGCACGAGTATAAATAGAAAGTGCATTCTATTTTTCTGTGAATTTCATTTTGAAATACTTTTGAATGTAAGCAATTGTTTCTAATGAATGATGTTTTAAGAGTTTCATATTTCGGTACATGCTTTGAACATATTTTAATATTTTAAGACGTTTATTTGATTTAAATGCTCGTTTGTGAACTATAGAAGATATACTGCTTATAATTTTTGAAAAGCTATTTTAAAATAAAATGCTGTTTTCTCAATAATTATAGTAAATATATATTTTTTTTTCTGAAAAATACCTCTGTGTCAAGTTTTCATCTTTGGTTAAATAACCACTTATGATAGTTAAACATCAAATCATTCTGATTCCTAATTAAATTGGTTAGTAACATCATTAAAAGAGTAATTAGTTCAATATAATTTTGTCTCTTATTTTTTTGTATATTATTGAACCTTTAATTACATATATCATCCATTTCTGATGTGGAAATAAATTGTAATCATAGTTATCTTGTTTTACTATATTTCCTAAAGAAATTGTGGTTCACTTCCTGGTGGCCTTTTATATGCAATACGTTGACAAAATAAGAAAAAACAACCACTTAGCCAACACGATAAAAACTAAGCATGCAGCAGAAAAACGAGTTGCTTCATCCACTTTAACGTTTAGATAAAGACAGTGACCTAATCGTAAAATATTCTACTGAAGAGCAACGTCCAACTTAATCGTCAAGTGTTGGTTTAGCTCAAAAAATATTTCTTTTTCTTTTATTTAAGATTTAATAGAAATACATGAACTTTTGAATCAATACTAGTTGTTCTAAAATAGGAATTGTGGTACACGGACTGCATGATCACTTCAGCATATGCCAGTTTTACTTTAAAAAAATCATATGATAGTTTAGAAATTTTTTTTAGAATTTTTTTTTCAGATTTTGATGAAAGATTAAAATATGAAATGTTTTACAATTTTAATTTGGATTAACTATAGGAAACATTTAATAAATTTCTAATTTGTTGTAAACTAGCCTGGATCAAAGCCTATGCACTGTCTTTATTTTATTTCTTATCCAAAAACTACACTAAGAGCCCTTAGCAAATATTTATTTGAAAAATTCATGATGCATTTTAGGTTATTTCCAAGAACATTTTCCATTTTAAGACTGCGCTCAAGAAAGTAGTTATTGTAGTTGCTTGATAATGTTTTAAAATGCACAGGTCTATTTGGATTAATATTTATTCATGAAAAACATTTTTCAGCTATAGATTCTAATTGAATAATTTCTAGCATTCTTCTAATCAATTTACGAATAGAAACCATTTACTAATCATTTTTTACCTTAATTACTACAAAAGTCATCATTTACCATCCTTACCCTCATTTTTCAATAAATATTAAATTATGTTTTTTTTTTAATTTCTATTTATAATGCACCTTATCAACAAAATACACGATTTTTTAACATTATATATATATACATATATTATTGATTGTTATTTTTTTCAATTACAAATAAATCATTTTGAATGAACTTTATAAAATTATTCTAGGAATCTAGTTCATTTTGCATTACTGTGATATTTTTATTTTAATCTTACTGAAAACCTCAATATAAACAATCCTGATTAACATATATTGCACTATAAAAGTGGAAATTTGCCCTTGGGACGTAATACGTATTGTTTGAACTATATATCAATTATTGACATATATTTCATGACACATTTAGTATATTCCCATATAAATAGTTTTTACATACAAATAAGGCTTGTAAAAAAAGTGTTGGATATGCATTGTTGAATAATTCATAAATATTATTGCCATATATATATATATATATATATATATATATGCACATACACATAAAGTAAAAAACACATGAATTCCTTGATATGTCTTTGTCTTAAGACTTTATGTTTCTGCTACCATTCTAGATACTGCTGAAAAGAAATGGTCAATAGGCCACCTTTAAAAAGACATGTCGCCACAATAAAGCGCTTCTTTTGTTGTCCATACACAGCTGCTGAGCGAATAATGTTGTTCGCTGATTGATATGGATCACTTTTTGCCTTCAAGACACTTTATCCCTCATGCTTGCGTTATTTTCTTAGCAGACCAACACCAATCTTTCTCAAAGCCTGTACCTGTATTTTGGAAGACTTTTGAAGCTTTTGAAATGGCACTTTTGACGATTCGAAAGCCTTGGGCTAGGTTTGTCACACTATTCACATTTTCAAGCTTGCCTACCATTTTACCATGCTCAAACATTATCCAGATAAAAAAAAATTTGTAGCCGTACTGAACAAGCTGATTGCACACGTTTTGAGTGATTCAGGTCATCTAAGATGTCTTATTCCTTCTATTTTCATACGAGTTACATTTCTACTGAATCTGCTGTTCTTTATACTGATTGCAACAAGCTCTTAGAAAAGAGCTTTTTGCAATCAGTATAAAGAACAGCAGGCTTCATCTCTGTCTGCTTATATATATTATAATATATATATATATATATATATATATATATATAAGCAGACAAACATGAAGTTGTAGAAAAGTTTGTCTGTTACATATATACATATAATAATGTAATATTAGGTACTGGAGAAATTAATAAGAATCGTTTAAAACTATTAATCAGTTTCATATTTTATAATTTGAACTGTATTAGATATAACAAATTTACTGAAACCGATAAAAGTTAAATTTTTATCCATAATATCTTGTGAAAAATTTAATTCAACCATACAGTTTTCCTCCTGAAGGTATAAAATGTTTGCTTCACCGTACAGAAAAAAAAATATTTGTAGGGATGTCTTAATAAAGGCTTTAAAGAGACAATCAAAATGATTTGAAAGGATTAAAAAAACGAACTTGGGTGTAACTATAAAGCAAGAACAAGATATTGAAGGCAAGAAACCAGCATGAAAGGGTCTGAAGGTACAGAAACCAACTACGAATATACTGTATGTACAAAAGATGCTCAAAAATTGAATTGGTGACATGCGGGGGAATACGATATAATGCAAAGCAAGGAAAAATGAGGGGCCGTCCTGCCATTAAAATTGGAATAAGAATTTATATTGCCTCAGTTACATATCATAAGAAAGCATTTTGTTTGTTGGCATCTTTAATTATACCACAGTAAAATAATATATTTATTTTATTAATGCTCATTATACTGTTTTTATGTTGTTAATTTGATAGCTCATTTGAATTCATCTTTATCCTGAAAATTAAAAGTATCATACTTTATATAATGCAAGTTTCTACTTATAAATTTATTTTAAAATATTTATTTTAATAAGTAAAAAACAAATAATATCCTCAGGAGTAATTTGCGTGAAAAATCTGTATGATCTTATAATTTCTGATAATGTACACCTAATTGTATATCACTCAATAAACTCGGCAATTATTGAAGATGATATCATTTTCAATTACCTAAATTAAGGCATAAAGGTATTGTAAATAATATATTTAACATAAATGTTATACCATAAAATCTTTGAATTCTCCAAAAGAAAGACCGTTATATATATAATTAAGATTTAGATACCCTCTACATTTAAAAAAAAATATTGATAATTATATTATTTTTATTAATGAATATGTATACCAAATAATTATTACTATGTTATTATTTAAAAACACATTTTTTTTCTGGATTTAAAGCAGTTTATTTTTGGCATTATTAGGATTTTTGTATTGTTAAATTAATTTTCTTTTATTAAATTATTGTTTCTAATTTTATGCGAAAACTATACATATAATCGACTTCTTTTATATATTAAATTTAAGAAATTCTTAATATGCTTATTCGAAGTGTTAAGGAAATATGGGAGTGGTTTAGGAACTAAGTGTGCTTGTTTAGAAATATAACAATAGATGCCAAATCGAAAACTCTCGTGTCTAATTATAGGTTGGGCAAGAAAAATAGGCTTGAATGTCTTTCCAATTCGAAAAGTAATAGTTGAGATTGAAAGAAATCCCCATATGCCATCCTTGTTATGGTGTTTTATTAAATCTTTCTAAATTTTGCAGGACCTCCTAGAGTGCCCTCTCAGAAGCGCTGAATCTGCTATATTTGTATTACTATTAACTCTGCTACATATTATTATTATTATTTATATATAATATTCCTTTTTACCCTTTTAGATATATAAAAAGAATAGTCTAAATTTTGAATACTGCTTTTTTATTCATATTTATTATTAGCATTCTTTACTTTGTGTAGTTTAAACCAGAAATTTATTACATTATACTAAATATTTTATCAGTTTAACTGGAAGAAACTATATTGTGAACCATAAAATATGTTAAAATGTTTTTCTCTTAAAAAGATGAGCTACCCAGAATAACGATGAATAAAATTTAAATATAACAATAACATAATTAATGTTCTGAATTAAACTAATTCATAACAATAAACATGTTTTTCAAAATTTTTCCAGACATACTTAAAAAAACAAACATCCAATTAACGTTTAAAAACAAACCATTTTTTACTAACCCTCTACATTTTTAAACACAATCTAGAAATCGATATAAAAATAACAACTGAAAAGGCATAGGTCGATCTAAGAGACAAAAAAAAATATTAGCAACATTTATTATCACAATAATGAGCAGAGCATAAAACAATACTTTGAATAATTATATACATTATCTTTTATT
>BPLQ01015522.1:1094800-1110252 GCA_021605075.1 Caerostris darwini
AGAGCATAAAACAATACTTTGAATAATTATATACATTATCTTTTATTTGAGGTAATAGTCCATTTTTACAGTTCTCCAGCGAGATCAATATTTGACATATATGATGTATTTTGACCAGATTCCCCCAGGAACTAAAAGCAGTGTTTCTTCTGATAGGGTTGTATATCTAGGGAATACGAGGGTGTTAACTCAGTGAGGAGCTCCCTTCCAATTTCAGGTTCTCACACATCTATGGTGTATCTCATATCTCTATTGTTTGGCTTCGTTGCATTTCATTTCAGCTCCCGGGATAGTTTCCTAGGTTCTCCGTAAGATTCTATCATAATATAACAAACGCGAACTTCGAATGTGTTAGATCCTTTTTGGTTTTTTTTTTAATGCTAGTTTTTTCATAGAAGCAACCCGTGCAGGTAGAACAAGCCTCTTTTTTTTCTAGGGGTAAGATAGGTGAAACATGTTTTACCAGACAAAAAGTAATCTGGAATGTATTTATTATTCAAAGAGTTTTGTATTGCCTCGGAATTGAAAGACTCTTGATTGCAGCGTATCTAGAAGGCCAAGAACGCATATTTACTTCCAGGTTAATATCAAGAAATATTTCCAGGTGGTGGGGAATAAAAATTAATGTAGCTGCGAGAAAGAAATACCCATAAATATTGTTATTTTCTTTTCATTAACCTCAAGCATATTTTTACTAAATGCAAATTTAATTGATCTACAACACAATGATGTAAAACTTTCTTTGCCTACAAATTTATTTCAAAAACGTGAACTAAAGTATTTTATGAAACTTCTTTTTATGTTTTGTTTTGTCTATATCTAGATTATGGAAACCTCTTTAAAAAAAAAAAAAATAGGTTATAGGAACCTATTTTTTTTTAAAAAAAGGTTCACATGTTTTTTTTTTTAATTTTATTATTTTTTTCTCGGGTAAGACGTGGTTTTAAAATTGTTTTTTTTTAATGCTTTACCATGTCTAAATTGTAATGCATTATTATATTGAATTTAAATAAAGAACCATATAATAGCATGATAAGCGGCTTGAATAAATTTAAATTTGAAAAATTATATAACTTAAAAATGAAAAAAAAAGATTTAATCAATTAAAATAATTTATATTCCTTTGCTACTTTAGAAAAGAAAATTGAAAATCTCAAAATAAGTTGACAGAGTAATTTTTTTAAGAACATTCAACATTTTTTAAAAGTCTTTTAAGCTTATTTATTATTTTTTATTACTTGACAGCCAAAAGTTTTATAAACTAGAAATATATTAGATTGTATATAAAAGTTTTAAAAATATGCAGAACTTCTGAACATAATTAAATGCATTATTTAACGAGTTTTATCCTTTCAATATTTTTCATTTCCATGTAGATGAGAGTTGTTTTTAAATAATTTTGAAATCTTATGAATCAGAAATTCTAATAATTCAGGCTATTTTAATATGAAATATGTACTTAAATTAGTTATAAATCAAACTGAAAGTAATTTATCAATTTAAAAGTTTTAAATACAATATTCATCTATTTAAATATTTTGAAATTAAAATTACAACATATCGTGCATAATATTTTTCAAGATATCATTGACACTTTCTCATATTTTAATAAAAGAAGTTTCTGAATTAAATCCTATCTATTGGAAAGTTTAAAAATGAAAAACAAGCTCTCAAACAACTTAATTATTCAAAAATATTTATTAACGCATAAGTGGATACCACAATTTTCATTACAGACGAAATTTGAAAAAAAAAAAAAAAAAAACTTTCGTGATCACCATCAAAATACGAAGCAAATCAAATGTACAACTATCCTATAACAATTCATAAGATAACTGCATTCTCTGTAAAACCAGACCCTTTTATTTCGTTTCTAAATCTGTGTGATATTTTTTTCATAATCCGAGCTATCTTGTTATTTTCCCACAAGACAGATTAAGGTAACGAGATAACTTCATCGTAGTCTTAGGACTTCCGAATAGGAATACTTTTTAAATATAAGACTTTGGTGATCGTTAAAGTGTCTAAAGATAACGCCACAATATATAGGTAGTGAATTGTTTTCATAAAAATCCCAAAAATATCAATTTGAAATTTTTATTGAAATATGATTCACAAAAAAAAAGAAATAAAAATAATTTTATTAGATTTTTGTTTAAAACCAGAAAATTTAAACTTATTACTAATTTGTTAATTTAATAACATTTAATGTACATTATGAGACATCATTAACACTTTCACATATTTTAATAAAAACAAGTTTCGGAATTAAATTCTATCTATTGGGAAGTTTAAAAAGTAAAATAAAGCCCTTAAACACGTAATTATTCAAAAATATTTATTAACGCGTAAGTGGATACCATAATTTTCATTAGAGACGAAATTTGAAAAATTTTGTACAACCTTTGACATCACCATCAAAATACGAAGCAAGACAAATGTACAACTATCCTATAACAATTCATAAGATAACTGCTTTCTCTGTAAAACCAGATCCTTTTATTTCGTCTCCAAATCTGTGTGATAGTTTTTTCCCAATCCGAGCTATCTTGTTAGTTTCCCACAAGACAGATTAAGGTAACAAGATAACTTAATCATAGTCTTAGGACCTCCGAATTGGAATACTTTTTAAATATAGGACTTTGTTGTTCGTTAAAGTGTCTAAAGATAACAACCCGATATAAGCCGTGTATTGTCTTCATAAGAATAAAAACTTTAAATTTTTATTGATATATGATTCACATAAAAAAGAAATAAAAATAATTTTGTTTAATTTTATTTCTAAATCCATAAAATTTGGAACATATTAAGCCAATTTAATAATATTTAATGTAGATTATAAGAATTTTTTGTTTTAATAAACTCGAATACATCAAAAGGGTAGATAAACTAAAATGAAATATAATTATGAAAAATTTTTAAACTTTTCTTATAAAAATATAACTCTTAACAATGATAAAACAGTCTTTTTTTCTGATAATTATCGAATTCAATTATTATTCAAATTGAGTATTTATCGTTAAATAAGAATTATTGTATCAATTAATCATTGAACACAATATAATTTAAAAGGTAATTTATTTAAATTGTTCTTATTTTTTTTATCAAATATTGATTTACAAAGCAAAAGGGAATAAAATATTTACAGACATGTTGAAAAAGTTAAATTCACTTTTTAATTATATTTCTGTCAATTTATTCTTAATTAATGATGCTTTCTGACAAAATTTCTATCATACTAACTGCATTTTAATAAATTAGTTGCCTATATCTTTGTCTATCTCAGACATGACATTTTGAACGTAATATTTTTAAAACCCTGCCAGACAGGAAGTCATTTATTATGCCTCAACACAATAAATGCAATATATTCTGTTCTATGGGTCATATATTATGTTCTGTAGCTCTATTCGACATTGTATTTGAGAATATTGACAACTAGTAGTATCAGCTCCATAGAAAACTGAACAAAAGTCATTTATTTCCATTCATCCATTTATTAAAATAAATCTAATCAAATTTAAATGAAAAATAAACAACAGAGATTCCATTTCTAATGTTATTTAAAAGGAACTCAGACTGTAGAAGGAAAATTCATTTTTGTTCTTACAGACGAAACGGAATGAAAAGATATGTCAATATTTTTTTCTGTTTTATAACATTTCTTATAAAGCAATTTATGATGTATTGAACAGATTTCTAAAAATATATTATAAATTTATTAGTTTAAATTTTAATTTTTTAGCACAAGTTTTCATCTTACTTTAAGAAATAATATAATTTTTTTTTGATTTCTTTGCTATACGACAAAAGACACAGAATAAACAAAAAAATATGTATTGAAGAAAGGTGTTAATTCATTTGAATATTTTTTTCTTCAATTATTATTTGGATATCTCATTTTTTTTACAGATTTTACTAAGTTTAAAATTTAGTTCTGCAGAATTTCAAATTAAATTCATTTCCAATTAAATTAAATTGTGTTATGTTTTTCAAAAATGTAGATTACTATAGATATTTTTGCAAACTTAAGAAAATGTGATAGTATAATACTGTTTCTTATTCAGAATAAAATTGATGAGACCATCATTTACTGTACTCATACTGTACTGTACATCAATTACTGTACTGTTCGCTTTGGAAAAAATTTTTAGAATATAAGCCATATTATTTATCAACTATAGCGAATGAAGTAATATAATAAATTTTATATTTTTAAAGTAATCTTACTAATTACTAAACTAATAATGCACATAAGGCACTTCTACACATGTCTTGCCTTTTTCAAATTTCACTTATTAAAATGGTAAAACGTAAAGTCTGTGATATGCTCAAGAATCATTCATTAATTGGTGTAATTCTTCTTTAAATGGAAGTGTAAATTTCGCAAAAGTTATGTGTAGTAAAACAATTTTTCAGTTTTAACAATATTTTAGAAATGTCAGTATAGTTTCATTAATTGAATGGTAGACGTAAGCATTCCTATTTTTCTCACTTTAATAAGTATGTGAAAGGTATGAAATATATTGAATATGTCTCTTGATTATAATTTCATTATTATGCAGGAAAATATATAATATTCGTTGTAAATATGCAATTTTTCATCCTTATTTATTATCAGAGATATGTAACATTTAGTATCTAATGTTGTTCTGCTCATTATTTGTATAATTCAACAACACATTCTTATAATTTTTGTAAATATATGAAGACCTTTATTCCGAAATTAATTTATTCTGTTATTAATTTATTTAAGATTTTTGTTAGACTTGTAAACTGTTATTATTAAAAGGCCATATTTCACCTAATATGCAGAAATAATTATTTAACCATGTGAAGATATTATCATTTATAAGGAAATCACATTTATTATTTTTTTTCGCTAGTTATTTTGTAATGAATACATCATACCTGATAGATGAGATGCTAAAATAAGATAAATTCAAATTTAATATATTTTGATGTATAGAGAAAATAAATATAAGATTTGGTTAGAAAAGTAGAAACAATATAAATAATTTTGTATTAACACACAAGTATATACAAAAATTATAATATATTATAAAAACTTAGCAACAATCAGTAAATAAAAATATATATTATACTATTTGCATTAATGTTGTTGCCGGATGACTTTACAAAACACAATAACTTAAATATTACACAAAATACATACAAAATACATTGCAATAACCTTTCTTAAAGATGTTGTACAAATACATTAAACAAATTTCAGGAACCTTTCTTAAGGATGTTGTACAAAATATATAAGGAATGGCTAATGCATTTTGTACAACATCCTAAGAAAGGTTCTTGCAGTTTATTTAATGCATTTTTAAAAAATTAAAATTTTAAAGGTTATTGCAATTTAAGTATATCGAACCTACAATAGAAAGCAAAATATTATTTATTCATTATTATGATTTCTTAAAGTATGCAACATGGGTGTACAGAGTTGTTTAGTTTAGTTTTTAACTGATTAAATTAATATGTATTATCTTATATGCAATAAAATTATTATTTAAGATAATAGATTTAACTAATTCAAGATTTTCAGCTTTTTAAGTTGAAAAACTATTTAATGAAATAAATAAACACAAGAATTTTATATTTTGTATTCTATTGAAATTCTTCACCCTTATTATCAAGAAATTAGTTGGACTTAAAACTTGATATAAATTATGTAATATTGGTCTACACATTAAGTTGTTTAATTTAGTTTTTAATTGATTAAATCATTATGTAATATTTTGTTTGCAATAAAACTATTATTTACAATAAGAAACTTAATTCATTAAAGATTTTCAATTTTTAAGTTGTAAAACTATCACAATGAAATAAATAAACATAATAATTTCATATTTTGTATTCTATTGAAATTCTTCACCAATCTTATCAAGAAATTACTTGGACTTAAAACTCGAATACATTTATTTAGTTTCTTATTTTCTTTTTATAATAACGTTTCCTGTGTGAGTTTATGACAGAAATATTTCTTTTTCTTGGTATACAATCTGCCGTTATTGAACTCGTAGAAACTATATGTCTTTGAAGGAAAGGTATAAAAGAATCAGAACAGTTTTCTGTGCTAGAATGAAAGAATCCCTAAGAGTAGATTTTAGTTTTTATCCATCATTGTGAGAAATGTTCACAATAGGTTTAAGGTTCTATATCTTTTCAGACTGCCAGCAAGAACGGATGTTCTTCCAATAGCAATTCTTTGTGAGTTAATTATTCTTTAGTCGAGAAGGGGTGTTTTCCTTTAATTTTCTTTATCCTCCTTTTTTTTCCTTCAGTGAATAGATGGTGGACAAATTCCTTTTTGGTACGAACACTGAGACAACTTATTTGTCCGGTCTGTAAAATGAAATGGAGTTTTGTCCGTTTTCATTGGGTTACATGTGAGTTCTGTGGTTCCGTTTTGAATTATAGTTCAATTACTCTAGGTGTATTCGGAAAGACACAATTGTTCGCAGTAATTTCTCACTACTGAAATTTATTGTGCATCTGGAGTTGTTACCTAGGATGTCTTGGAAGTTTTACACGAATAAATCTAATATAATGTATGAAATATGCAACCATTAATAAGCAATCTGTCAAGAATAAAATTATTATATCCTTTTGTAAATGTTTACTCAAAACTTTTTTTTGTTATAATTGATTATGCTTTTTTTAAAAGTTTACAATGTTTATACTAGATATATAATAAACAATGTTTTAATTTAGCATGTCATCAATTTATAATACATGAAAACATTATATATCATATAATAAATTTAGAAGTAAAAAAGGTAAAAGAAAAAAGTGCAATTTTGTAAAACTTATTTTAATATTTAAATGCTATTTAATTTAGTTTTAATTATTAATTAGAAAATATATTTTATTAAACTAATGATATCCTTTTAAGTAATTCATTAATTTTTTTGACTATCATATATCCCTTTTTTGTTGATCTTATATCATTAAAGGATGACAAATATCCTAATATTTTAGAACACTTCAAAAATAAAATTTTAATTATAGAATGCAGTTGGTTTAGACACCACTTATATAGTGGGACTTTCTACTGTTTATAATAATTAAAAATTAACAACAGCTATGGTTGATATTTCATCCAAGTAATTTAATGATGAAATTATATTATAAAAGGAATAAAATAATTTTCCTCGAAATACTAATTAATTTCATACTTTCTGATGGCCCTTTGTTAAATTATCATATTATATCACAGTTTCTAAGATAAAAGAGCTTTTCTTATAATATAAGTTTGATTTTGTTTCACTTCTCCGCAATCTTCAAACGTCCACAAATGTTCGGATGCCACAGAGTGTGTTTCAAAAGCCCAAATGCACAGTAATCTGTAACAGACGCATCTGGGAATGCATTTAAATGAAACATCTTCAATTAAATTTTCATTTTTTCCATATAAAGATGATTTAGAAGTACGTCTGGTAGCCTTATCCTGATGCAAGTCAGTGGAGATTATTTAGGTAATATGATTGAATATCTTCTTTGATAATATTTATTAAAATATATTTATGATAGTAATCCGAATAAGTTTGCCTTTTTTTTTCATTTTCTTTAATTTAAGTTTTCCGTTATAAGAGAATCCATTAATAATCATAAAACCTTTATCAAAACTTTCCTTGCTTTCTCTGAACCAACATTTTATGCCTTTTTCTCCGTTTTTTTGTGTGGTTTTTTTTTTTGTGTGTGTGTGTGTTTTCTTTTTTATTTTTTTTAATATATTTCCCCGCCTCATCAACTGCATGTGTCCATTTTTCACATGTCTAATTTTTATACAATAATTTGCACATAAATTATAGTTTATTTACGTTTCAGCGACATAAAATTTTAATGATGCAAAGAATAATTTTCATGATGTAAAATATAATTAGTCCCTATTCGGAACTATTGCCATTCAGTTTCTTTTTATTCATAAAAAATGTAATTCAAGGAGAAAGTCAAAGTTGTTACAAAAATGTCTGAACACCCACTGTAGATGCTCTGTATTTGTATTTGCTGTTTATTGATGATATTTGCTGTTTGCCGTTTATAGATGCTACTAATTTTTTTGTAGGTAAGACGAAACAAGATTTTATAAAGCAGAAAACTCATTTCATTTATGTCCAATGACGTTTAAATGTTTGATTTTTTTTCTGCAATATTAAATTAATATTATTATTTTAAATTTATGTTACATTTTAATCCACTTATTTATTAAAAGAAACAAATTTTTTAAAGACTGATCTAATAATTTTGATTTTTAAGTAAAATCTTTTAATAAACGGCTATATGCTTAAAAAAATTTTAATTACTATAATATATAAAATAAAAAAGTACGAATGGCAAGACAGAATTTTTTTATTCTAAATTTGTCTCAGAGGGAAAATGTTTGTGAATGAATATTTTACTACAAATCAGCTCAATATTTTAGAATATAAAGATAAAATATTTTAAATATAATATTCTTTGCGTGACAAGCAGAAATATTCTCGTCCAACACTATCAAAAAATTTATAATAGTATACGTCATAATATTATAAGATATTGATAAGTTTTCATGTCTATGAGGAGTTTTTATGCTTCATATTACTATAATTATAATTTTTATATCATGTTCATATTTTTCTATTAATATTTATATAGTTATTTTATAAATAACGTGTGTGTTTTTTTTTCTTATTAGTGAGTGTGTGATTTTTTTATAAAATATGTTTACTTTTCCTTTGAAAATGAAATATAAAACAAATATTGAAATATTTTTATTGTAATTCTATTGAACAAAACATTATTTTACACTCTCTTACAAATTAAAATAAATTTTCAAATAATAGTTTCAACCATTGAGCAACAGTCAAATAGATCCGAATTCTCTAATCACAAATAAATTATAGTTTAAAAAAACTAAAAAACACGCTTTTAGAGTTAATCAAACTAAAAAGTAAAAAATAATTGTTAACATAAGAATAAAATTACTGACGAGAAAATTAATGTCACTGTTCTAAAAGCGTGGGGTGCTCGATATCAATCGTTATAATTTTTCACTAGTTTCATTCCGAAATGCAGAGTTAGTTTAAAGATGTCATACAAAGCACCTCACACTTTTAGAACAGTGACATTAATTTTCTCGTCAGTAATTTTATTATGTTAACAATTATTTTTTACTTTTTAGTTTGATTAACTCGAAAAGCATGCTTTTTTATATAATATAATTTATTAATATTATAATTTATTTTTTACTTTATAGTTTGATTAACTCTAAAAGCGTGTTTTTTAGTGTTTTTAAACTATAATAGTTAAATCAGGTCCCGGTACGGAGGACTGAAACTATAGTTCTTACAATAATTTAATTGTGAGTAAAACAAAGGCTAAATGCGAATATGGCCGAGTCAGCCAGGATTCGAACAGGGAATCAATCTCCTGATCCGTAGTCAGGCGTGTTATCTGTTGTGCTACTGTCCCATGTAGGTTTGAATGTCTTAGGTACTTTTATTCTTCATGGGCTAAATTGCTCTTCATAAGTTAAAATAAAATCACTAATCTTGGCGATCCTAATCATGATGAGATAATAAACTTATCAAAATATTTTATTGTCGTCGGTCCTTGATAAGTCTACAACGTTTAAATTACATCTGATAGCTTAAAGTAGGGCAAAATCGAGCCTAAAGTGTCAGTTACAAACAAACTAACAATCATACAGGTGAAACTAATAAAAGCGTATTAAAAAGGTACTATTTGTTGACAAAATATATCTTTACTATTGCTTCTTGACATCGTTCATTGTACAATTTGTGCATGACCAACGAACATGGCTGTGTATAAAAAAAAATGTTTAGAGTATTCTACAGATTCCCTTGTAAAATAAAACGTATTGAATTATATAAGTTTTTATTTTCTTTCTCTAATTCACATAATGACTCTGAAAATAAAACTATTATTTTCTAAATCAGCACTTTGCTTTATTTTACACATAATCCTCCTATCCTGGATTATGTAGCCACAAAGCATTTAATGTAGTGAGAGTGGGAAAAGTAAACATTTTTAATTAAACAACCCTTTCAATAATGGAATTAAAGGAATGCATGAAACTTAGGATATATAATCAATATAATAACAATAGTCATAATTGTGATATGATAGTTTGGTAGGATATAGTATAAAAACACTACGATAGCGTTTAGTCTATGGAATTTAAAATAATAAAATGTTATTAAGTGATTTAATGGACTTAGATAATTCAGTTAATATTTAAAGTTTTTCGTGTGATGAATAATTGTTCATTATAGTTTCAAATTTACTAAATGGATGATTTTCCCATCTCAACTATGAGTTGCATTATATATATTTCTGCGCCACTGAATGCGAAATTGTCTAGATGGGATTTTAAGATGTCATGATTCTATAAGAGAACAAGTTGTTACTTAAAGGAAAAGTTCTCCAGTATATATAAGCAGAAATTTTATTCTAAAAGGGTGCATCACTTGAGGTATGTCAGAAATGGATCATGGACACTTACTAATAAATATAATTTCGAAATTTTTTGTCCTGTATTCTGATAATTTCAGTTTTGTTAGCAGTTCTCTAATATACTATTATTCAAGTTCTTTTTGGGAGATGAAATTATGTATCGAAGACAAGTTATGTTGCTGTATGTAACTTTTGCTTTATCAAGATTATCTACAAGCTAAATCAATACTAACTTATAATTATTTTTATATTCGAAACATTATTATTAAGTAGACTACTAAAACGTTAGAAGTGATGGGAAAATAAAATAAATTCTTTATTTATTTATCTTTTAACACAGTGTTTCTCACACCATTTTACCTTTGCGTCTTCCTTTTTTATATAAAAAAAATTCCCTCGTGCCTTTATAAAAAAGGAATAATCTTTCATTCACGTTATCCATTTTTTTCATCATTCTCTATTCCTTATTAAGTATTTATTTTTTAACAATAATTGAATAGCGAAGTTTTTTACCCAAAAGTAAATTATTCCTAATATTAGAGCGTAAAAGATTTATATATACATTATACCCATATAATTATAATATAAAATACGTGATTTAAATAAATTATAATATTTGCTTTAGATATCTGATTTCATATAAAATTTTCAAAAAATTTTTTTAATTGTTTGGATTGTTTGATTTCAAATTATATTATCCCCATAATATTTTTTGCTTTAAATATTTTAGATTATGTTTACCATCCTTCAATCATTTGTTAAATACTTCATTGTGAATATTTTATTAGAGAGTTTTTGCATAACGTTTTTTTATCGTCCGATATTTTTCTTCCAAGCGCGCATGCTCATAGGAATAGCTCAGTAGTGCAGTATTACAGATACGCATGCGCAATAGGTACAATGTTTCCTATGAGCATACGCTCTAGGAAGAAAAAAATATCGGACGATAAAAAAACTTTATGCAAAAACTCTCTATTAGTGTTCCGTTCAGTAAGCCACTCATTGCAGGGTTGCTACAAACTTCTGAGTCATACTTCATTTTGAAATCTGTACATTGCATAATTATTGCAAGGAAATGTGGGCAATTCTTTCTTTAAGTTGATACATGAACATCGATAATACTATGTAGAGTATAATTAGTTTGCCATATTATCATTTGCATTAGTTATTTCACAAGTTAAAAATGGTATAAAAATAGGACTTCAGAAAGTTCTAAAAATTTTAAGTGTAAAATTATAAATATTTCGAATATTTTTCACCCAACAAACTGAATAAATTTCGAAATGAGTATCCTGTAAGTGATGGAGAATTCATTTTTGAGCCTCTGCACAACATACTGAGAGAGAAAGCTATTAAGTTATTGTATTTTAAATATAATTTGTCCCTGATATATTTGATTAACACTCAAAGGTACTATGACACCTTATGAAATATTTCTGTAATAACATTAATATACTAATAGGATCCGATTGCAGGTTGCCTTTCTTTAATTTGAACTTATCGTAATATATACACATTTACTACGCTCATATACTGCAAAAAATATGAATTTATAGTATAATTTTATTTGCCAGATATCGAATTGAGGCCCTGATTTTGGAAGCCTAACATTGCAACCATTAAACAGTTGCCAACTCACGATGTCACAAGTAGAACCTATTGTATTATTAAAAATGAAATAATTAACGACTACATACGTGTCGTCATGATGTTATAGATTAAAAGAATTTCGACAGATAATTTCCATAGATAAAATATTCAATTACCTATAAATACGTAGCTATATTGTGTAAGTGTCGAAATTATGTAAGTGTTTTAAATAAATACCACACATTATTTATTATCATATAAGGGCATGAAACCTTTGATGTTTAAAAGATGCAGAAAATCATATTTGCCTTAATATAATTCATAGAACAATTATTATGTTTCAATACTCAACGCATATCTATTTGCATTTATTTATAAAAGTTAATTGTACTGTTCCTCCAAGTTGCAATGCATCATTATCCTTCATTTGAGAAAATAATTATCTATTAAAGCTTTTAATTTTGTGATAAATTAATAATAATTACTTAATTAATTACAATTAAAAAATTATATTTGTGTTTGCTACCCGATGGATGATTAAAAAAAAAAACATTAATGTTTTTCCCCCTCGATTAACGATTAGCAATAATAATACAAAATTTTGTTTGATGAATTCTGAATAATAAATTTAATAAATTATTTCATGGTGTTAAACATATAAAACAAGTTTATCTACTGATTTACACTCATGTCCATAAATTAAGGATAATTCAGAATCACACAGAAATTGAACTCTAAAATAAAAATTTCACCTGTAGAATTATCACACACATCTTGAAGAAGAATATACAAATTACAGGAAACCACCAGATGGCGCGGATAGTACGTCACAATGACGAGAGTGTAAGAGAGGGATATATAAGGAATGGTGGCAAAGAAGTAAAATTGTTCACAAGCGCTTTAAAAGCCTTTCAGTGCAATAACCGCATAGTTATGGCACAAAGGAAGCATTTGGATGATTTTTTACGTGGTAGAATTATCGGACGACTGGAATGGGGACGTACTCAGCTGGAACTATCCGAGGAACTTGGAATCGCCCAGAGTGTCATCTCCAGGCTTTGGCAGCGATTCCAAGATGATGGTAATGTGAGTAGATGTTGCAGCACAGGTCGCCCCCGAGTTACTACGCCGAATGAGGACCGGTATTTAGCAATTACTGCCAAAAGAAACAGACGGAGCACAGCATCAGACCTGTCTCGTCAGCTCTCTTCAGCTACCGGTACGACAGTTTCAAGGCAGACCGTACACAGACGCTTAGGGCACATTGGTCTATATGCTCGTAGGCCTGTCAGATGTGTTCCACTTACCGCGACTCACTGTCGCCTGCGATTATCCTGGAGTAGAGAGCATGCATTGTGGACACCGCAACAGTGGTCTTGTGTGATGTTTTCCGACGAGTCCAGGTTTAGTTTGCAGTCTGATTCTCACCGGACTTTCATATGGAGAGCGGCAGGTACCCGTTACCACCAAGAAAACACCATTGAACGACACCGTTACGGTGGTGCAGGATGGCTCGTTTGAGGAGCAATTATTCTTGGTTCCAGAACTGACCTGCATGTTCAGAGTGTAACGATGACAGGCCACATCTATCGGGATGTCATTTTGGAACAACATGTACGTTTGTTTCGGTCAAATTTGTCAAATTTGTTTTGCTTCTGTCTCTTCCTTTGCCTGAACTTCATTATCCTTAATTTATGGACATGAGTGTATTATTAATCATTCAATGCTTACTGGGGTTGTTTTAAAATAAAGATATAAATTTACCTCCATATTAAATTAGAAAAAATGCTAGACAAATTCTCCTGTTTAAAAAACAGAACATTTAAAAAAGGTTCCGAAATGTATGAAATAAATGTATCTTTCTTTTAAAATTGTTTCTTTAAAACATATACTTACTTGCCTTCAACAATAGTGCAAATTTGTTCTTTTAGCCTTTTTATCCACAGCTAAAAGATAAATATTTTTTGATTAAAACATTACACACTAATTTGTGTTATGTAATAAACTAACATCTTCTTCATAACGATATAAATGTAAAAAAAAATATTAGATATATTTATTAAAATTGTATTGCTAAAAATAAACACGCAGCTATCTTAAAACTTAACATATATACTAAGTATTCGAATTATTAGATATAATTCTATGTAATTTCTAAGGAAAATGTTACAATTGCTCCACCAGATTTTTTGCAAAAGATCTTTTGGGAGTAAATTCATTATTAAATTTAAAGTTAATTTCTTGAATTTTAAAAAATGCGCCAAAAGCGAAAAAAAGGTTCAGTGAAGAGTATAAATGCTTAGTGCAAAATAAAAGCTTTAATATATTTACATACAAGAATTCATTAGAAAAAAAATATGTTTTTGAACAGAATTAGAGCATTTTTATAGAATGAAAAATATCTTTCAGTATATTTTTTGAGAGTTATAAATTAATTACATTATGATATTAAAAATGTAAATATACTTTTTTATATTTCTAAGATAAATCCCTAGATATAAATTATTACAATCATTATTTATATAACAACGACTTCAGTTCCACATTTTTGAAAAGGTTAGAAACTTATCTTTAGAGAGAGAGAGAAATTGTATCTTTATTCTTCATAATTATATTTAATATTTTGATCACTCAGTGTAAAACAATTTATGAACATCTTTTTTATACTTATTATTTCACATTATATAAAAATTTCTTGTATTATGTTGTTACGTCATATGACACACAAAATAATGTAAATATTTTTAAAAATTTTATTTGGATTTGTTGGACACTTCATTAATAATATTTAAATTAGAAACTTGATTTTATTCTTACTCACTATAAAATTGGCTTGAAGTATAAGTTATAAATATTCACTTTGAAATATATTGCTTTTTAAAAATGTGTTTTTGAGTGTTATTAGAGCATTTTCAGAGAATGACAGACATCAGTCAGTATATTTTTAACCTCAAAATAAATGTTCCATCGCCATGTTCCATGGCTTTTTTTGCTTTCATGATGGAAAAACATGATGGTACCTCATGATGGTAAAATACAAACTTTTTTCTTCTCAAGGAATTCCTAGACATATAAATAATTCTCGTTACTATTATTTACATAAATAAATGTCAATATTACTCCACATTTTATAAATATTTAGAAAGTTTTCTTTAAGTTTATACGTTTAGTTTTTGCACATAGTTGATTTCTCATATCCTGAAAGACAAATTGTATCATTACCCATACGAATAACGGATAAGTATATTTAATTTAACCACTCCATGTAAAAAACTTATAAACATCATTTCCGTAATTTTTTCGTACAACACACAAATTTACATTATAATATTTATCCAAGCCATATCGTATAACACACCAATTAATGTAAATATATTCAAATATTTTAATTA
>BPLQ01015522.1:1132165-1144035 GCA_021605075.1 Caerostris darwini
CACAATGACATGTAAACGATAGAAACATCTATGATCACGAGTAGTTCAAAAGAAACCAAATCATCTATCATCACTAGAACTGAAAAGGAAAAAAAAGCAATAAAATTATCAACAATCCAAAGCAAAGAACGAAGGCAATTACGTTGATTAACTGCCTTCGCCGGAGGCACTGATAGTGGAAACGCACTGACAGACGTGTCACTGGCTGAAGTGGTCAGTTCAGAGGCACCTATTACAGTGGTAAACGCACGTCTTAAGAAACACTTCATTTTCCTCGAACCTTTACGATGCATTAGAGATCGCTATGGACTTCCTTCTTCAAATTTCCTTAGTTGGGGGTAAAGTAACAATAATATTCAAATCCCCTATCTCTCCCCCCCCAAAAAAAACATAAAAAAAGAACAGCTGAATGAATCTTAAATTGCACACATGTTAGCAGTTTCAATTATTGTTTAAAAGAAGCATAAACACATAATAAACACATAATAAAATATCAAATATATATATATATATATATAAATGAAATAATTATACAAAAAAATCTAGTTTATAAAAGGCATGCATAAAAAATATTAAATATATATATAAAAACGTATGTAGCAGCTGTTCATAGAGATGTGAAAAAATCATTGCGATCGGCCTTTACGATTCAGATGATTGCGTTCCCACCCGTTTTACTGATTTCGTCGTCATTATTCGGAAGTCGTCCAGGACAAGGGGTCTCCGTCACGTTCCTCTTTTCAAAACATTCTTCACTAAGAGCTCAGCTTTCACCCTCGGAAGAATTAAATTCTCTGTACCGCAAACAACTTCTCACTTTATAGAAATTCTTGTTACTATATTAAACTCATTATCACTATTCTTTTTCTTTAGAAGTCTTTGACTCCATCTTCCCTTCCGATTTCAGATGATCCAATTTGATTTTTACTCCTTTTTAAATCAACATTGATTCTCAATAATTGGTCAGTACTTTCATTTAGAGACCTCCTTTTGGCCCTCATTGGTATGGGGGAGATAATTTAAACTGTCCAATAGGGCAGAGCGCTGACCTGATGTAGTTTATCGGCCTTTTGTTTTCATCCCTCACTCTCGACAAGTTTAGCGATGAGAGACAAAGGTTGCATTCTCTCGCTGAATGTCATAGGTCGTGTTTCTCCATGTCACATAAATATATTTTTAATGGACAGTATAATAAGCATAATGACGTTTACTGTTGCAAACACACTCTTTAAAATTCTTTCTCATTCTCTCATTCCAAAGTTAAATAAATATCGACCAACAATGAAGAGGGACGATGATAATTAAATATTTATTCCCAAAAAACTCCTTCGCTCATTCTCTCCAGCCAAAAAACACCCTTTGAGCAGATGTCCAGTACCGTATATCATTAACTCTGAATTTATAGCCTCTGTCAATTTTACCAGGTGTTGAAGGTATTATAACTATAATTCTCTCTCTTGCTGTAGCTTAGTGGCTCAATATTATGTTTAAGCCATAACTTTCAGGTGTAAGATATCCATATCAGTGAGGCTAACTATTTCTTGAAGTTTTCATTTATTTACATTTACATTATAGGGGATTGATTTTAACAGTCTGGCAGTAACAGATCATCTGGGGGTCCAGGAGTGATTTTTTTTTTTTTACAACAAGAACAGAACAGCCCAGAGCGCGTTGTAAGGCTTAAAAATTCCAACACAAATAATGTGCAATTCAATTACCCAATTTAGCATTTAAATAATTTAAGTTAAACAACTTTTGTCTTAAAACAGGAATCTGGGAAAAAAATAAATGTCAAAAACATAATCGGTGAATTACAGTTCATCCTGAATTCTTTCAATTACTTTTAGTTAAAAATTTAACTTTTATAAAAAGAAACTCAATTAAATCAATAAAATAATTAATTAATCAATGAAAGCAAATTAATCAAATCAATTAAATCCATTAAAGCAAATTAATCATATGAATTAAATGAAATAATTCAATTAACAATCAAATACAAATAAATCACCAGCAAATTAAGCAATAACAATATTATATGTAAAAATGTCATAAAAGATATAAAGATAAGCATGCATTCAAAAATAACCATTCAATATAAGCTAAAATAATCAAACAAATAAACACATAAATTTTATAAGTAATTACTATTCAACTTTAACTTTTATAAAAATACAATACAATACAGATAATTAATTTCTTCAATAATATAAAGGTAAATTCAAGTAAAAAAAAAAAAACATTATGATAAAAAGCATTAAAAATATTCTATAAATTTACTAATTGGTAGAAATAAATTTATGTAACTTCTAACTCAAAAGGATACAGTAGTGGTATAGGTTTTCTGAAAAGTTCCTTTGCGATTTTCATTACACAGGCAAAGATGAGACTGCTTCTCCCTCCAATAACTTCCTTAACAACTTGGATTTCTATGTTTCATGTATCAATGCAACATCTGAAATTTTCTAATTCTTGAGTTTTTCAGAAAATTTGAAATATGAGAGTTCACACATTAAATACATTTTGTTCCTTCTGTAATTGATCTTTCACACTTTTCACCAATTGTTCGTAAAATTCCTCTCCACCAATATGCATGTTCCATTAAGGATTTCTATATTGCACTTTGATATTTTTTAGTAACTTTGGTTTCTTTTTTCTTTAGACCATATTTCATTGCCAAGTAGACTGGACCAGACAACCATAAGAATCAGTCCATAAATATATGTTTGCATTTAGTTTCAGTACCAACAGCACTAGATTAATATGTCTGGCTCCAATCATGGTACCGATAAGTTCTAATGTCGGCATTGTTAAATGCTTTTAGGAGCACTAACATCACAAAGTAATGCATTTCAACGGTGTCGTAATTTCTCTGAAATTCACTGAAATAGTATCTAGAAACCTTTACCTCACTTAAATATTGTTTACTTTATATCCCTTTTGTTTTCTAAACAATCCGGCAAAATTTGTGTTTCTGATGTAGCATGATCCGAAGCATCAAAAACAACGCGTAGTTTAACTGTTTCCTTATTATTGTGAATTACTAGATGATGCGGTAAGTAATATGTCAAAAACATTTTTATTAGACGAACTTAATTTCTGTGACTCAACTCTCTCTACAATTTCTAAGGTTAACTATTTATCTAGTCCATTCTTGTAGTCTTTAAAAAAATATCGATTTTTCATTAAGTCTTTGAGATAAATATTAAAATCTTCGTTTTTCAATGTCGTAATTATTCGGAAAAACGACGTTATTAAATTTCTTAGGAAATTTAACTTCATATCTATCATCCTTAAATTTAATAGATTCATTCAATTGTTCTAGCATTTGCTTATGGTGCATTATTTTATCCATTGAATCATCCATAACTCCCAAAGATTCAAGCTCCCAAAGTTCTTAGAGTTCAATTAATCCTTTATGGTCTTTACCTTCATCCTAAATTGAAACATATATCGCATTCGCTGAGTCATTCGAATTAAATACATTTGAAAATTGTTCGTGCAATCTTCATTCAAATTTAGTTTCATTTAAGACAACAGTTAGTGAAAGACGTTTACATTTTTCAGTCATGAAGGATCAATAATAATCACTACCTATCAATATATCTATTTTATTTCCTTCCTTTTTAGATCATAGGAAACATCAGATAAATCTATTCCCAATTTCTTAATCTTATCATGCTTCTATGGTAATTGTATGTTCGATCTTCTCGTCGGTCAATAAGAAATGTACTCTTTTCTGAAGGGCAGACGGGGTAATTCCCCCTCCCCCCAAGGGCAATAATTTTTAATTCCTCCTGACCTGTGACCTCCAACCCTATGACCTTTGCGCCAACCCTCTGGTAATAAAAGTTTTTTGCTGACACTGTGTCGGGACACATCCTAACATTTACAACTTCATTTCTACGAACAAGCTCGCATCTTATTGTTCTGAAAAACACTGGAGGTCCAGATGATTCTTTTCTTCTAGTAAGAGTTCGCGTTAAACAGAAGAGCACTATTTTTTCTTCTTCTATCGCATTGTAGCAGTTCGTCTGGCTACATAAAGAATTCTGATGGGCATTAAATATACAAATACTGCACATATGAATAGCTTTACAACGATTTCTTATATGGAATTTTTTTAAATATCAGATGCATTTACTTGTTTACTCAAAGAATTCTTATGTTGTTTTAAATTTAAATTACAACTGGTAGATTTATGTTTAACATGGCAAAATGCGCAGTTCACTTTTATTAAGATATTTGAAATGTAAGCTGATGTTTGTCTACCTTTCACCGAATTAGAATAAATTGAGAAATTTTCCTTTATCTTATTTTCATATGGTTTTGAATTCTTAAAATTAACACTCATTGCATTCAATGATTTTTCTCACGCTTCTATTTTATTCTTAAAAAAGGGCTAGGAAAATGAAAAAAATTTTAAAATGGGTAGTAGTAATAATCTATATGGAAGAGTAAACTTCTAGCGATTCTAGACTTCGTATTTGCACATCTATTTCGACACCTTTATATAATTCTCGGCTGTTCAGGAAAGACCGCAAATTGCCTTTGCAACTGAATCAGTCAGTATCGAATAATTTAACAACCAAAAATTTAAGGTAGTTAAATTATTCGATATCTTGTAAATGTTCATTTCCATCTATACTGCCTCGTACTTAACGCCAAAATTGCTGAAACCTGCAAATATCACCAGAAAATTTATTTACAGATATGCGTTGTAATACATTGTTAGTTTTAAATTTTCTCTCATATTCTTTAACAATATTAGACATATTTGAATTCTAACTAGATAAATTTTGAAGTTTATTTAAGTTCCCAAAATATATATTTACTCGCGTTTTACAGTTCATTATAGATTCAGTATACTTTAATAAACCTTCGATTTCTTTCTCTAGTTCATCAGCATAATTTATTCGACTTTCCATAGATTTATCTAGACCTTCCAAAGTGTCTTTTATTCTAAAAGAACAGTTAAATTATCAATTTAATATATTATAGTTTTTACCATCCTTATCCAATTCTTTATCTGTTCGTCCTATTAATTTAGTCATTAAACTGCGAAGAATTCTTCGTTTATTTTTAATAACTTTAAAATCTTCTGAGTTGCTTTTCGCTTTGAAATTTTTCTAATCAAAGAAATTTAAAAAGAACACTTACCCTGTTCTTGTAAACTCCAATCCTTTTCTTCAAGGCCGAATGCACCATATATCACTACGACTTTCTCTCTTGTTATGGTTTGGTGATTCAGTATTATGTTAAAGCCGTAACTTTCCGTTCCGAGAAGTCTATATCAACGAGACTAACAATTTCTTGAAGGTTTCTTTTACTTATATTAGATGCTTTTACAGGGTAGGAGAGTGACCTTAACTCCCCGCAGAAACAATTCATCTAGGAGTCCAAGAAAAAACCCAGTGTTAAAACACTAGCAGTTACACTCAGCGTCCCACTTTAAGTCTTACAAATTCCAACAAACGCTTAAAAACACTAAACTAGAAATTAAGCTTTTGAATGCTTATATATATATAAGGCTTTTTATACATAAAACATCCAATCTCAAGATTTTCTTGCATATTACACATAAAAAATATATATTATATATCAAGCCGATGCAACATCATTATCTTTGAATTTCTAGACTCTGTCAATTCAAGGATAAAAGGGAGACTTAAATAATAAGTTTTTAAAATCTTATAGGATAAAAAAAAATTATATACAGTAAAACACCAATATGAGAGATTACATGCATACTTAAAATATAAAAATGTATACCAAAAGTCTACAAGACAATACAGTCTCTCATGAAATCGTCCTGTGTTTGAACTATCGATCATTATTTGTTGCAAAACATGGATGCACAGACTTACGAAGGCCAAGAGCACCGTATAATCAGTGCAAAAGTTACTAATTATACATGAAGTTCAAAATTATAATGTATATATAAAATATATAATAAAGTAAATGGTAAATATATCTGATTTAAAGTGATTACACTGACTTAATTAGTGTTTCAGTATATGGTTCGAATTTATATTCATTTTGTTTATATTTTTGTTTAAGTTTATATACATTAATGCAAATTTTTCCTTACAAATATAGGCGAATTTTAGTTCATTATTGGCTATTTTAATAAGAGTAATTTTAAAATTAAAATGTTTGTTAATTCCATAAAATACGCAATACACCCTAGAAACAAAATCTTACCCATGATTGTCGTGTTGACAGTCATAAGTAAGATTGTGAACCTTGTAAAATAATAAATAACATTATATACATATTGCATTTAGGCTGGCGACTTATTGACTAAAATTTCATTTCCTTTTTTGAAATAAATTTGAAAAAAAAAAACGAATAAATTATTTCTAATTTGTGAATGTTTAGATTTGAATGAAATTAGAGCTAAATAATTTTTCATGTTTTAATCTATTATAAAAATCCAAAAGTTTTTTTTTTTTTTTTTTTAAATTTTTTGTTTTTAAACTTTATTATAGTAAAATGTCATATGAACAGTTAAGCAGCAGTTTTTGCATCTTTATTATGTACTGGTATCAAAACTAAAAGAGTTTTCACTATTGTTCAATTATTTCTAGAATTACTGCTTTAATTTTAATGAAATTACCTTTGAAAAAGCTTGTTATAATTCAAACGGAATAGTAAAATAACTGTTACAGTATTCGCACACGTTTGTGCTTAAGCCTCTTCAACGCCGAAAGTTCTGAAACACAGTATTGAACACAATAATGAGTTAGTCGGAAATATTATATCGATACAGATACTATAACGTTAATTCTTAATGCAAATCAAGCAGATTAAGAGTCCTATGAAGATGGTCCTACATTTTCTTCAACGCTGTTTTAAGGCCATGGATGGTATTCTGATATGGAAGGATATTTTCTCCTCCCAAGAGCTTCGCTAGACATGCTGTATAGGAATTATTGTTGGAGATTTGTTTCACCAATCCATCCAGCGAATCTACTTTATTATTTTCTAGAAATTTGCCTACCAGGTGTGACCTCTGAAGACACGCATTATCATATGCTAAGATGAAACCAGGTCAACTGCATTCCTGCAAATGCAAGAATTTGCTCCAAGATCTCATACTTATACTTCACAGCAGTCGCAGAGCCATTTACAAATACATAAAGGTCTGCCGCCGGCCTATTTCGGAGGCTGGTTGACTTAGTATTAAGTTACTGGTTCTCTCCAAAGAACAAGGTTTGACTATTTCGCGAGAATACGTTTTCGTCGAAAATAAGTGGTTTGGTAGAACTGGGACTCATCAGTGACCAGAATGGTTCCACACTGAACTCAGAGTCAAAGTGGATGTTTCGTAAAATGTTAAACGGGCAGTGTGTGGAAGAGAGAGGAATGCAAACTACAGATCTTCTTATAAACATATCTCTCTCGTGTAATATTCGGGAAAAAATAACTTTTTAAACTTGGGCTCCAGCAAACACTTAAGATTTAGTTTGATTTCTTGCTTTTCAATTTCGCTGAAAATTGCAAAACAAAAAAAAAAAAATAAAAATCAACGATGTATCTGATAGAAAGACAGCGAAATTTGCCATTGCTGATTCTAAAGCCTGTTTTTGGTATGTAACACCCACACGTACATATACTCTTACTTATTCGACATTAGAGATTTTCATCTTTTCTTGGAAGGATTAGTTTTCGTTTTCGTTTAGTGTTTTTCAAGAAAATCTGCAAAATAAGAAAATTCTCAGTGTAGTATGATTAAAAAGTTATCTTTCTTCCATTTCTTAACCAACGTTTTACGTACCATTATTTTCGAATTTCATTTTTTATATAGAGATAAGTAAAGTGAATATACACTGAAGTGACAAAAGTCATGGGATACCTCTTAATATCGTGTCGGCCCTCCTTTCGCCCGGCGAAGTGCAGCAACTCGACGTGGCATGGACTCAACAAGTCGTTGGAAGTCTTCTGCAGGAATATTGAGCCATGTTGTCTCGATAGACGTCCATAATTGTGAAAGCGTTGATGGTGCAGGATTTTGGGCACGAACAGACCTCTCGATGATGTCCCATAAATGCTCGATGGGATTCATGTCGGGCGATCTAGGTGGCCAGATCATTCGTTGGAATTGTCCAGAATGTTCTTCAAACCAATCGCGAACAGTTGTGGCCCGGTGACAGGGCGCATTGTCATCCATAAAAATCCCATCGTTGTTTGGATACATGAAGTCCATGAATGGCTGAAAGTGATCTCCAAGTAGTTGAACATAAGCATTTCCAGTCAATGTTCGGTCCAGTCGCAAAAGAGAACCAAGTCCATGCCATGAAAATATAGCCCACACCATTACGGAGCCACCACCAGCTTGAACAGTGCCTTGCTGACAGTTTGGGTCCATGGCTTCGTGGGGTCTGCGCCACACTCGAACCCTACCATCAGCTCTTACCAACTGAAATCGTGACTCATCGGACCAGGCCACGGTTTTCCATTCATCTAGGGACCAACCGATATGCTCACGTGCCCACGAGAGTCGCTGCAAGCGATGTCGTTCTGTCAATAAAGGCACTCGAGTCGGTCTTCTGCTGGAATAGCCCAAGAAAGCCAAATTTCTCCGCACAGTTCTAACAGACAAGTCCCTTGTACGTCCCACATTGATTTCTGCGGTTATTTGACGCAGTGTTGCTTGTCTGTTAGAATTTACGACTCTTTGCAGACGTCGCCGGTCTCGGTCGTTAAGTGCAGGCGGTCGACCACTGCGCTGTCCATGGTGGGATGTTATGCCTGAAATTTCATACTCTCGGCACACTCTTGACACAGTGGATCTGGGAATGTTGAATTCCCTAACGATTTCCGAAATGGCATGACCCATGCGTTTATCTCCAACTAACATTCCGCGTTCAAAGTCTGTTAATTCCCGTCGTGCGGTCATCATCACGTCAAAACCTCTTCACATGAATAACTTGAACAGAAATGAAAGCTCTGCGAAAGCACTGCGCATTTATACTTGTTCTACGCGATGCTACTGCCATCTGAAAATTTGCATATTGCTATCCCATGACTTTTGTCACTTCAGTGTAATTTTCTAAATTGATTTCTTTTTAATAACTATATCGAAGTATTAAAAAAAATTAGTAGCTATGGTTAAAAACCTGAATTGAATATTTGAATTAAAAAATGTTACTGATTGTTATGGTGCTAAATTTAAGACAAATAAATTAAAGATTAAGATTTAAATAATACCATATCACATGTGTTTTGGTGTATGATTGCCTTATCACCTTTTAATATGTTATTATTTTATTATTCAGATTCCTTCAAATTTAAGTTAATATTACCTATTTTTACCAAATATTTATTTAAATTTAAATTAAATAACATTGAAAAATAAGATAGAAAATTATAATTTAATATTTCTGTGTTACTAATCTAATATATTACTCTTTCCAGAATCTCCCATAATCTCAGGAAATAACATAGATTCTTTAGGTCAGGAAATGATATTATTTAATCTAATTTTATGACACAATCGTTACATGTTCCATTACTTTTTTCTTTCTGGCATAACTCAGACATAACAATATTATTCATTAAAACTCGGAAAGATAAAGACACCATGGTGAATTGAAGTTCATGAAACAAACATCTTTTGGGAAAAGATAAAACAATAACAAAGCACAGTAAAACGTTCATGCGAAAGTAAAAAGCAGGTAATTATGTGCTGTTGGCAACTCGCAACCATGCCATGTATTACGAGTGTCAAAAATACTTTTCGTTCACAGCAACTTGTGGTTCAGTTCTTTTATGATTTACAAGCTTTCATGTTGGGCAATTTAGCCATTTTGTGTGTAGGTTTCAGTTATTTTTATTTAACTTCCTTGACAGTGAAATAACGACATTAAGAATACATCTTCTTAAAGACCCAGTGCATTTCGTCAAAAAGCACTTAACGTTGAGGATTCCAAGGTTTAAATTGTAGTCAAATCAACGCCCACGGCTGTGATGCTTTGTCTTTTCCCATGCTTTTCTGGAATAGAAAAAAAAAGGCAAAGACATTAAACTTTAACGCGAGAATCACCCTTCCGTGACAAGAGTTCATCAAAACTGAAAATGGCGTGAGTTGTTTTAAATGTCTGAATTTTCGGTGATTCAAACGATTTCATTTCTTATTTTTTGTGTGTTTAAAAGAATGTATAAAAGTGTCTATCAACTCTCTGACAACAGTCTCATTTAATAACGCATTAATTTCTTTATTTCGAAGAACTTAATATACATTCTCGCATGCTGATGAGACCAAAGAAAGGATAATGAAATGTAGGAATAAATGATGGGAGGTAATAAATTTTTAAAGAATAGTTTTAAATTATATTTTACACTAATCGTTTGCAAAGCATAAAAGTAATTATCGAACGAAATTCAACATAATTGGTAATTTGGAAAAAATACCGTCAGCTGAAAATACTAAAAACTCAAAATAGATTAAGGTTTAAAAAAAAATACATCGCCAATAATTTAACAATGTATATGTAAATTTAATTTAAGGAAATAACGGAGCTTAATTTTTTTTTATCTTTTAAAATTGGATGAGAGTTAATTATTTATTTTAATTAATATTTTCAATATGAATTTCAAGTATTTATAGAATGTAATGTAATTGCATGCAATTTAAACTATTTAATAAAAGTGATTATGGAAGACAGATTTAAAAGAATATATTTTTCATTAACAAACACAATTTAAATAGCTGATTCATTTTTATAAATAAAATATTGTTGAACTCATTATGTTTTCCAGTAGTCGCTATATGAAATGCAAAATAGATCTTTTGAAAATTTAATCCATTTCTATTTGTTGTTCTGGTTATCCTTTTCTTGATGGAAGAAAAATGTTGACAATGTAATAATAATAGCATAAATAACTGAATAAATAACTTCATTATGATCTTTCCACAAATTGAGAGCAGTTTTATCCAAGCTTTAGTTCTAAATGTTTATTTCAGTTTGAACAGTTAATTCTAGCATTCTATAAAACAATTTTAAAAAGATATTTATTCGAATTTAAAGGTACATGTACAGTTTTATTTTTAAAAAAAAGCATTTTCATTTTGACAAATACACCTATCAAATGTTTTTAAAGGATTATCTTACTTCAGAACTGTTTATTAATTCATTTCATTTTAATATGCACGAGTGTATATACTTCAGATGTTATCTATTCATTATTAATTAATTTTGAATGCTTCATGAAATCAAATATCATTTAAATAAAATTCAAATGCCGTTACATTTAGTTTAATTCAATTTTTTTTATCAGTGAAGTGTTTTCAGAAAGAAATTACTGTTTAATACAATTAAGCATAGAAAATGTTTTTATCCTTGTTTTCCTGCACTATGGCAAGATTTGGAATTACCTGGTGAAAATATATATTTTGAAATTGGTCGGTTTACCATTATAGTTGTTAGAAGAGGGTGAACAAAGCAAGATTTTACATGAGTTAAATTAAAATTTCAAAACTAAGAGTGATTTGTCTGTAAAACAGCGATAATTTTTAATTGAGTAAATGAGACATGTTTATTCTAATTTTAGATTTATTTTATATATGTTTTAATCAATTTTAAATCTATATAAAATATTTTTAATAAAGTACTCCAATTATAAAAGATTATTTAATTATTTTACTTTTATGCGTTCTTCAGTATATGATGCGAAAATTTCTACTAATAAAAAAAATATCAACCAAAAATATGTAACTTTAAGATACCAACTATTTATTCTGTATTAAAATAAAACGTTAGCAACACATCTTGTTTTGAAATAAATCCAATGCACTTAATTTATTATCATGTTATTCTATAATTATTTATTACCTTTCTATCTTATGTGGGAAAGATACCTATTGAATC
>BPLQ01015522.1:1144045-1186088 GCA_021605075.1 Caerostris darwini
AAGAGAAGGAAACTTTAAGTAGCAAGTTGAATTATTTCTATGTTTTGGGTTTTCCTTTAAGAATTTAACCAGTAGATAAACTAACAGTAGATTGAATATTTTATGGTAAGAGAATGTGAATTCCGAACGACCAATTAGATCAATCAATCGTTTCACGTAGAAACCCGAAAGAGCTGGAGACCTAACTTTCGCTCCGGTTATTTAATGATAAAAGAATTTGTAAGACTTTCTACCAGACTCTCAATGTGGTAGGTTTATTTTACAATTTTCGGATTCTATTATACCAGCAGCCTTTGTTCGGATATATATCTGAAATTAACTGAAAAATTGCTCAACAACCATATTATAAATAATTTTTTATCTTAGAAATATACTGTGTTAATGGATTTATTTTATTCATTTCATGAAATATAGTATCTGAACTTTTATAAAAAATACATTATAAAATGCAAAACGCTAAGAAATTTGAGCATTGCAGATTTGTTAATGTTTATAACAAAATATTCTAAAGAACACACTATATATTTATATATATATACATATATATATATATATATATATATATATATATATATATATATATATATATATATATATATATATATATTTGTGTGTGTGTGTGTGTGTGTGTGTGTGCGTTTTGCATTTCATAATGTATTTTTTATAAAAGTCTAGTTGAGTATATTTCATTAAATGAATAAAATAAATTAATTTTTACGATATGCCATGTTCCACCTATTGCCAATAACTATACATAAATTATTTAATGCATACAAGACAAGTTATACATATAAACATATGCATGCAAGAATACGTAGTTTTTGGATAAGTAATAAAATTTTAGTTTTTCAACAATTTTAGAAAATGTCTTTAGATAAAGTGTTTTTTTTTTTGTTATGAAACTAAATTAAACGTTTGCACAATTTGGATATAAAATTAAATAACAAAAATAGTCAGCATATAAGGACATTATTATAAATGTTTGTTTGTTGTGATAATTATCCATTTTGCATTTTAATATTTTGTCCATATTTTAACATTCAGAAAACTTTTCTCTTAGTAGTTTTAAGAAAAGTATATTTTTAATAACTTTATTTTGTAAAAAAAATAATAATAATTTATAATGTGAAATTAGAAATCAAAGTAAATCAATGAGTTTTTGAAAACTGATGTATTACAATTATGAGCAACAATTAAAATTAATATAATTTATAAAATATTTCTAATTTATTTATTTTATTTTGAATTATGTACAGAAAAACAAAAATTATTAATGAATTGTAATGATTCATTCACATAAAATGGTTAATAGGTTGATTTAATTTTAAAATATAAGGATCAATCAGTAACTTATATTTAACAACAATGTTAAGGAATAGTTTTTCTACCGGGAGAGAAGAGGGGGAAACTCGGGAGATCTTTAAAAGAAGAAAAAAATTGTTTGAAGGGAACAAATAATATAGAGACATTAGTGTCATAGATATTAGTGCCGATAGGTATTTAAAAGTATTTTAAATACCTAGAAGTATTTTAAATGTGTAATGTAAAAGTTATTAGTAATTTTATATATTTGTGTTTTAGTGATATTTAATATTTATATACATTTTGAATGGTTTGTGTGTTAAAACTTCTCGGCCGCTTGAGAATGTAAGGCGCCTCTGATCACTGAGGGATCTTTTCCGGCCAGAAACACTTCGTGATCAAAGCTGCGAATTTTTATTTTTCACTGAATGTGTTGTTGCTCTCTTTGATCTTCTTAAATTGGCGGTTTTTCGAAACGGCAAAGAGCAGGTGGTCAGATTGCAGAATGCGTTACAACTGGAGTGGATGTTTACCGAAGATGGACTCCATACATATTTAACGTTGAACGCTGAGGGGAGGGCATTCGAGCCTATTTGGGACCAGGGGTGGGTTTTCCGAAAAGGAATTGAGTTGTTTATGTGAGAGGGGGTGATAAAAAATGAAATAGCAAAAGAATCGACTCTTGGCCTCTTAAAAAGCACCCAGAACCACGTCGTCTGTATTAAATTACAAAATCCCCAAAAATCAATGACAGTCTTAGGACGGTGTCTGAATGCTGATTCTGGCCAACGAGGCGAAGTAAACTAGTAAATTAGGATTTAAAAAAAGCTAGAAGACAAGCAGAAAAAGTGAGAGAGAAAGTTGTGAGTGAAACCACCGCCCTGTGTGAGGGGATGCAGAGTTATCCCTATGATGGACCGTCAGGATGTGAGTAAGAAAAAAAAAATAATCGTGATGCGAACACCTACACTGCGACTTCAAGACCAGGAGAAGAAGCTTCCTGTCGGTATTGATGATGCACACAGTCAAAGTCACAGTCACAGTCCTTTGAGGATAACCCTGCTGCTTCGACCATCTACGAAGGTGTGGAACTTTATTCGTCTGAGAGCACAAAATTCCCAAGCCACTTGATGAAACCACAGAGATCATCAGTATATAAAAAGGACATTTTATATAATCTTATTGGTGGAATTATGAAGCCTGCTATTACAAAGGTTTGCTCCAGGACTGGAATTTACCGAAATTCTTCCTAAGCTTTTATTTCAAAGACATTTGAGGCTCAATCAAAGGTTGTTTATTTAGATATAACTCGTTTATGATATATTATTTTACTCATGCATTAATTGTTCCGCTCTATAAATTTATGATTTTCAAAAGTGTCAGTACTTTCATGTCGAGAATCTGTTGTTCTTCTCCTTTACAGATACTTATGTTATTCGTAGATAAACACTATGCTGAATCTATACAGTTTCCCATTGATATAAACTCTAACTCGTTTTATAATTATAAAATTATATATTTTTATATTTAAATCAAAGTGTTACGCTTTATTAGTTTTATGTGTACGTAATCCTTTTCTTTAAAAAAATAAGCTCCTGAAGACCCTAGAACCTGATAAGTTAATTTGAGGTATGAGTGATCTAAGACAGTTATCGAGATTGAGACTCATTTTGTAATTGATCTGATATGTCGTGTTTTAGGGTATTAATAATTATTAAAGGTGATTGTGGTAATTTAATGCATTTTAACGAACTGAGAGTTAGTGCAGAAATTATTAGATTTCATTACTTTTTTAAACAAAAACATTACATTGCGGGAAGCCCCTGCAGTCCCTGCTTAGGGAATTAACGTAGGAAGATGGTAAAGTACATGAAACGCATTGAGAATTGATATAACGGAGAGAATGGCTTGAAGATTAGGTGAAATAGCGGATGACATAGTGTTAGCAACATTTATGTGTCAAGCATCAGAAATCTTAATTGTGCAAATATATATAACTATATCTATTTATATACCTCTCTCCTCCCTTACTCTCTATCTCTCTCTGTAACTAAGTAAAGATAATAGTTCATCATATCCCTACCTAGTTATTCGTCTTTGAACAACAAAACAAATAATTTTCAGTTACTTAATGGCGTATATTTTATTGCAAAAATGTTTGAAACATGACTTCAACCGACTTTTTATATAACAAATTCATAATAATCATTGTGCAATGTTCTGCTTACAGTTTCATGATAAAACAATCTCCTTCATCATTAGGTACATTGTTTTTTACAATGTAATGGTAATGTTACTTTACAAAAGTGGTTCGAACCAATATTTTGAAACACTTTATATTATATTCATTTAAATCTAATTTTTTTAAAAGTTAATATATGCTTGCATTAAAATATTATGGTAGCTCTTTTATGTATAAGAAGATAATAACAACACCATGTCTTGTTATATCGTACATTCGAATATTTCGTGCGCGTTTTTCAAGAAAATCTATCACACACAACATAGATAAAATTTAGCTTACATCTCACTTTTTTTATTCATTTCTACTATGCACGATATAATAAGGGGATGCTTTATAACACAGTCATAGAATGCAATTAAATTAAATGTGGGCGTTTATACTTCGCTTTCTCCAAAAAACTTAAATTTCAATATCAAAGCTTCAACAAATTTTATTTATCAGCTCGAAATTTCATATAATTTAATTTTTATTCTATTAAAAAAATTGACGCTTTTCATAATATTATTACTTAGATTCTTAATGGCAGTGTTTTTGTGATCTCTTATCTATTTTTACTTAATTAGAATATACTATAAGTAGAACCTTCTGTATAGTTAGTAAGACTTTTGATTAGATCAAGTGTTTTGAAATACGTTTTTTTACATTTAAATCATTTTAATATAACAATGATTACATTTACAATTAAATTACTTTAACATAACATTGTAATCAAATTGTTCTCGTAAAAACTTTGTTCTATATCTCTTTATAAAAATAACTTTGCCGACTGTATGCATTATGAAATACATTATTTTATAAAAAATTCCATTTTATTTTATATATGAAAGTTGTTCGAACCAATGAAACGAATATATGAAACGAAGTATTTTTAGAAATGTATTTCAACAGATTCGAAGCTATGTTTAAATATGATTCATTTATTATCTTATACTTATATTTAATGTGATTTAACAAGATAAATATATCAAACAGACTACAAATTATTTTACACAGTTTCTTTCAAACAGTATATAGTAAATTTTTCTAGAAGGTAAATTATTTTTTATGATAAAATGAAGAAAATTTGTAATGTTAACCTATTTATGTATCGTTGTTCTATTACAAAAATAATATTACATTTTTTAAATATATATACAGTATTTCGAAGCATCATGGATTAATAATGACTTTGAAGATTTGTCTTTATTAATCATAAAATTTCGATCATTAAAATCTATTTAATTCCTTTCAATTTCGTAATAATAATTCTACAATATATACTCAAAGTCATGCTTTTAAATTTCAGTGAATCATTTTTTTTTATCAATGATAGTAAATCAATTGAGAAGAACATAAATATCTACCGCTAAATCTCTTAGAAAGTTAATTAAATGACTATTAGTCTGAAATGTCAATATAAAAGCAATTATGAAATATATTTTACCTTATAAGATTAAAGGTTTGCATATTGAAAATTGCAATTTGTAAATTAACATAAAAATAGAATTTGTCGTAGACAAATATCAACTGAATCATTTTCTACTTGTAGTTTATTTGTGTAGTGACAGTATATTATAATTAGTTCAGATTGGCAAATTTAAATATAATTAAATCATGTAATGTTATTAATGTGGATAGAACATAATTTGCAATTTTCTTATTATATATTTGTATTAACCATTTTTAAAAGTATTTCTGGTAACAAAATTCTAAGAATTGAATATTTTACAAATATATTTTAAGGACTCCATCATTTGTTTGATATGAAATTATTCAAATTTTCAAAGGAAAATTATTTAAAAATTATTAAAAATAATTATATAATTGCTATTTATTAGTTAGATGAATTAGAAAAAAAATAATTGAAGATTTATGCCTTCAACTAATTGTATCTCTGGAAGTTAGGCAATTCATTAAATTTATTTCTTTATATACAAATAATTTATTTTACGATATTTCTGGGGTTTTTTTCAATAATAAAATTTTATACAGATATCAAAATTTATTTTAACAGATGTTAGCTTTAAAAGTAATATTATAAAAAAAATGATATTAAATGATATAGGAATGGAAGAAAATGTAACTAGTTTGAATATTTCGCAGATGGCTTTGTGATATTTTCATGTAATAATGTTTCTAAAATCATTTATTTAATGTGCAGTATAAGAATCATATATACTACAATTTAAAACATTTAACACAAAATGCTCAATTGTGAAACTTTTTATGTTCTTATCAAATATATATTTTTAATACACCATAAAAATTTTACTATTTGTCATCCAAGTAAGGTATTTATTTCTCCACTTTACTCCGCTTCACGACTAATTTCATGCAATTATTTTTGCCAACAACATCTGCTAGACGGGGAACAAGCAGGTGTTTTTTCTTCGTAAGCAAACTTCCTTGTAATTTATCACCCGCTCAAAATGATAAATGTTTAAACAAAAATATATAATAAACAGTGGCACAATTACTGTAAACGCCTCCTTCAAGTCCTTCAGATTGATAACACAGCGGCTTATACTTGTAAATATCCCTAATGAACCGTAGTATAAATTACAAACACTTCTTAAATGCGTCAATAAGTCAGAATGATTATCATTTTCTTCATATATGCTTTTTTTTACTCAAATAAGGGACTCAAATATATGATCTTGTAATATGTATTCAGCTTGAGTTCATTTCTTGTATTCTTCGGAAGCAAATAATATTTTAACTATGTTTTTTTGTTCAGAAAGTTATCATTTACATTAGAAGGTTTAAATATTTGTGTACTAAATGTTTTTAGAGAAAAAATGCATGGTTAAACGTGCTTTATATTATTCAAAAAGCTGACGTATGGCTGTCATGTTCTAGATTTAAAATTAAAATATGAACCCTAAATTATATGAAACAAATCGGAGTTTAATTATTTTTGTTTAATTTCTTATTTTAGCATTTTATAAATGAAAACCAATTCTTCTATACTATTTAGAAACAAATGATAGATATTGTTAATTTCATACTAAGCCTTTAGCCTCTGTAGTAAAAGTTTTATTCTACTGTCACCATAGTTGATATTACCTTAAATTATACACAAAAGCTATAATTTTACAAAATTGAATAAATCTGTCATTTATATCAAATTAATTTATTTTTGTTAATAGCACAAAACAAAAATCGTCCAAAAATTATAATTAAAAATTATAAAAAAAAATTATAATTTAAATCCTTGAAAATTACGTTTAACTTTAAAAATACCTAGATTTTATCTCGAAAATATAAGAATGTATGCAGTTTCAAATAAATTTTTTTTTTTTTTTTTTTTTTTTTTGGAATATAAAAAATACAGTTATTTATTTAAATACAAGTCATGTATTTCACTTTATTATTCCTATAAGATTACTTGAAGCATATAAAATATGCATGTCAGGAAAATCGAACAGATAATTTAAATTAATGAAATAATTTTAAATTTAACACTGAAATAGAAAAATTCTATTACAAATTTGAAATAAAGGATTCAAGTTTTGTAAATATTCGATAAACAATCCGAATAAATTGGTACTATTAACTACAAGAACAAAACCATTGCTTTTTTTTTTCATTTTCAGTGTATAAATAGAACCATTCTTTTTTATATTATTATTGTTTTCCTTTTCTGAATTCCTGAAATTTTGCCAAAAATTCCAATTGCAATATTTTTTTAACAACGAATTCGTGACATTATTTCCCTAATTTAGATTTTTAGTTAATACATTCAAGAAGCAAGCATGAAATAGAGTTACCCTTCATAACCTAGTCTCGTCTTCATTTTTCATTAGAAAAATATCACACAACCTAAATAAAGTCATCAACTATATACCGCACCCGTTTCGTTATTTCCCTATATGAGCGATATATACTGAGGGATTACTGCATCATTGAAAAACATTACATTTTTTTATGCATTTATTTGTTATAAATATCAAATATTAACAAATTATAAATCATAATATTTAAAAAAAACTATAAGACTTCTGAAGTTTTCAATATTAACAAACTCTTAAACTATAAAATTATAAATTTTTTTTTCATTATAAATTTTATAATATATCATTCGAATTACTAGCACATTTATCTTACTTAATAATTTCAATTTTGCCATTGATTTCAGTAATTTTTTTTTAATTTTATTTTTTTATTAATTTTAATTTTAGATTCATATATACTTATTTCAAAATGTTTTTCATTAATAACACCCATATGTGTTATTAATGATAAATTAAAATTGTGTACTTAAATTTAATTTAGTAATGCATAATTCTTTCCACAGTCTTAGAAAAGCCCTCTTGATAAGCATTCTCATAACTTAGCAGTAATATCACAATCATGCTAACAATTTAGCAGCTGCCCTTGGCAACGTTGACAGCTGCGAAATTTCATTATCAAATAAGTCACAGACAAAACGGTTTACAGTATAATCAAAGGTACACATAGAAAAAGTGGAGGAGCGATAGCATGTAGTGAAAATTTCGTCTGCAATTATTTTAAAATATTAAAAGGTATCTACTGCCACTGATACTGTCATATTGTATTTAAGCGTTATCCAAATTTAGAACTACGTATGAAATTGAATTTTGAAATAAGTATAAATGTTTTACCACCTACTTCCTAAATACTGAAGGAATAATTGAAAAGGAAATTATTTTTGAATTATTAATTATTTATAGAATTTCTCGACTCTCGTAAACTAAATTTTGTATTTTGTAAGTCTCTCTTTAAAAAAGAAATCCCCAAAATGTAATTTATTACTGCATGCTACTTTCAATAGCTTTAGTAAAGCGTTCTTGAGAAACGTCCTCCTAACTTAAAATATTTGCCGCAATACCTCGAGCATTTTCAGTATGCTTCCATTTATATAGCAATGCTACAAAAAATTTTAAAAATAATTATATAAAAATATTTTATTTAAAATAAAATGCAGAAATAAATGCATTCCTTCCTCCACAGTTTCAGCAAAAACTCTTTCCAATGTGTTTTAAGAATACTTTTTTAGAACATATTGAAAAATAACATAACTCTAAAATAGCGATGAAATAAAAGCTCTAGTATTGAAAGTAAGGTCTAAAGAATGCATTATTTATAAGTCAAATAGAGTAAAACTTGTTTCGCTTTCGAATGTAGAGGCGTAGGTAGTTTCATCTTATGAAATCTATATAAGAATCTGATTATGGTTTTCTTTTTGTCTTTAGTAGTAGCTTACATATTCATTGCAACGCTATAACGTAAAGCTTTTTTCAAGTTTTGAAAGAAGAAATAAAGTATAATAAAGGTTAGATATTTTAAAAGTTAATATATTGAATTAAATTTAAATATTCTTATATTATAAGTGCTTTGTATGTTAGCGGACAAAAACTCCAAGTGTTTTAATTTTTGTAATCTTTTAGTGATAAGAATTAAATTTCAATCATGAAAATTTTAAACAAATGATTCTTTATGTAATGCTTACCTTTCAAATGAAATTATTTTAGGCGTTAAATATGATCCCTAGATAGAAAAGGCTGTCATTTGGGAACCTAACAGATCTCCACTCTGCATTTCAATGACCTTCAGCTTGGGACAACTGAAGTCGCAGATGGTGGAGATTTGGAGTTATTGGCGTAAACGCTGCAGAGTGTCTGGCCCGCAAATAATCGATTTATAATCGATTGTTGTATCACTTTAATGCCAACAAAAGCTCAACTTTCTGTTACAGATACAGGGAGATGCACTACTGCCAAGTGCTGAATATGGCAGTCGTACCTATAAGTAGTGCCCCGTGTGCTGCCAGACCCCAGTAGTCTTAAGAGATTCTTCTCCTGACCACTGCTATCAACAATCTTGCACAGTGGATGCATTTCTGCCAAGTCTTTCTGCTATATCGTGATCCACCTGCTAGTATCCCTATTACACTAGTATAGTCCGTTGCTGATTTCACTGAGCGAGTTCTACAGACTGACCAGAGGAACATTTTTGACTGTGTCCTCTCTCAATAAGAAATACTTTCGAATATTTTTAATATCCTGAGAGTTAAATGGTTCTATACAATGCTAGTTTTTCGGTATTATCTCGAATTGATTTTCATCTTGTGAATATATTTGATCATAGCCCCTTTTCACTTTTTCATTAAATTACATTATATATATAACGTACAATATTAAAAATATTCTGTTGTTTATCATAACAAGGCAAACTAAATACAGTTAATTTTATGAGACTGCACAAAAAATTGAAGTCCTTTAAACTTAAGGTTGTTGAATATCAAAATCCTTTTAAATTAATATAGCATTTCCTAATTATTGTTGAAAAATACTTTGAACTTCAGAGATTAAACATCACTTAATTATACTCAAAAACATTATATCCAATGGGAACATGTTTATGCAACAAATGAGGCACCTGTAGACGAATGAATGCAATTATTTGAATTTCACTATATTGCAAATAAATGCGATCTTTATATTTTATGGTACTCTTCTTTTCAATAGTAATAAAGGACTGTAGAAAGACTATTTCCCGGGATAATGTCCTGTTGGCTAATTCAAATTTACAACAAATCTTATGTTACATCCGCATTCCACAATTACGAGACTTTTGCAACGGATCATTTCTTCCTTTGATCCCCCTGCGTGAACAAGTTTTATGGAGATTTTTCATGTTAAGGGTCAGGTTTAAACTACCCTGAAGGATGGTGCCGAATAAGTTATAACCATTTGATTGAAGACAATAGTTCCCTGGAGAGCCATCTCTAGAGACTTTCCTGAAGACATATAACCCTGGCTTCTACTCAAGGTGGTGACGTGGTACATCGACTTGCCGTTCCCGTTAATGTGTCTGTCGACGAGAGAGAAAGGATTAGAGTTATTTGTGTAATGTGTCTCCATTGTCCCAGTGGCATTTGCGACTCAGTTCAATTGCTTTGAATGCAAACTTCTATTTTCCCAAGTTCAGTTTAAGGTGAAAGAAAAGAGTGAATGGTGAATTCACAACTATTTATGCATTATTATTTTGTTTTTGACGAAAATGGTTTGTAGTAAAAATATCTTCTGACAACTGAAAATGTTTGCTTCATAGGAAAATTACGGAAAAATTGTTTTCATTAGTTTATTTCTCAAATATGAAAGGCAAGAAAAGAGCCTAAATGAGCTTAAGCCGATAGAGTAATTCATGACCAAGATATTATGCCATCATTTATATTTTCATTATTGTTTTAGTGATATTGATGTTATCTTGTTTTTGGCCAATATATCGAGGTGGACTCAAAGACTTTATGCATTCAACTAACGAATGTATTTATTCAATGACGGCGCGTCCCTGAATAAAGCTGTATTGATAATGAATATTAATTATTTATCTACTCGAAATTTATTAATTATTCAGCGTTTCTATTTACAAAAATTGAAGCTAAACGCATAACCCAAAAACGTATAGTCTATTATGCTCATAATGTACTTTTAGTGCCATATATATTAGGTTAGCAGTCCATAAGTTGACTAAAGTTGCAACAATTGCAGCATCACAATTAGTGCAGCTTGTGTTACCTGTTAACCTCTATCATAAATGCGGAGAGAAAAATATTCTAATATCTTAAATGAAATTAGCCCACGTTATGCATATTATGCGTAAGAAAATCTGGATTTCACTCGTTCAATTAGCCTTTTGATATTAGTATTAAAGAAGTGACTGTCTGCATACCAATTTAATAGTCTATGTGAAACAAAAATTCAAAGGGATCTCTTCTTCTTCCAAAGAGAAAAACATTTTGAGATCAAAGCGATCAATTCACAATAAAAATCCCTTGATTTATTCATCCCGAAAAACTTTATAATCTATTATAATTTTCTCTATTATTTGAAATACGTTTTATGAATGCAGTGAAACAGGACAGAAACGAAAAAAATAATCGCCTCAATTATTTATCATTTATGTTATTTTTTATCACAGTTTGCAGAAAATTACTGTTGTATATATCAAATATATTTAAAAGAAAATTCATTCTGTATTAAACAAAGGGAATGGCTAATTTTGATTTCGTCTTAATTAGTAAATTATTAGTATAATTTATATTCTATCAGAAAATTTCTTTTAAATAATAAAATAACTTTATATGGTTAATAATTTATATTTAAACAATGCTTCTTCAGTGTCATGGATCTATATTTATTACATAAAAAATTACCAATTCTCATAGTAGCCAATGTAGAATTAAATCTAAACACATTTTAAAACTTTTTTTCAGATTTTATAAATGGATATTATATACACCGGAGTTCTTCAAAGTTCTGAGAATTTTCACTTTCTGTGAATTTTCATTTTTCTTTATCTCCGGAATTACTGAACAAATTTTAATTAAATTAAGTATGGTCAATGGTGGATACAGTATAAAAAATATATCACTCAACAATTCTGGTGAACTACATGATAATTCGTAAGATTCTCCAGCATTAGTAGTTCTAAAATCGAGCTTAAAATATTGAAAACCAAAATGGGTTAACAGTGTTAACCCTGTTAACCTATTCCTCTCTTACAGTCATACAGCTTTTGCAACTGGAAATCAGGCAGTTTACGAATCAATGATGAAGGTGGTTCTCCTCCTTCAGCAATGCTCTTGACGGTTTTCTGAAATCGAGATGAGTTACATTTACGCTCCTTACTTCTCACACATCCTCTATAAGATTTAGATTTGAATATATAGTTGGATATTCCATTTGGTGAATATCCCAACTTTTCATAAATTTGTAGATTACATTTGCTCTATAAAAATGCATGTTTATCCATTAAATTGAAATTAGAACCTCTGCAACCCTGAAATGGCGAATATAGGGCTCCATATCATACCTATATTTCACAGTAGTTAATGACATGGAGTTCTGTGTGCATCCAATATGATCCTTTCCCAGACCATCACACTCCGCTGCCATAGTGGTCACGTTTCGGCGTTTGGAGAATATAGTAGATGGTGCAATTGAACGTACATCGAGAACAAAGGTTACACTGAATTGAGACATATTAGTGAATAAAAAATTCCCTCCTTTTCCTCATTCCCCTTTCAAAGTCTGTGTTATCTATATACTGCTAAACGTACTGTCTTGTGCGCCGAAGTGAGCATGACATAAACAACAAGTCGTTCGGCAAAACACATCTCTATTATGTAACTTTTGGGAACAGTAACTATTGAAATTCGTATTCCTGGGCTCACATGAAGGTCACCATGAGAAAGCTAAAATGTTGTCAGAGTTGAAGCAGAGTATTGGATAGAAACCTTTCTTCATTGACTATGCCGAGGCTTTCTCTCTACGACTCATATTTCAATCTCTAGCTACCTACAATTTTTATTGCCTTTACAGCTTCCTGTCTCTTCACGATTTGCCACATCATTTCATCATCAAAGTTTTGGTGATTACTCTTTTTAATTGCATGTTTTTGAATCAATCTCACCAAATATTACACATACACACACACACAAATATGGTGATGTGTCTGAGTGAAAAAAAAGCTGAAATGACCGTGTGCCTTTCTAAAGCCTGCTACTCTATATATACGTTTATGAACAAACAGTTAGAGGTTTGTATCGTTATTTGAAAACATTAATCTTACATTCCATTTAATAATTTTCTAGAAAACTAGCAAAATAAGCAAATACTCATAATTTTAAACACCAGTGTATGTGAAGCCAAATTAATATTCAATTCCTTAAATATGGTTAAATCAGCTATACTGAACAGCAATTAAAATTTCATTTGTGCTCCAAAACAGCTTTAAGCCAGTTAAAGGCAAATGACAATTTAAAGAGAGTAAAATTAAAATGAATGTACATTTTAAAATTCTAAGGTATTAATTATGAACTTTCATTAATAAGTGAGTTAATATGCATCTGTTGAAAATATAGACTTTCATTAAATTGCAGATGTTTCTTCTTAATAATTGAGATTAATGACGAGAAAGACGAAAATTAGCGCACCCCAAATTAACAAACCAGTTAAGCATGAAATTTGTATAACAGAAACATCATTCCTTTAATTTGTGATAAGATATTCATGCATCTGTCACAGTTAAGAAGTTTTTAATTATATATTTAAATTCCTAGATTAAGCTAGTATATATTTCGAGAATTGAGAAAATAAATGAAGTTGAAAGTTTAATTGTGAAATCGGTAATTATATGAAGAGGCATTTAATTAGAAATTAATTCTCGTTGAAATTTTTATTCAGTTTCCTCAAAATTATTCGCAATTGGAAATTTGTTCGCAACTCCCTTTGGTATTTGAGATAATGAGTAAGCTGGATATGCTAATCAGAACATTTAAAGTTTATATTTGTGGTTTGTCAACACTAACATTAATTAAATATTTGTGGGGTGTAATAAATTCGGATTCAAGCTCTGTAACTTATTTGTACAGGAACATATAAACACTTGTCAATTATAAGAATATATTTATGATTTGGTAATCTATTCTTGCAAACAACTGTATGAGAGATGACTTGTTTATGTATTTTTAAAGACAAAATAATCAGAGTTTTGGGGAAACTTTCTCTGACGTACATTTTCTCTTGTCTTGATACATGTCTATATGCCATAAATATAAGAAAAATTGACTGTTTGTTGAAAAATTATTGATTGCTGTAAAATTTAAAAGTATACGCGTTAATTATTCAGCAATTACAGTAATCACTTTCATTGAATGTTTTTATTAATTGCAAATACTTATGAAGTTCAAGGTATACAAAATTAAAAAAAAAAAAATATTGTACATTTTTTTCCCCTTGAATTGCTTGTTTAAGAATAATTAAATTTTTCCATCTCATAAGCTTACTTTTAATATATTTAGCACAAACATGCCTTAAAATGATGTATAAGCCTTAATGCATGATATGCCTTAATATATGACCTATTGAACCTAATAACATGTCTTAATGTATAATATATTGGGTTTAGTAAACAAAATAATAAAGCTAAATATTTTCATTAGAATAATACAATACAATCACATGAAAGCTTTATTTGCAAAATACTGAAGTTCACAAAATTCACTACAGTCCATTTCATGATACGAAACTTAATAATGTAACAGAAGCAATAATTTAATACAGAGGTTTATAAACTGTATTCAGTCCATTTCATGATACGAAACTTAATAATGGAATAGAAGCAATAATTTAATACAGAGGTTTATAAACTGTAGGAGACACAATAAATTTCCTACAGATATTAAATCACTTGAAGAAAATGAAAACATTAAAAAATTTGCATATAAAAAGTTTTGAATGAATATCAATTTTAATAATCATGATATTCATAAACGCTAATAAATAATATTTGATTAATAAGAATTTCCCAATTTTACACCTAAAAATGGGAGATTCTAATTTCTTTCACAGTAAAATAATATAAGAATGAGTTTTTTTATTTGACTTAAGCCATAGCTAAACATTTTTGAATAACCATGAGAAAATTTTTTGATTATAAACAAGACAAAAATAATTTATAAATAAGCCACTCATGTTATGATGACCCATGAGATTTGAATAAATTATTATCTTTGTGCTAAAAAGTTATGTAAGGGTAAGGAATAAATCCCAGTCTATGACCGCATATTTTGAAGTGTCCATTTAGTTAAAGACGACCCCTAGAGAATTAATTTATTGAATAACCAGATACCAGTTAGCTAAAAGACACGTGTAATAAAATACGTTCTTACACAATTAAGTAGCTCCCTGATGGGTTACACATAAAACATATTTAAAAGGCCAAGACTAACTTTTTAGGAAATAATTTATTTATTATCCTTTTCATCATCACTAAGAATTTTAATAAAATTTACTTACTACCAAAAAGCACTGATTTTACTGTAATATGTCCATGTACCTTATTATACATGCATTTGATTATTTTCAACATGCGGTCAATATTTTTAAATCACAATAAACCATTGAATTGCTCCATTAATAAATTAAGTTTTGTTTGCTTTTTAATTTAATTTTTTATTTTCCTTACTAAAAATGAAGTGTTTAAGTAAGCATGTCTTTAGATTAGGATTAAATTTAATTTTTCATATTGATACTTAAATCAACAGCCGCATTTTATAACGCTTTGAAATAGTTAGCTTTAATTTCATCATTAGCAAAACATTAGTAGGCTAGAAATTATTGTTCAATAGTGGTCAATCAACTTAATGAGTTTGAACAGGAAAATAGTGAAGTTTGGGCAAAACAATCCGAACAATTTACCGAAAATGTGACCTTTAATGCGATTACTGCCTTGGAATAGAAAATTCTGCGTATCCCCTAGAAAAGTAATTATCACTTGTTTCCTACTCTGGTGTGAAAGAGATGATTCCATGATAATATAGTGATCAAAACAGACGTAACAGAATGTTTTGTTTCTAAGGACCCGAGCACTTTAACGAATTGGCATGCATGAGCTTACATCATGCTAAAGAAAGGTTACTACATTGTATAGGGCTGATTTCAATAAAAAAAGTTCATTTTGTCATGCAATACCAGTAGAAAATTTCTCTTTATATGACATTAAGTGCAGACTTAAAATGTCTTTAATAAAATTAACATAGAATAACAAATTTTGGTGACAAATGTTTCTCTGAGATTAAAAAAAACCATTTAGTACTAATTTTGGACTGCTGAACATGAAGATGACAGTGAAAAATTTAAATCCGCACCCAATTCTTAATGTTTTCAATATACTTGTGTACTCTATGTTATGGGATTGCTTGGATTTTCGCTTATACATTTTCTTAGAATCCTTATTAAAAATTGTCCAACAGTAATATGACAAAAATTGTAGTGAACCATTTCTCCAAGTACCTTTTCTCTATTTTCGTACTGTCCTGGTGAAAACTCATACTATGCTTATCGCCAACATGCTCAAAAGTGTCAGGAACGAAGTCCAAATGACACTGCAGGAAATGCATTTTTTGAGACAAAGTATAACCAAGATCCTTGTATAGAGTTAACATATCTATCACTTATTTTTTATAATCCTTTCACTTCACATTTCCGAAGATATTCGATGACAAGGCGAAAAGCGTCCAAAGCTTCTTTCTCATCTTATTGGAGCACGATTTCAAAATTTGCTATCTCTAAGTCTCAGTGCAAGTAACCCTGAATTAGTCTTTGACAGCTTTAATTCTCTAACAAGGTTATTTAGTTCTCCTTGAGATAGAATGTGTAGTGTGTGTATAAAATCATCACTATATTCAACACTAAATGTTGAGCATCACATGAAATTGATTCTTTATCTTCCTCTGGACCAATGAAAAATTCATTTGGAGTTTCCGGAATGGAAGCCCTTCCCTATGGGGAATTAGTGGTATTGCTGATAGTATAGTCGGGTATTGAACTTCACCTTTTTGTTCTTGTGATTCTTCTACAAAGAGTTTTACCATGCAGAAGCAGCAGTCATTTATTTACATGATTACTTTGTTCCATCCAAATCATATTAATGAAAAATGCCATTGTCATTTTCTTTTTGCCTCGCAGTTAAGGAAAAGGTTTTCTTGAACAAGAATCACATCATATATGTAGGGTCCAGGGCTTGAGCAGATTTCTAAATTTGCATCCCTGATATGCTTTTTTCTCTAAGCGAGAGATGAAAAATTTTTAGGCTTCAAATGTCATTTTTCCTCATATATTGCAGAAGTTATTAGTAGAACTGCTGCACTTAAGATACATCAAAATTCTAAGAAATATAATGATTTTAACTAAAACGAAAATTTACTAAACTTATTTCTTTCTCTTGCAAAACAGCTCATACACCTAACAGCTATCACATTTTTTTATAAACAAAACAACGCCAACAGTCAGACTGGACTCATCCTCCGCAGACTAATTAGCGCCAAAGCTTTTGTGCGCTATAAAACTTTTAAAAACTAATGCCTTGGGAGCCACATTTCTAAATCTTACTTTTTCATTTTTTCATGTATATATAATATATATTAATATTTACACATTTAAATATTATTTCATATATATTCTGTATATGAGACATATATTTAAATACATTTATTTTCATTAACGTTGCTATATTATTTACAAATTAATATAATTTATAAGTTGTATTACATGTATTTATATATTATATTTCCTTTTTCCCATATATAACAAAACTGTCGGAACATACTACCTCCGTATCTCCTAAACAAGAACCAGTTGCCAATTTTTACTGTTCTTTTTGTGTTCAGCTCCCGAATACTAGTAAGAAATGACTATTTTATGTTTAAGAAAATTTGTGTGTTACACAGCGATAACCATTTTTTCCTTCTTTCACATTTATTATGGTAAGATACAAAAGTTTCAGAAACCAGATGACATATATTGGTATACTAATATAAATAAATATAAGAATGGTTATAAATAATGAATATAGTATGTGAATATATATAAATAAAAGAATCTTATTATATAAAAACATAATATAAGAAAAATTATTATTTATAAATGTAATTTTCTTGCACCTAGTCAAAGATTTAAACCTGTTTGCGCAATGTATTATAGAAATTCTAAAGATTTTTTTTCCTTAAATAAATTGTAAATAAATTGTAATAAATATAATCTCCTCTTAATTTTTATTTCAGTTGATTAGTTTAGTGGATATTAAAAGTAATTTTTAATTTTACTTTTCATTTACTCAAGCTTAAAAAAAACCCAATATAAATCACTATCCCCACTACAATCCCCATTGCTGCGTTATTTTACCTGAAATAATCCTGACCAGGACATTCAAGAGCAAAACAGTGCAGGAAAAAAAATGGTTTAACAAAGCCCCCGTATCCTGTCACAGCCAAGGACATTACTCTTCAATCTTAACTAGTGCGCAGAAGAACCTAGATCAAGTTCTTTTCGTTTGTTTGATCTCGGAAGAGACGATTATCTTTGGTCTTGTAATTGCTAAAAGCCATAATATCTTTTCTTACTCAGTTTAGATAATTCAATCCTTTTCCTTTCCTTTCGCTGAGCTCTAATTGATTTTCCTTCGTCATAAAAGCTGATGCCTTTCTTTTTAAATATCTGCATCATTGACGGAACTAATATAATGTGATATGAATGTAATTTGAATTTGAATCAAATAATAGTTTTATTCTATAATACCTATCTATGAAATAAATAAGAATGAATTCTTGGACGTAAGTATATATACACTGAAGTGACAAAAGTCATGGGATATCTCTTAATATCGTGTCGGCCCTCCTTTCGCTCGGCGAAGTGCAGCAACTCGACGTGGCATGGACTCAACAAGTCGTTGGAAGTCTTCTGCAGGAATATTGAGCCATGCTGTCTCGATAGACGTCCATAATTGTGAAAGCGTAGACGTGCCCACGAGAGTCGCTGCAAGCGATATCGTTCTGTCAGTAAAGGCACTCGAGTCGGTCTTCTGCTGGAATAGCCCAAGAAAGCCAAATTTCTCCGCACAGTTCTAACAGATAAGTCCCTTGTACGTCACACATTGATGTCTGCGGTTATTTGACGCAGTGTTGCTTGTCTGTTAGAATTTACGACTCTTTGCAGACGTCGCCGGTCTCGGTCGTTAAGTGCAGGCGGTCGACCACTGCGCTGTCCATGGTGGGATGTTATGCCTGAAATTTCATACTCTCGGCACACTCTTGACACAGTGGATCTGGGAATATTGAATTCCCTAACGATTTCCGAAATGGCATGACCCATGCGTCTAGCTCCAACTAACATTCCGCGTTCAAAGTTTGTTAATTCCCGTCATGCGGTCATCATCACGTCAAAACCTCTTCACATGAATAACTTGAATAGAAATGAAAGCTCTGCGCATTTATACCTGTTCTACGCGATGCTACTGCCATCTGAAAATTTGCATATTGCTATCCCATGACTTTTGTCACTTTAGTGTATATATATTGCAGTTTTCCTACGATATATTACAATTTGATTAAAATTTTCTATTCTAAAAAAAGTTTAAAGTTAAAAATGCAATTCACACTTTCCTAAGGATACCAATATAATTTTTTATATTCTGTCAGAAATATGGTATTTATTAAATGTATGTAGTTTTCAAACTGTTTAATTTCAGGTAGTTGAATCTATACCACTGTTAATCTTGAAATCTTGTTAGCTTAATAGTTCTAAATATTAATTTATATTAATTAAAAGGTTCTTAAATTTGCAATTTTAATTAATTACTTAAAAGGTAGCATCATTTAATTACCTTACAAAAATATTAAATCATTATTAATTTAATTAATATATATACACATTGTAATGCCTTACATATTTACTTAAGTCATGTAGACAAACATTTTATTTTGTGTATGATAAAAATTCTGGTATTTAATACGCAAGATATTGATCATGTTGTATATAAAAAGTGTATATATATCTCTATATATATACATATATTTGTATTTGCGTGTGTATGGGAGTGTATATAAGCATTCTATGACGTTTCTAGTTGAGTGTTTCTTACACTCTTTTCCTACTAGTAAACTGGACAAAGGCTATAGATTCACAGTTAATGATATCCGTTGCTGGACATTTGGTCGAAGGGTGTTTTCGCCGCAGAGAATGAGGGTAGAACTTTTCTCAGTAATTCTCTTGGGAATAAAAGTTTAAATTATTGTTGTCCTTTTGGGACATTTTGTGCTGTATTATGGTCAAGAACGAAGATAAAACTACGTTTGAGAGAGGTTTTTGTGACAATAGGGGACCTTATTACACTGTCCAATTAAAATATTTATTGGAAAAATCAACCAGCTGCGACACTGGGAGTGGGAAGTCATACTTTGATCCTCATCTTGGTGCTTGCCCTGACATTCAAAAATTCAAATCAAATCTGACAAAAGACTCTTCCAAAACCGATGACAGCCGAGAGGCATTCTCTAGATGAAAGTGCTGACCAATTATCGAAAATTAAAATGGCAAGTTCAAAAATGGGAAATAGAGAGAGAGAATGGGAGAATCCGCTGAAATAACTCCGTATACCATTAACCAGTGAAGGCAAGCTCCAAAGTTCTGTGTTTGGAAGAAGAAAAGTGAGAAAAAAAGTTGCGATGAATGAGGATATTGTATTGAGAAGAAAAGTCGTATGGAGCTTTGTTCTGGACGACATCCCAACATTTGCCTCGAAATAAGCTAAACGAGTGTGAATGCCATCACTGGCAACAAAAGACAGCTCATCCTAAAGCTGTCCTATCCACCGAAATTAATACGCTGTTTAATTTTGTGAATAATTTCCAATATTTTCATTCGGTGAATATTAAATGCTTAGCCGTGTGTAATTAAAATAACAAGGACATTTGTCATGGAGGGAAAAGAGTTTCTCTGATGATTTAATTTTTTCTACCACAAAATCGTTATTAGATGGTTGTTAATTTATTTATCGTTTCTATTTTGAATGCAATAAGCTGTATATATTTATATTCTTGTTCTTAATATGTTCAATTTTATTATGTTTGATGTCAAGAATAATAATTGTGTGTATAAAAAGAAGTTTAATTGCATTCAATTTAAAATACGCTAATTTGCCGAAAATATAAATAAATCAACTCATTATTATTATTTTAAATAAGTTTTAGACAAATTTATTTCGGTAGTTTGTATTCCTTCTCCACTTTATCAAGCCTTTGAGGGAATTTCGAACCTACTTTGATATAATTGCGGTGTTAGCAGTTATTTTTGATGGGTTATTGTGGATCAGAAAGTAGAAGTTCAATTTAGTGAATTTATTTAATAGGAATTATTATTATGGCAATTGTGGATTTTCCTGTGATTTAGCTGTTAGTGCAGGAATCTCTTTTTAGGGATTTTGTAAGTTTAAATAACAGTACAACATAATAAATCTCTTAATTGGGCAGTGTAAGAAGGCCTCATATTCTCACAAACACACTTTCTCAGATATATCTTTATCTTTGCTCTTGATCATAAAAAGAAGATGCCTACAGTATGGCAAAAAGGTTAAAGTTTTATACTTGTTACTCATTGTTCTAATGAGAATTCTGGAGAAAATTCTTACCTTCATTCTGTGTGGCGATATTTAGTACGAGATTTAAATTTATTTAAAAAAAAACAGGCTGAATTTTTGTAATCAAGACAACAAAGATGGAACCTTCGTGCAATACAAAATCATATTATGTTGTTCTATATGAAACGATATATATATATATATATATATATGCATATACACTGAAGTGACAAAAGTCATGGGATAGCAATATGCAAATTTTCAGATGGCAGTAGCATCGAGTAGAACAGTAGACCGCACGACGGGAATTAACAGACTTTGAACGCGGAATGTTAGTTGGAGCTAGACGCATGGGTCATGCCATTTCGGAAATCGTTAGGGAATTCAACATTCCCAGATCCACTGTGTCAAGAGTGTGCCGATAGTATGAAATTTCAGGCATAACATCCCACCATGGACAGCGCAGTGGTCGACCGCCTGCACTTAACGACCGAGACCGGCGACGTCTGCAAAGAGTCGTAAATTCTAACAGACAAGCAACACTGCGTCAAATAACCGCAGAAATCAATGTGGGACGTACAAGGGACTTGTCTGTTAGAACTGTGCGGAGAAGTTTGGCTTTCTTGGGCTATTCCAGCAGAATACCGACTCGAGTGCCTTTACTGACAGAACGACATCGCTTGCAGCGACTCTCTTGGGCCCGTGAGCATATCGAATGGTCCCTAGATGAGTGGAAAACCGTAGCCTGGTCCGATGAGTCACGATTTCAGTTGGTAAGAGTTGATGGTAGGGTTCGAGTGTGGCGCAGACCCCACGAAGCCATGGACCCAAACTGTCAGCAAGGCACTGTTCAAGCTGGTGGTGGCTCCGTAATGGTGTGGGCTGTTTTTTCATGGCATGGACTTGGTCCTCTGGTGCGACTGGACCGAACATTGACTGGAAATGCTTATGTTCAACTACTTGGAGATCACTTTCAGCCATTCATGGACTTCATGTATCCAAACAACGATGGGATTTTTATGGATGACAATGCGCCCTGTCACCGGGCCACAACTGTTCGCGATTGGTTTGAAGAACATTCTGGACAATTCCAACGAATGATCTGGCCACCTAGATCGCCCGACATGAATCCCATCGAGCATTTATGGGACATCATCGAGAGGTCTGTTCGTGCCCAAAATCCTGCACCATCAACGCTTTCACAATTATGGACGTCTATCGAGACAACATGGCTCAATATTCCTGCAGAAGACTTCCAACGACTTGTTGAGTCCATGCCACGTCGAGTTGCTGCACTTCGCCGGGCGAAAGGAGGGCCGACACGATATTAAGAGGTATCCCATGACTTTTGTCACTTCAGTGTATATATGTACATATATCGTTTCATATATACGGTTTATATATATGAAACGATATATATAAACTATATCTAGATGTCTGTTATTATTGGTCCCCTATTTGGTTGTAAGGTGTGCCATTTTATGGCCGGCATGCTGTATAAATGTTGTAAAAAATGTTTTTGTGTGGTATATAATTGTTACTGTATTATTACGAATTGCCTGTGCCTATTATCGCCACTGTAATCTTGGAAATATATTTGTTTTAATTATACGATGTTAGTTTCTTATTTTAATTTTAGTTGAATTAATATAATATTCACATTGATTTACATGTTATTGTAATTAATATCTGTATTTAACAATATCCTAATAACTTATTTTAACAGATTTTTAAGAGAAAAAATATTTTTTTTGCAGACAACTACAAAAACACATGGCATAATTTAATTTTAAAAGACATGCCAATTAGATAATAGGAAATTTTTGAAATATGTATCAAACCGTTCATCAAAAAAAATAATAGGAAATATATAAAAACTCAACCACTATTCCATAACATAAAATATAAACGACATTTTAAAAATGGTTGAAAAGATCCTAACCTTAAAATAACAGTTTGCCATTTTTATGTCTGTCCTTAGGAGTTAATTTACTTTGAAAGTTAGAATTCTTCTTTATAAATTCATTAAATCTTTCATTGTTTGGTGAGTAAAAAAGAAAAATGAATGAGGACATCATTTTTCTTTTACACTCATAAAGATCTAAACACGGCTTCCTAAATTATGCAATGCGTTATGTTATTGTGGTTGCCTACCGCTATTTATTGCATAAGTTTTCTAGTTTCAGATAAAGTTATGTAACTGTACTCTGAAAATTATTTATTACTTCGAGGTTTCAGCTCGGATAATAATTATGTTGAGTAAAACTAAGCAAATTACTTTAATTATAATAAATATATTTTTTTTTATTGTATACATTTTTCTTTTTTTATTATAAACATTATGGATTTAAGCTATTTACCAGAATGAAATCAGGAGTAAAAATATGTGCCCACTTGTAAAGAAAAACATTTTTTCAGTAGTTTTAGATTTTTTTCATTAAAGTGTTAAATCTAATATGAAACTAATAATAATATGTATAATTGAGTTAATGTATCGAATTTAATATTAACTTCATACTTAACAACTTATTTTGTAGTTATTTTTTATTGTTAATCTTTTTATTGCTGTACTTCTGGTTATCGCTGCTAGCCACATGAAATTCAGCTAAAACATACTTTTCTTAATTTTAGAAAAGGATTTTTTTTAAAAATATGTATTGAATCCTGCTATTCTGCAACGCATATGACTTTATTCTTTGGTTAAATATGTATGAAATTCTATCGATAAATTAAACAATTATTTATTTTGTGGATATTGGTGCACATAAAATGGAATTAGGTATGATAAGAACCCCCTACACAAAAAATAAATAAATAAATAATATATCGAAACAGAAAATAAATATTCTATCGCATTAAAAATGTAACAGAAGTAATAAATTATAAACACAATAAATATTTTTCAGGTTTTTTGGTAAAGAAGAAGAAAAATAATTTATCAAATCTCTCATAGTTTGTATTTTGTGAATGGAAATTGGTTGTAGGATTAGTATAGTTCAAACCAATATAGTTCAACCTAGTATATTTTAAACCAATCTAATACTTATTTGCAAAAACCCAAAACCAGATTTCAATAGAATTTTCTAGAAAAATTGAGGAGGTCAACCACCTGAAAATAAATGGTTGATATAGGACAGTACTATTTCATTCCCTCATGTAGTGATCTCCTGTTTCCCTTGAGAAGGAACAGTCTCTGTAGAGTCTCTTTTCCCATCAGAAATTGCAATGTTTTTGAAAAAATGTTGAAAATTCCCATTATTTGTTTCATACGAAATGTTTCAGTTTTGATCAATGCTCTTGAACAAGTCCATACGTAAAATATGATACAATTTTAAGGAAAAAAGTTAAAAATGTGATGATATCAGAAAAAATAGTGTGAAGCAAAAATCTTATTATTTGAGTGCACAATACGGAAAGTAATATACAATATGAAACAGTTAATTACGTCGTATTTTTCGTATGTTGAACAATCCTAAGAGTATTGACCATGTACACGATAGTCATGTAGAAAATTTAGTATTACTCAGGCTACGTCATAGAGGCCTTACTACGCTATACAATATAGTAGATGAACCACAACTTTGAACAATACCAAAGCAGGTCACATCTGGATTGCTTACATCCTTCTTCTAGAAGACAGCTAAGGTATTTTTTGTTTAACAAATTTATCTTTGCGATTTTTAACTCAACTTATTGAATTTCAAAGACTAAAAAACTTTCCACTAGGTTAATGTAAGCGCGAAAATTCAATCGAAAAAGACATTAGTAATACCCTCAAATAATGTGATATTTCTACTTCAATTTTTTAAAATATTCTTTATACACCCACACACACACACATATATATATATATATATATAAAAAAATTTAGAAATATTTATATACATAGTGTTTTTAAAATATACATATTTATTAATCTTTATACAAAAAAATGATATATATATATATATATATACAGTGGATAAAAAAAATATTGGCAATTGCCTACAAATGATCATATTTGCTAACAAAGTATGTTTACGAATTTTATTTTAACATAGCGATTACAGAAGGAGAAAGGAGAAAAGACTAACAAATATAACGAAATTTTCATTTAAATATTTTTTTAGTCAAAATCTACGAGAAAATCCAAAATTTACATGATAAAAAAAGTATTGGCAAAATTATGAGCGAAAACAAAATCAGTATATGTTTAGTACTTTGTATGCATACCTTCTGCATCTACAACAACTTGTAAACTATTTCTCATAGAGGAAACTAAGGTCTTTGTTGTACTGTTGGGAATTTTGTGCCACTGTTGCAAGAGTAAACGTTTGAGGTCGTCTTTACTTGAAATTTTATGTTTCTTGATTTCTAGATTCAGGCAGGTGCCATAAATTTTCGATTGGATTGATGTCAGGCGATTGAGGTGGGGTTTTTAATTGGCGAGGAGCATTGTAGAGTAGCCATTCACGGGTGAGATTCGCTGTAGGCTTGGGGTCATTGTCTTGTTGAAAAATGAATGATGTTCCCAAGCCAAGATTTTGGGCACTGATTTTTAAGTTATGGCGCAAAATGTCAATGTATGTACGTGCTGTCATAATACCATCAATAAATGCAGGTTACCAATTCCATTAGCTGCCATACAGCCCCAAACTAAGACGCTGCCTCCACCATGTTTTACAGTACCAGTTAAATGTTGCTTTTCCAATTCAGTATTTGGCCTCCTCCACACATATCGTCGTCCATCACTGCCGAAAATGTTAAACTTTGATTCGTCGGAAAAAATAACTGTGTTCCAAAACTCTTCAGATAAATCAACGCGGGATTTTGCGAAATCTAACCTCTTTCTCCTATTTATTTCCGAGATGAATGGTTTCTTTCTATCTGCCCTTCCATAATAACTTCCCTCGTGTAAAACATTTCGTACAGTCTGTACGCTGAAAGTCTTTTGCGAAGTGAAAGCAACATCTCTAGCTATCTGGGGTGCACTTATTTTAGGGTTTTTCTTAACCTTGTTAATAATGACATGTTCTTCTCTTGTAGAAAATATTCGAGATCGTCCACTTCTAGTCTTATTTTCCGTTGATCCTGTTTCCTTGAACTTTTTTACAACACTTCTGACAGTAAATAAACTTTTATTAAACTGCACTCATATAGCACGATAAGTTAAACCTTCATTTCTGAGCCTAATAATCGTGTTTTTAACATTAACGTCCAACACCTTCGATTTCGAAGTCATTTTACTGCAGTAATCGCAAAATAATGCATAGACACTTTTGGAGTAGTTTTGCAGACTTTATACCGGTAGAGTTTCTTATCAGTCAAAACACGTGACTTCAATGTAACAAAATTTGCATAGCTGTTAAAACTTTTCCAATACTTTTTTGACATGCAAATTTTCGTTTTTGATGGAAAAAATCGTAGAAAATGCAAATTAAAATAAAATTTTTACTATTTTTATATATCTAATATGCCTTGTATTTAATTACGACAGCTAAAATTGCATAACAATTTATTTATTTGTCAATATGAATAAATTAAGACAATTGTCAATACTTTTTTTACCCATATATGTATGTATGTATGTATGTATGTATGTATGTATGTATATATATATATATATGTATGTATATATATGTATGTATGTATATGTATGTATGTATATATATATATGTATGTATGTATGTATATATATATATATATGTATGTATGTATATATATATGTATATATATATACACTGAAGTGACAAAAGTCATGGGATAGCAATATGCAAATTTTCAGATGGCAGTAGCATCGAGTAGAACAGGTATAAATGCGCAGTGCTTTCGCAGAGCTTTCATTTCTGTTCAAATTATTCATGTGAAGAGGTTTTGACGTGATGATGACCGCACGACGGGAATTAACAGACTTTGAACGCGGAATGTTAGTTGGAGCTAGATGCATGGGTCATGCCATTTCGGAAATCGTTAGGGAATTCAACATTCCCAGATCCACTGTGTCAAGAGTGTGCCGAGAGTATGAAATTTCAGGCATAACATCCCACCATGAACAGCGCAGTGGTCGACCGCCTGCACTTAACGACCGAGACCGGCGACGTCTGCAAAGAGTCGTAAATTCTAACAGACAAGCAACACTGCGTCAAATAACCGCAGAAATCAATGTGGGACGTACAAGGGACTTGTCTGTTAGAACTGTGCGGAGAAGTTTGGCTTTCTTGGGCTATTCCAGCAGAAGACCGACTCGAGTGCCTTTACTGACAGAACGACATCGCTTGCAGCGACTCTCGTGGGCACGTGAGCATATCGGTTGGTCCCTAGATGAATGGAAAACCGTAGCCTGGTCCGATGAGTCACGATTTCAGTTGGCAAGAGCTGATGGTAGGGTTCGAGTGTGGCGCAGACCCCACGAAGCCATGGACCCAAACTGTCAGCAAGGCACTGTTCAAGCTGGTGGTGGCTCCGTAATGGTGTGGGCTGTTTTTTTATGGCATGGACTTGGTCCTCTGGTGCGACTGACCGAACATTGACTGGAAATGCTTATGTTCAGCTACTTGGAGATCACTTGCAGCCATTCATGGACTTCATGTACCCAAACAACGATGGGATTTTTATGGATGACAATGCGCCATGTCACCGGGCCACAACTGTTCGCGATTGGTTTGAAGAACATTCTGGACAATTCCAACGAATGATCTGGCCACCTAGATCGCCCGACATGAATCCTATCGAGCATTTATGGGACATCATCGAGAGGTCTGTTCGTGCCCAAAATCCTGCACCATCAACGCTTTCACAATTATGGACGTCTATCGAGACAGCATGGCTCAATATTCCTGCAGAAGACTTCCAACGACTTGTTGAGTCCATGCCACGTCGAGTTGCTGCACTTCGCCGGGCGAAAGGAGGGCCGACACGATATTAATTTGTCACTTCAATGTATAATATATATATATATATATATATATATATATATATATATATATATATATATATATATATATATATATATATATATATATATGTATATATATGTATGATATATATGTATGTATATATATATATATATTCATAGTCATATTCAGTTTTTAAAATATTAATATGCTAATGCTGACAATAGAACTAAATATTTCTTTAAAAATTTAAAGTCTTTCGTCCCCAATTTTAACTTCATCAATGGAGTGCTAAACTCAAATGAAAATAATTATCAAATTTTAGTACTAAGTATTTTAAATAAGAGATTAAAGAATAAATGCTTCACAACACTTTTTAAAATATCTCATCAAAGTTCAGATGTTCACTAATTAATTAAATTACAAATTTTTAAACTATTGGTTATTTCGGATTGAAATACTTGCATAAATTTATTTAGAAATTAATAATAAACATGTCGATAATGGAATTTATTGTTTCAATTAACGAATTTATACATTATTTTTCATTCCATGTTTTAAAAACTGATTTTATATTTGAGCAATTGCATGATGTGTAACGGAATATACATATGCACGAATACAGTAGAAACATGTTTTATGAAACTGTAATAAAAGTTCAAAAATCTATTTCACTGCCTTACCCTAAAAATTATAATGAACAACATTTATATACCTTGAAAACATACATGTTATAATACTTCAGACACTGAATGCTGTAACTATTAAGTTTATTATGTTAATATTGATACGTTAACTCACCAATTTATTTTAGCTCTTAATTATTTCACAAATTTTTAATTTTAACAAACTTATGCAAGTTATTAAAAAGAGGGTTTCTCAAAATGTAATATTTGTAAAAATTCCTTGTCTAACAATTATAGCTTGTACTTGACAGATTGAAGCAACTATCGGTTTATTTTCTAATTGTTTTCGAATCTTCCTTCCAAGGTTCACATGAAAACAATAAACAGAAATATTGGACTGATTGTTATCCTTGTTTCGCCTTGTCTATTTTGTAACATTAGGAACAACATGTCTCGTTCATATCCAATTATTTTATTTCCTTGTATTGTTGACATAGAAGAGAGTTTATAGATTTTCTCGTAACCTTAAGCGATATGAAGCAGTCTGTTCTCAATCAGTTAAGACGCAGAAAAACTTATATAGACTACCTTGTCCCCTTATGTTTCTGAGTATATTCCATAATTCTTCAGATAGCGAAAATAATCAAAGAAGACGTTGAGAGACTCAGATCAAATCTGTATGGGGACCAACTGACAAGATGTTTGGCGAATGGATAAAGAGTTCGTTATGATACTAAAGAGGCAGTGTGACATATTCAGGTTTTATTTTGCCTACTTATAAGTAATGGTTTTGTTCGGAAATCCAAGATATTATTCAGTTTCTTCTGGTGCTCAACAGTAAAACAAGTATCGAAAATTTCAAGTATCAAGTGAATGTATTTCATGCAGAAATTGATTTTATTAACTTTATTATCATTAGAATTTTTTTTTGTCCTCTTGTGTTATTTTATTTTATTTGGTACATTGTTATAACTCAACCGAAAACAGGTAGCACAAATGTTTAAAAAAAGTCAAAATTTTCAGTATTTTTCATCTTATTTGATAAAGATGTATTTGTTTTTGGCATCGAAATATTACGTTTGAATCATACAGCTTGAAAAGGTTTTGCAAGAAATCTTGCCAGGAACTTTACAATTTGTGTAAAATGGTAGAAATTTGTGTAAAAGTGTGGCATACTATATTAAAGTAATAGCTCTTAGAACTGTTTTTATATGCCTATTTATTTGTTTCTTTCTTAAAATATCATCTCAATATGGTTAACATTTTACGAACTAAGATTTTAATATCTGAATTCTTTTCAATGCAACTCAGAAAATAACTCCGGTCATATCCTAAGACACTTTCAACAATACAATACATAACAATACACTGCAGCCTTAAGCGCCAATTTAATGCTGGCTGCTATAAAAGTGGTTATACCTCGACATATTTTTATGAATTTCCTTTCAGTAAATAGGCTTCCTTCTAACTCTTTACTTGGGTTACATATTTATAAAATAATTAAATAGGTACTAATTTTCTGTACTGTTTATTTACATTTTATAATAGAACAATAAATAAATAATACTTAAATCTCCCTTAAACATATTATTTTTTTATTCGAATTAGAAAAATATTAATCTGCTTCGATAGTATTGTAACTACAGTGAGACTTTGTGAAAAAAATAACACAAAATTATGGTAATGAAAAACTTGGAGTAATAAAAGAAAAAAAAAAGTGCTTTCAAAAAGCTTTTATATAATATCTGTTGTGCAATTAATTGACCAAAATTAATTTCGAAACTGAAGCCACAATAAAATATATTGGTTGTTGAATGATGCAAGAGAAGGAAAAAAAATATTCTTATGATTTATTCTTATGAAATATTCTTTATTTATTTATTTTTTTTGTGACTTTCAACATATTGCTTGAGAAATATAAATTAAGCAATATTTTAGTTTAGTGTGATGAATATATACTTAACATAATAATATAATAAATTTAAGAAGTATTTTTTTATATAAATAATTCAACGAATTTTAATTCTTATTTTTCTTCAAGTTACATAACTCAACAAGATATAGGATATTTTAAAGTTCAATTGAGTAAATATAACAGAAATGTCTAAAATTCTCCAGATGTTGTATACTTCTCAATGAAGCTTTCATTTTAACAAATAAAAGTCCTTCTGTTTGTAGGCTTTAGATTAACTGGAGGATCTAGTATGTATGTATATATATATATATATATATATATATATATATTTATATATTTAACCCGAAGGAAATAATATATTTATATAATATATATATATATATATATATATATATATATGTACACTACTGGCCATTAAAATTGCTACACCAGGAAGAAATACAGATAACAAAATGATATTTATTGGACAAATATATTATACTGGAAATAACAAGTGATTAAAATTTCAACAAATGATTCATTTAATGTGAGTTCTATAACACAAAAGTGTACATACACTTCAAATGAATGAAACGTTAGCATAGCTTACGCAATTGAGATTAATTAAGTATCTTGGAGCTTGGATTTGTGAATCATTGTCAGCTTGAAATCTGCTAGGCATTGAAGCAACAATATATTGTTTAATATTTGTCTTAATTTCAAACAAATCACACTTGCAACGGTCTTTTTCCTAAGGAATCAATCTCGAACACAATATTTTCCATCTCTTCTGTTAAGTTCATCTCACACATGTTTGATAGTTTTCTAACTGTTGATTGAATAGCGGAATGGAGCTGTAGGTACTTTGAAAAAGACAGTTACTTTATAATGAAACCATTCTTTCATAATCTTTGCTTGTGTTTTGGATCGTTATCATCATATGTGTATGGTTTACAGATATCTGCAAAATAAAGTGCAATATCTTGTAGTACTTGAAAAGTTCCATTATATCTTCAGTGAAAGTTAATTTTTCAACAACAACAGGCGCCATTGATCCCTAAACCAGAACACCTCCTCCACAATACTTCATTGTTGGAACGAAATTTATGGATTTCAATTCTTGGTTCTGTACTACCAAATTTTGCCACGCCCATCATTTCTGAAAATATCATGTTTATTTTCATGGGTGAAGAGGACGATTTTCCAGAAATTAAAATCCTTATCATTAGCCAAGTTAAGTCCTTTTCTGTGATTTGTTCTGTATATTAATGTGGTTTTTTTTGGGGGGGGGTGTAACTCTGATATGAAATCCTCACGATCAAAGAAATCTTTGAACATTTTCCTTATTAACACTTTTACTAGTTGCATTCGCAACATATTCCGTTAATTAAAGAGCGGAAATTTTCGGATTTATTCTTTTTCCTGAACTTTGTTCCAGCATCCAGCTCATTTGAAATACTGATGGTACTTTACGAGATTTGCTAAAATTGTCTAGTTATTTTTAGTTTGGACTTTGGATAGACAGACTTTTTCCAATAATTTTTGCAATTTCAACTTAAGATTTTTTATTTCTCTTTAACTTATTTATCGAATTCCGAATGTCAACACCAATTTCCTGCCCTAAAGGAATTTTAACTGGAACAACAACTACACAAACTACTTAAAGCATATTCAAATATTCCCATTTTAATAATGACGTGAAACGTTTTTCCGTTCCTGCTTAAGTAAGGGTGAAATCGTGGGATTTTCTACAAAAGTACCTCCTGTGTCTAGTTTTTATGTGTCGTCATTTTTAAAGTTTTTTCCACATTCCGGTGAGGTAATTTGGTTTTTATCACTTGCTTTTACAGAATTCTGTTTAACTCATAAAATGTAACGTTGTCGTAAATTTAATATTTTAAAATATTTATAATTTTTTAAACATTGTGTTATTTTAATTACTGCATGTTGACATTTATGTCTGAATGTATGTATTTCCTTTGTAACTGTGTGACATACTAAAAAATATAATATAATATAATATTCATAACTCTACGATAAAAGTTTTGTAGAGTTATGAATCTAATTACCACTTATTTTGAGAGATTTCAAAAGTACAAAATACAAAGAAAATGACTACTTTTTCTTAGCAAAAATAGTTACATTTATTTTCATTATTAGATTCTATCTCAATCCCTTCACCTAAGTAATTTTCATTGACAACAAGAAAAGTAGTAATTTTCATTAAAAACTAAATAATTATAATTCAAAATTACTATGTTTTTTATGCAAAGTGAAAGGTTCTATTACATGTGCCACTAATATTATAATAATATACACTCAAGAGCCAAAACATTATGACCACCCCTACATTTTGAAATGAACTCGCCTAGATGACGTGGAAGACACGTGATCAGGTGGCGGGGGTATTTAACTGCTGCTAGAGAGTCTGAAGAATCATCCTTTCACTTACTTCTGTGTGTGATGGGAAAGGCTGCGGATCTAAGCGACTTTGATAGAGGGCAGAATGTAATGGCTCGATGGCTCGGAACAAGTATTTCCGAAACTGCACGACTCGTGGGGTGTTCGCGATCTACAGTTGCTAGTACTTATGCAAAGTGGATGAATGACGGTGAAACCAGCAGTAGACGACATGGTGTTGGACGTCCACACGCTATCAAAGAAAAAGGTCGTCGGAGACTGTCTCGCATGGTGAAGCAAAACCGGAGCCAGAAAGTGGCTCAGCTGATAGCCCAATACAATGCAGGGCCAAGTAGAATAGTATCGGAGCACACTGTTCAGCGGACACTGTTGTATATGGGGCTACGCAGCAAACGTCCCACTCGTGTGCCTCTGCTGACCAAGCGTCATCGCCAACTGCGCCTGCGCTGGGCCCGGGAACATCGTGACTGGTCCATGGATCAGTGGGAGAGAGTTATCTGGTGAGATGAATCACGGTTTGTCATTCATCACGCAGATGGCCGTGTCAGGATACGCCGTCTTCTAGGCGAACAGTTGCTCACTCAATGTACAGTAGGTTATGCACAGGCCGGTGGTGGCGGTATTATGCTTTGGGGGACGTTCTCTTGGGCGTCTCTGGGACCCGTGGTTGTGGTAGAGCAGACCATGAATGCTACAGGGTATCTGAACATCATTGCGGACCAGTTGCACCCTTACATGGCCTTTGTTTTCCCAGCTGGAAATGGAAGGTTCCAACAGGACAACGCCCTTTGTCACAAGGCTAAAATTGTGCTGGAGTGGTTCCAGGGACATGATGCTGAATTCCAGTTAATGTCCTGGCCGTTTAACTCACCGGATCTCAATCCAATAGAACACATTTGGGATGTCCTGGGACGGCAGCTCAGAGTTCAAAGACCACCAATTCGCAATATCTCGGATTTGATTGACCGTTGCTTAAACATCTGGTACAATCTATCTCCGACCATCTACCAAGGATTTGTGGCATCCATGCCAAGGCGGGTTGAAGTTGTGTTGCTCGCCAAAGGTGGGCCAAGTCGTTATTGACAGGTGGTCATAATGTTTTGGCTCTTGAGTGTATATAATTAGTACATTATAAATATAAGTCTTTTCTAAAGAATGACTTATTTCATTTATAGAGGGAAGAAATATTATTAATTGTCTACAAAGACTATTCTAAATGAAAGTATGCAAATTGTTGATATGGAATTCTGGATTTAAGAAAATATAATCTAATAATGAAAATAAATGTAGCTATTTCTGCTAAGAAAAAGTGGTCATTTTCTTTGTATTGACATATTTGAAATTCTATGGTAATTAGATTCATAACTCTATAAAAATTTAATTTTACATATTTCCAAATAAGTTTTTTATAGTCTATCTTGAAAAAGTAGAAAACATATATGAAATAAGCAAATGTTGTTGTTGATGCCAACAAGAAATAAACACATGAAAATGATAATATTTATTTTATATGTGACAAAATGCAACAAGCAATTTATAAAAACGTAAACACAAAATCCTTTGTGACGTCGAAAAGATGCTACAAAATATTATTTTTTGGTGTAAATGTCAGATGTCAGTTGATTGTCTTTTCTATAGTAAGAAAATGAAATAAAGCGGTCAAATGCTTTTTTCAAATTTTTACGTTTATTGTATCTCAAAATAAGTCAGAGGTGTAGCGATTTTCGCTAAACTCATAAATGGATTCTGCCACTTTTGAGGCTTTTTTATTTTTAGGGAAAAAACATAACAGAATTTTTGGATATAAAGAAAGTGCCTTCTATTTTTAGATAAAGTTTTTTTATGCGTTATTCTGAAAAAAGTCCTTTGAATAGCAAAATGTAAGCAACAAAATAATACTTAGGAAAATTTTAATATTGAGAATGCTGGTTTTGAATACATTCCTTATTTGTTCTTAGTAAATATTATTTTCGTTGTAAATTATAAACTACTAAAACAGATCATTGGAACTATAATATTTAAATGACTAAAATACTAATTAAATATCCATTTATTTCATGAATTATCTTCTCATTTACATATCATTTTTTTCTTATAACCACATTTTTACGTCCTACTCTGAACAAATTGGTATAAAATTATAATTTAAAACTAGTGTGTTCTATATTTAGCAAATAAAATCTCATCTATTTCACAATTATATCATAATTAATATAAAACTTTTGAAAAAGTAATTTGAAGAGAAAAAGCTAAGCAACAAAATAATACGTAGGAAAATTTTAATATTAAACATGCTAATTTTTGAATACATTATTTATTTGCTCGTGGTAAATATTATTTTCGTTATAAATTATGCACTATGAAAACTAATCATTGAAATGCCTAAGATTCAAAATTTTCTGAATTTTTTTACTTATTTTATTGGTGAATGTTTTAACTTTGGATTACGAATATTTTCAGTTATTAATAATATAATTTAAATTAATTTATTGACAAATTTGTCTACAAGTTATGTTATGATAGAGAAATATTTCCTGAAGAGAAAGTAATCCTAATTAATTAGTTTAGAATTAATTATTTTCATTAAAACGTGGAATTAATAATTAATATCAACATTTTCATTGCGAAGTATAATAAAATGATCACTATTTCTTCATTCTGTGCAAAAAGGTATTTTAAAAGTGCCTAAAATACGAAAAATGAATATGTTTTTACAAAAATATATCAATTTTTAATTTTACTATTCGCAAAAATAAATAAATAAATAAAAAAAACTTATATATTTAAAATGGTCAAAGAACTTCGTAAAAATGAATATCGAACCTATTTTCCCCCAAACGACTTGATCCTAAAGGAAAGGCTCTTTATTTTCGGACATAAAACAGACAAATTCGATAATCCCTCGTGAACCGCACCGCAAACACGAAGTTTTTTTTTAAATAGAAAATACAATAAAGGGAGGGGTAAGAAGAATCGATTGATCGTTAAAACAACGATAATCAAAGCGAAGTTTCCAAGGATCAAAAAGATTTTTCATTTGATGTAAAACTGTAGAAGGGAAACTTTATTGTGTCTTAGATATATCCCCCCGAGAATCAAAACTCAATTGTATCATTGTTTTTGACTGAAAACACCAATCAAACTGACCAACAATTCAATCAATAAAAAGAAACGCAATACACCGACGGAAGCAAATTTGCTGCTTCAATGAACAAGCAAAAAGAAAATTGGGGATGTCCGTTCTTTCTCGCTTATGATCCATAGCGTTTCTGTTTGTTTTAACGGTTAAGTTGAATTCGAAGAAATTGAAACTGCTTTCTTGTAATTGTTTTATAAATTACCGAGCGAATTGATCTGGCAGTTTTTGTTACATTCCATACCTTGTTCTTGACTTCTTCAAATTGGTAACAATTGTTACAGAAGGTTACTAAGGTAAGACTTTTCGAGTAGAAAAAAAGTATTGGTTTTTTTTGCTCTTAATTCCATCAAAACTAAATTTGAGGTTGATCTTTGCAATCAAGTAGAAATTTCGGTATATAGAAGTTGTACATTTTAATGTGCCTTATATGTGATTTGTTAGCTTTTTGTGGAAAAACAACGTATAATTTTTAAAAAAAGTTTCAATTTAATATTTTTAAAAACGGCTTTAGTATTGTTACAATTATTTTAGACGAAACTTCTACATTATTGTTCTGTAACAAAGAAACTCTGGAACACTTTTTATAACTAAGATATTATTTTAAAGGTTTTTTCTACTTCATATTAATTGACATCACACTTTCATGCTCTCTCCAATGCTCTAAACTAGAACTTAGATAACGCAATATATGATAGGCAGTCAAAGAGTTTCCGGAATTTCGTTATAATTTTTTATTACCAGAATATAAGTACAAATTTACTTAATACCCTTCAAAGTAGGCTCCTTCAGAACACATACAATTATTCCATCGCTCCTGCTATTGCTGGAAACGACGATGACAGTCCTATTGTGGTAACTTCAAAATTTTGCCGTCGCTTTGGGTTTGATGTCTTCAACGGCGTCAAAATGGTTACCTATGAAGTCCATTTTGATCTTGAGGAAGAGCCAGAATTCCGATGGGGCTAAATTCGGTAAGTAGTGAGGCTGGTGGAGGAGTGGAATTTTTTTTTTCTGCGAGACATGTCTGCACAACAATGTATGTGTGGGTTTGGTTTAGTTTGTCGCTCTACGGTCATTTTGTGCACACCAGGGCTAAACTGACCGGGACCTACATTTTAAAGTGGATTCCGAGGAAGCATTCTCGTGATGCAGTGATCATGATGTTTGGTTGCACATTTGTTGTGTGCCTTGACATTTGGAGGGACGTTTTCTTTGGATTTCTTCCCTCAGTCTTTTCAAAACTTCACATATAAACGGCGGTTAACAGTTTATCCAGCTGGTGCGAATTCAGCCTGCATCATATCTTCTTTGTTGAAGAAAGCAATGAGCATCACTTTTGTTTTGAATTTAAGATGATGTGATTTTTTTTTGGTTAAGGGCATTCTGATGCTGCCATTCTAGTTTGAATCTTTGTCTTCGGGTCATAAGCGCACACCCAGGTCTTGCTGCCAGTAACGATTGTCTCAAGAAACGTCATCCTCTGTGCTGTTTCAAAATATTTATCCGCAATCCCATTGCCTGTTATAAATTCAAGTAATAAAAAGTAAATTTATTATATTATGGTTATAAAGAGTTACAACGAATATTCTGGAACTTTTGACTGCCCCTCGTTGTTGTTGTTATCGTGTCCATGGATTTAAAATATACTTATCAAAGTTAGATCAAGTCAAAAGTCTTCACGATAGCGGCCGCTAGCAATGGCGCCGCTTCACTATACAGGACTTCTCTTAATTTGGCCTCGATTGGCACCATACCCAATTGCAAAACATGGGGAGTGAGTGCTGGGCACTCTAGAATGTGCTTAGGTGTTAGGAAAGCGTTGGGGCAATTTCTGCATGGGATGTATTCCCTGGTCTTGTCTGGGAGAATCATCATCCCTCTGTAATGATTAGTTCTGAGTCTGCTAATATCTGATGTCAACTTCCTAGGGCAGTTAAAGTCCGTGATTAGTGGCTTCTTAAAGTTATGAGGAATTAGTCGGCTTTTGGCAACTGCATTAGCATCTGCAAGTGTGATGGTAGTCCTGGGATGATCATTGTCCTCTGGCTTCTTTGGCTAAAGAGTCAGCGCATTCGTTGCCCTCAATGTTGACATGTGCAGGAATCCATTGAAGATGTGACATGATTTGCCTCTACAGTGTAGAGTCTCGAGCAGAACATTTATCGCAAAAGTGATGTTAGTATCTCCATTTCTGGTTCCAGAGCCGACTTGCAGTCAGAAAAAATCACTAACTCGTCCGTGAGGCCTGAGATATTTGAGTCATTTAGATGTAAAGCAACAGCCTCTTTAATTGCTGTGAGCTCGCTGGTGAAGTTTGAAGTTATCAGGCCTGTGCTCACTTTATGATAGTATTTACTTCCATTTGAAAGTAGAAAGAAGATGCCTGCACCTCCCTTATTAAGGAATTTGTCAAAGGATCCATCGGACTGCCCCTCGTATTTCAATATTTTGTTAATTAAGTGAAATAAAATCTTAATAAAATATTAATACGATAATCTTGTAAAATCTTCTCAATCTTATAACGAATTTATAAAATCTTGTTCAAACAGTACGTTAAACTATGTTTGTAGGATACCACTTATATTGTTTTTTGTTTTCAATTTCTTCTTACAGATGAACTGAAAGGGATAAAAAATTCGAAATACTGGATATAATGGCAAAAATTAAGATTTTCACTATGATATCACTTAAATGCTCAGCCTGTATGCAATGAAGTAGATGTATTCGTAATTAAAATTAACCATGAAAATTGCTTAAACCTGTTTTCCCAACATATAGCATCAAGCAAACGTAACTACATTAATTCATTCAAAGATAATTATAAAAATAAATATATTGAAAGTATATTTAAATAAATAGCTTAAATACATTTTATAGAATATTATATATTTTTTAATTTTTATTTAAAGCCTGATTATTAACATAGCTGAAGCATGTTTAATTTATAAAAAATAATGTAGTGCTACTTTAAAAAGAAAAAAGTTCAGAATTTTAATTTCTAAAATGAAGTATATAGCATATTTATTCTTAAAATTAAGTAAAAATTTTCAATTATAATTTTAAAAGAATCTAAAGTTTCATATTCTAAAGTTTTTCTAGTATTATTTACTTTAGCATACAAACAATCAGCCAAGTACACTTTTTAAGATGAGCTTGTCAACGGAATAGAAAGGCACCAGAAAAAAATACACACTTATTTTTTCCATCCACCACTGGATTCTGAAAAGATAAAAAGAATCATTATATGAGTTCTGATATAAAGTTCAAGAATCTCAGATTTTTTTCTGTATCTAAGCACAACTACTTCACAAGAAATATTTGAAAAGTGTAGGTGCAACTGATTACCTTTCCAATACACTCTTCTGTTGCATATGCAGATAAAGTCAATTTTTCTTGGCTCATAGAACATGAATATCAAAACGCCCATGAGAGGAGGCTTTATGTACATACTTCTGAAAGTTTCAATTGTTTCTTATGTGTATGGTGAATAAAATGGCTTCATTCTTTAATACATATTACTCTGCGTGTGCGTACGATGTGCTCAAAAGTGGATTCTTCAGCGTATTTAAATAAAACTTCAATGTATAGAGGAAGAAGTTATTTAATTTAAAAACTCGTTCACTTGCAACCTTTTGCTAGGTAGCATCTAAAAATGATGGAGTAAAATCTGGAATCGCGTCTCTCTCTCCTTCCATTGATATTCCTTGTTAGCATATGGAAGTACATATCCAACAGAAAGAAGAATGTACAGAATGAATAGGTAGCCCGCACCGCTGTGAAACGAAAAAATAATGATTCTCAAGTATGAATTATTCATGAAACGACTCGCATTGCAGATTTTTGGTGACAAAAATATTGCATAACTCTGCGGGAATCATAATGCGTTTGGTCCATGCATTAATCTTGAAGGTTTCAATAACACCAAGTACATAAACTGACCTGGATCAAAATGTGAATGCAGTATATAATATAAATGCGCTGTGCATAGCTGCTAGGGATATAGCTTAGTTGCCTAGGAATGACAGATTCAGAGAAAAACATGGATATTGTTTAATAACCTATTTGTTTCATACATGTTCACAGCTGTAGTTCAACTACATATCTAAAAAAAATAATATTAATTTCTATATATTTTTTTGTTTAAAGTGTATTCAATTTCTGTTATAGTGCAGTCACTTTTTATGATATAAATTATAGAACTTGCATTTGAACAATTTAAAGACAAAAATATAAATAAACGATCAAATACATTATCAGACAGCACAAATAAATTTAAAATATGCTATTCTAATTCATGAACATTCATTTGACAGTCAAATCAATTTATATATATATATATATATACTTCACAAAGGCAAGGTATATTCCGTAATCTTATCCATTTGAATAGTGAATTTTGAAAATTTAATAAGTAAAAAGGAAAGTAGTACTAAATAAAATATTTTAAGGTTGCATGTGTCATGTACTTTCATCGTAATCAATAACGATCAATAAGAGTAAGTTTTAAGCTTTAAGAAATTAAGTATCCTTTGTATCCATAAAAGTTATTAGGGATACAAAGCTTACAAGGAAGACAAATCTTTATTGCAGCTTAATAACATAATCTTATTTTGCTGCATTATAGCCGGATTTTAGATTAAATAAATATTTGCCAACAAGTACTTAAAAAAAAATTCTTCTGCTTCAGAAATAAAAAAAGGGGGTTTTAGGACACGATAAAATTGTTAAATAAAAATAACGGTGATTTAAGAGGAGATTTTGCTTGCAATTAAGAAATCTTATAGTAAATTTAAAAATTTTCTTTTCAGTTAATTTTATATGGTAGTTAAATGTTACTGAATTATTAATAAAGTACTTTTATTTAAATTTTTATTATAAATTTCCTTTTTTAAGGAACTATTTAGGAAAATGTTTTTGTTTTTTTTAGTTTTTAAAATTAAAAACCATATTTTAAAATCCTAATATTCTTATAATACAGTCTAATTCAAATATGATACAGATAAATATTAGTTATTTACTTCTTCTTCTTCAATGGCCCAACATTTATTTTTTGAAATTTATTCCCTAGTCTACCACAAATGTTTAATCTCTGGTTGATATCAAATTGTTAGCATGTGAATAATTCATTCAAAAATTCTTTAGGTATTTTATGGAATTTCTAAAATATTTTCCTGAAGAATATTGTGCTCAAAACTGTAACATAAGATATTTTGCATAAGTAGTAAAGTGCGTAATTGGCGTGTGGGAGGTCACAGGTTCGAATCTACCTAGAAACTTTCGTTGTTAAACTTTCCGTCCGTAGTACTCGCTGCTTTTATAGAACGGGGAAACCCTGGTGATTTACTCAACGAGTATAAGCAATTCGAATCAACATTGAGATTGAATTTTCAGAATGGTTGGTGTTTTCCGGGTTTCACACAAATGAAGGTAGATTGATAGGTTGTTTCTAGGTTTACGATGCGCAAATGCAGAGCACTTATCTATAAAACTCGTAGTAGAAGGCAATTGTTGTTTCCTATTAGGATTGATTGTGAAATGAATGTAGGGAGTTTTGTTCATAGATGACAATAATGAAGAAGAAAACATCAACAACATAGTTTGCTGAAGAAAACATCAACAACA
>BPLQ01015522.1:1186098-1200017 GCA_021605075.1 Caerostris darwini
GAAGAAAACATCAACAACATAGTTTGCTGAAGAAAACATCAACAACATAGTTTGCTGAAGAAAACATCAACATAGTTTGCTGAAGAAAACATCAACAACATAATTTGCTGAAGAAAACATCAACAACATATATTTAAACAAAACAGCACAGCACAAACATATTAAATGCTTTTTCTTTTGCCATTTTCTTTGAACACAACTGTTTCGGCCATTTCTTTTCTCGTATATCTGTTGCCACTTCTGAACAGAAAAACCAACTTCTCATTACAGTTACAGTTTGATCGTAATGCGACATTCTTCCCACCTTGGGTTTGAGGATACAAACTCAAAAATAGTAAACATAAAGATAATATATGCATACAATTTGAGATAACAAAACGTACAAATAACAATACAAATATTTCAGAATATTAGAATACAAATTGAAATAAATGTTTTAAAGTTCAAATATAGAAAGTTCAAAAGTTTATAAATACAGTCTTTTAACTGGTTTTATTTCTCGTCCTGAGTGAGACACGGGAACAGTTTTATTAGAGTCATTATTAAGCTCAAGGTATTCACTTACCACTTCTTCCGGTACGACTTGCTCATAGTTTGGTGTCAGTTCCAAAGGGTACGGTTGTTGGGTTGTTTTTAATGTGCTTCCCTTTTCAGTTCGTAGTTTCACAAGTCTGAGAATTCTATCTTTTCCTGGATAAAGTTCCAGTACTCTCCCAATTAACACTATGTCACCTACATTTTTTTATCCTCTCTTTTAGTACCTGAAGAACGAAGGAAACCCATATACTGCTTTTTGAACCTTTGTTTTAGATTTTCACGAACCCTTTGAATATGTCTCCATCTCAAAACAATATTAGTCTTTACAATTTAATCCAAATCAGGAACATCATTTAATAAAATGTCCTTAGGAAACGTTGAGGGGGTCAAGGTTTTCAGCTCTTGTTCCTCGGATATGTAAGTTAATGGTCTGCTATTCATGACAGATTCGCATTCATAGACGAGAGTTTGCAATTCATCGTAAGACAAACAGGAGTGTCCAAGAGTTTTCTTTAAAAGACCATTTAAAATTCCAATCAAGAAGCCTCTCCACTATGGAGAGGAGGGTGGGTTAAATTTCCAACGAATGATATGAGTCGCTAGCTATTTTACCTTTAACAGAAACATAAAAAAAATTTGGTTTAAGATATTTTGAGGTATGTTCTTAAGAGTCTATGAAAAACACACAGTTACAGTGACAAAATTTCTAAAATTTTAAATGGCAACGTCTACATTTCTTATTGGAGTGTGATATCCATAGCGGAAAAACCATAAATGGTGTCGGAACAGCACGTGGAGAACGAAAATTGCTTGGGCTAGACAGATTAAAAAGAAAATAGAAACAAACTGCGGTGCTCATCAGAGCACGGCTTTGATGTCAGACTACTGAAACTTCCTTGAAACCAGAAGAAGAGAACAGGGTATGTGGGCACATACCTCAAAATAGCTTAAACGAAAATTTTGTGCAGTTTCTGTGAACGGTACGATAGCTAGCGCCTCAAAAAATCGAGAAAATTTATTTTTATAATCACCCTGTATATATAAAGGAGAACTAACAAGCAATGAATTAGAAATAAGATCATTTTGCGCGATAAAAAAAATTAAATAAGCAATTAAAAAATTAAAAATTGAATTCAAGAATTTAAAAATTGAAATATTTTTGAAAGTTTGGGTGGCTGAAATCAATTAGGCGCTCCACCAACCTGAAAGCATATATATACATGAGCTTCGTAAATAGTTTTGACAAAATTACAGTAGTCAAAGTGCCTATCAAACCTGACAACATTAATTATTGAACCTAAACTCGGATGCACTCGGAGTAACAGAAAAAAAATAATAAATTCAAAAAACGTTTAACCAGCTTTTTTGCCGACATTTTTTTCTTACCATAGAAGCAGTACATCTTAAAAACTTCACTGTCAAGCATTTACTACAGATAAATTTTCATTGAACAGCAATTATATCAGCTGTTGCTCTGATTTGTTTACTAACGTTTCCTAAAAATCTATCGGAAAAAAATGTTCTTCTTTAAAGGTTGCGCATTTTCAAAGTTTCTAAATATTAATGTAGCGCATGGCATCATTAGAATAATATACTCATGGACTTCAAGTAGGATCTTGTCGTGAAAATTGTTAATGAAGAGGCCAGAATAAACTTATTACTGGGTGTCTTCGAGGGGGGGCTGGTATGAACTGTACAATGGCTTACTTGGATGGCACTTTGAGTACCTACTTTATATTGCCTTCTGAATGTTGTTTATGATTTCGTTAATTCTATATTTTGTCACTGTTGAAAGTTTAAATTGTATATCTAACTAAACACTTTTGCTATATTCTGAGTGGAATGTGACTGTAGGCCCATACTAAATAGTGTCCTCTTAATATGTACTATGGCGCTATTCATATTCCCCCTCCCTCCACATACGCACACACACACAAATATATATATATATATATATATATATATGCATATATGCAATTGCTTCATAGCTAGCCTACCCAACAAAACGCAAAAAGTATTTTTGTTCCTTCCATGTTATTGGAATACAGCGTACTGCGCTAGATTAATTTTGACTTAGATCCAAAGAAGGCAGATAAAACATATTTTTGTCTTTTCTTGAGATTCTTCATCTCCAAAATATTATAATTAATTTCTGATTATTTCTTGTTGATTTCCTTTACTACTTGTTTCTAAATTAGTCCATGCATATTTTTTGTATGCATATATATATTCCTATTGATATCTCTCTCTCTCTGTATATATATATATATATATTTATACCACGGCTTCTTTCGCTAATTGAAACTTAAAATAAATTTCGTTAAAATTTTCTCTTTTAGTGCCTTCGATAATGTAATATTATCATTACTGAATTATTTATAAAATTTACTACTATTTTTAATTTTTTTCTACCTATTATTATTTCTACCTATTATTATTTTCTACCTATTATTTCTACCAATTTATTATTAAATTAAACACACTTGTATAAAAAACCCACACGACTGATAATTTTCAAGTATTTTTGACCTTGCAGCGCAGTTAAGTTACAGAGTACGATATGCGGACCTGGGTTTTCTTAAGTATGTGAATATGTGCTAGATAACTAGGGAAATTAGGGATCTTATTCTAGTGATTACAGAAATCGTACTTATTTTCTAACATTCTTCACATTTTTATTTAAAATCTACTTTAAGCAAATAAGGGCTTGTATGGGAAATTACATTTTGATTTAATGATGAAAACTAGATAATGTAAAAAAACCCCTGTAGATAAAATTTTAATTGTATATATAGAAGACCTTTTGTGTATTTATGATTTAATTAGTAAAAAAAAATACGCTTTAAAATCAAGTGTTCTGTTCCCAAAAATTTAATTTTAAATTATTGAACTAACTGAAAACGACCTATTTCCAAACAAAAACTTATTTTATGAGGAAAACTATTTATTTTGAATAATGAACCATATACCAAATAATTGAACTGACTATATCATTGAACCATATTTAGATTTTTTAAAGGTTTAGATTATTTATTTGTCTTTAATGCGGGAATGGAGTAACTTGGTGAATATAATGTTGATCTACGACCTGTTTAATCTTACGCATGTACAGATTTTGACCAATAGAATTTCGACATTTTTTTCAAATTTTTTGCAATGTGTCCTTGAATCTAATATAAGTTTCGATAAAGGTATTTAATAATCAATGTTTAAAAATGTGATCATTATATTCTACTTAGAGTTAAAGGGGGATATATCTTGTTATATAACAGTTATTTTGTTGGTTTTTTTTTTTCAGTCTAGAGATGTTTATTTATAGATATTTCAGCATGTTGTTCAAGAAATCCATTAATATTTAAAAAATTTCATTTACGTAACACTACTTTATTATGCGAATCCTGTTCACTATAATTCACTGTTAATAATACTTTATATTTAGACTTTCAAGGAGAATTATCCAACATTTGCTTCTTGTGTAGGAAATTTCAAATAACTTTTATCTGAAAATTAGAATCGAAATCGAATCTACTCTCTCTTCAACTAGCAATTGAAATGCATGACATTATTAAGAATCTAACTTATCTCAAATTGTATGTTATTTATTAGCCACGTTTCTATATAGGTCAAATTGCGCAATTAGCTATTTTGAATCTTATTCATTATTTTTAATCAAAAAAAAAAAAAAAAAAAAAAAAATGACCAGTACATTTTTTGCTGAAATGGATAAAAAGTAAAGCAAAAAGAATATTTTTAAAAAAATAATTTGTCGTACTAAATATTTTAAAAATATATTTTTGATTAAATAGTAAGTGATTAAAAATTGTTAGATAGATAATATTAATAGTATCAGTGGCAATGGTTCATTATGTCAGAAGATTACTTTTAAGTAATGCAATTTGACAGCAAATAGTGATTGTTAAATAAAAATTGTGAAATTTCCAAATTTTTTTTGATAGTAAGAAAACTAATTTCGAAAATACTCAATTGATTGTGTCCTACGACGATCTTTGGCGGATGTCCCTCCCTGGTTTCTACAGATACTCATAATTGGGTTTTTGGGTATCCCGGACTGTCATAACGTGGTAAGGGAGAAAAAATTCGTTGTTTTCACGCCTTTCCTCCGTTTTCTATTACTAGGCCTTACATGTCACGTAGAAACTATGTTTCAGTACTGACACTGTTTAGTCTCTATGTCTTTCCCTGAGAACCATATTTGCCAATATGTTCATTTCTCGATCATAAATTATCTCACACACACACATAGTGTGTTAGAGTAAATATATATACATTGTGAAAATACGCAACCACATAATATGTTATTCATTAAAAGGTATTCATAGCCTAAGACAAATTATAAGAAATTTTTTCTCTTCTATGGAATAACTTCATAAATTTCACAATTTCAATTTAACAATCACTGGCTGCTTTCAAATTACGATAGTCAAAACTAATCTTCTGACATAAAGAAAAAACGTGTTGTTTACTTTTTCTTTTCAGTTCCAAATTTTGCCATCACACAAAAAATTTTTAAATTAACCATATAATTTAAAAAAAAAAAAAAAAAAAACGTTTTAAAAGAATGTCAGATATTAACAAAATATCCAAAATTCCGCAACAAGATATATCATAATTAAACAATACAGCCTCTTTTTATCACATTGTGAAATAACCATGATTGATCTGAAACTTCCCATAAGAGCATTATCAATTACTTTATCTCTCATATTCTTAACAGGTATATAATATAATATATGTATATATATAATATATGTATATATATAATATATATAATATATGTGTATATATAATATATATAATATATGTATATATATAATATATTCCCTTTGAACGAGTTCCTTAAATTCTTCAAACATAAAAGAAGTTTTATCCAATATAACTGAATCTTTGGTTGTGACAATGAAAATAGCTTTGCTGTTATCCTTTTGAATGATTATTTTCGATCTGCATTTCAACATTTCATATAATTCAGGCTTGCGAATATTTTCCTGGTTCTGTGTGATAATTTGTCATCAATTTTCCAAGTCTTTTTATTTAAGATATTAAGAACCATTAGTTTCTTGTATTTCCTATTTCATTTATTTCTTCCTTTGTCACATCTGTTTCCACTGGAGTAGTTAGTACAATTATTTCCGTATTTTCTAAGTCATGTGACTTCCATTTTGTTCTTGATTCGTCTATCGCATCCCTTGCCTCCATACTGAATACCAACTCTCCTAAATTCTTTTCACTAAACATCATTCTTTTTTCCTTTCCCAAATATTTCTTCTAATAACTGGGAAACCTTGGGAGTTATTAAAGCTTCTTCATGTAATCCCTCCACTAAAGGAGCACGTAGATGGACATAAGGTCTAACATCTTCCTCATCCATCCAAAGGCTAAGTGGAATAATAGAAATAACATTTAGTGTCGATTTCTTAAATTAAATCCGATACCAAAAGTCATTTATTTGTTTCTTTTAGATATATATGTGATTTTGTATAAATTGGCAGAACATCTTTTATTTTATCAACGATTATTAATTATTTAAGCTTCTTTAAGATTTTAATTTGTCTAGGTTTTAGATAAAATTTTAAGGCAGCTTAAAGTATCAAGGTATATTGCTCTGTCGATCTTTAAACAATTAACAAAATCTTTCTTGTGTTGTAATGGAGTATTCTAATGTTCTTTGAGGACGATATTTCTTAATTTTTCCATAGCCCTACACATTTTTCTCATTCAAGTCTTTGATATAATACGGTAATATATACAAGTGGATTAATAAAATTTCCCCCTGAAAATCATCTAGGAGCTCATACAGTTTTCACATGATGGAAAAAGAATGATTGTTCTGTTCTCTCTGGTGGATTACAAATGACATCTTTTAATGCCTGCCAGTAAACAATAAATGAATTTCCTAACCTATCTCGTCTGTCTTCTGAGCCAGTGACTAAGTGATCTTCTCGCCGACTATGCTTTAATTTCAATTCATGATCTAGTGCTTGTTGTTCTTTATTTCTTTGTAGTCTTTCTTTTTCTGTTTCTCTTTCAGCTTCTTTCTCTCTCTCTACTCTTTCTAGTCTAGCACTTTTAATAGTTGTAATTAATTCTTTAACAAAAATATACTCAAATTCTGAAGAATTTGTTAAGAGTGTTTTCTAAATCAGACATTTTAGCATTTGGAACGAGTTTGTTAGTTATGTTCATACTTTTGTGTTAGTTCGTTTCAAATATATGAGGAGTTTGTTAGTTCTGTTCTGTATTTAAGCATCTGGAAGTAGTTTTTCTAATTCGTTAGTTAGTTCTATTGGATCATATTTATTTAATCCTGCAATTAAACGACATCCAACACAAAGCTTTCAAACTGTAACACACAGTAAAATATTTGCATAATAGCAAGTATTCTGTGCATATTTGATATCGGTAGATTCCATACGAAATTTTCCATAGCATTCATACGACACAGGACAATTTTACTCCTACGTAGATCCAGAAATCTTCTTCATCTGTCCCAAAGACTATGCCGTTCTATCTTGCAGTCAATGACGATGGTTCATTTTTTTATTGAAAGGTTGGACATAGTTAGGATTTATACATGTTTTCAAGTCTTAAAAATCTGCTTTTCGCAAAGATATCCACCTTTTCACCACACTATCCGAACTTGTTTGTGTCCTACGATCATCTCTCCTTGCTGGACATCTCCCCCCTAGTCTCCAAATGGCCGAAATTTGATAGTCCCTTGCAGTTCTTCTATTGTCCTAACATGGGGTAGGAATAACATTTTGTTGAACTTTACAAATAGTATAAATTTAAGCTGCAAACTCAAACTCTTGTATTAATAAATTTTTGGAGGGGATTTCATATAGGTAAATTTTGATCGAAACTTGAAGGGTGTCACTTTCAGAAATTTCAGCAAATACAGTCCAACAGTATGTATATTTTGAGAATGTTAACGTCATCATAAGTTTTCTCAAAATAATTTTTAAATACTCATTTTTTTGTTCATTACTTTTATTATTGGTTTATCTATAGCGTAGTATATTTCTAATTATACATAAATTAATAATGAAAACACAAAATGCATTCGGAAATAACGTTTTGACTTTTTATAAAAATAATGCTTTTTATTGCAATACATACAACACTTATGTAAATAATATGAAAGTTCAAAACATTCAGTTTATTTATATCACTGGTTATGAAAAGCCACCATTCTGATAGAAAATTGATCTGTCAAAACTGTGAGCTAGTTTCGTAAATTTTACGTGTTTCCTTCCCTTTTCTATCTGTTTTTCGGAGATAAGGAAAATAAAATGAAAACAATATAGGCATTTTCTCCTTATTGAAAAGAAATATGGATTCATCTCAAAAATTATGATCGCAAGCTATTGGGTGAATAAGTGCTGGGCGGAATCAATTTTATGCAATAAGATAGTTGGATGTGTGCCTTATGGTAATTCATAGCTTGTGGAATGTATTTATAAGAAAAGAACAACTTTTGCAAACGTATGGCATTGTACAACCGAGCAAACGTATGGCATTGTACGACCAGGCAAATGTATGGCATTGTACGTGTAAAGCAATAAGCGTCGCAAATAATCATTATTTGCAGTTAAATGCCAGGATTCACAGAACCACTACACCAACGCATCTAAGATATTCTATTGTTTGTAGCCATTACTAACCTGGTATCAAGATAAACCGTGAGGAGATGGTTTAACGAAGGATGATTTTATGCAACATATCTAGAATTGTCTGTATCTCACACACTACATCACCGAAATTAAAGGTTTAGTTTGGCATGCACATATTTCATTTCAAAGGAAAGACCATGCAGGCAATCATTAATATATGCCTACATATTATTTACTGAGAAGTAAAATTTTTTTTTTCATAGTGATCAAACACTGTTCTGGCGGGAGCTTGAAACCCACTATTACTCTGTCATATTCGTTAAAGGGACAGAATTTATGTATGTGTATGGGCAAGTTTCACTTTTGATGGATTACTCACCTGTATATCGTCTTAAGAGGCAGTATCACTGGACAATTATAGATAAATCAATCAATTGATCATATTTAATTTCCTTATGCATTTATAATTGGTGATTCCTTCATATTATAAACCGCTAATACTAGACTACGCAGAGCTCAGTTGTTGAAGACTTATTTTCATGAGTAGACTATTTCACGTTTGGGTTAGCGAGTCCTTTCTCTGGACTTTCTCGATCTCGATTGTGAATGTTTGTGATGATCTAACCCGTACTGATGTACTATGCCCATTCCCTGCAATTTTTCTGAATCTTCAGGTTGTCTTGGCAACGCAATAGCTTTTGATGCAACTAAGTTAATATCTTTCTCTTTGAGAATTGTACATAGCTGTCATGCCCATTTAGTTAAAGATTATCACAATTATTAAACATTACAGTTATTTTCAAAAGAAATAATGGTACAATTTTTGTAACAAGTTTAAGAAACGTTGTTTGATTAATGTTTTGACAAATTTCATAAATAACAAGTATATTGTTAATGTATCCTATCATTCGATTGTTACGTGGGTCTAATGAATTGCCCAAATATAGTCCAGACATTCTAAAAATTCTCAAGTAAAGCAGTTTCACATTCAATGTTCAAAAATGGTAAATTAGATACCAAATTTTAAAATTGGATAACAAATTTTTAATGTATTTAATGTTTTAATGATTTCTAAATGAAGTTCATATAATAATAACAATATAATTATTTGAAATTTAAAAATTAATTTTAATGATATATGAAAAGTATGAAAGATAACAGCAAGTAAAAATGTAAATAGATAAAAATATCAAATAATTTGAAATTTATATGAGATAATTATATATAATTTATAATGAGAAGAATTGTATTATTTTACAGCTGTAATCTACAAAATTATCCTGTCTGTATTATTTTATAATTATAATTTCATTTAGTAAAACTACTTAATAAGTAAATAATAAATGAATAATAATAAAATAATAATAATATTTTTAAAGATATTTTAAAAATCTCTTCCTATTAAGTATGATGCACTCTATGTCGTGAAACCATTAACGAATTTTCTTTTTTAATTAACCTGTTTCTTATTCTTTAAAAAAAAAAAAATAAATAAAAAAAAAAAAATGTTTAACATGTTAAAAATCTTCTGAGAACGAAAAAATTTTTAACACACACACAGAAAAAAAAAAACATTGTCAAAACATTATTGTTGAATGTTCCGCCATACACTTGCGATCCTCACTGGATGAATTATTTAATCATAAAATCCCCACGTCTTTACAGATTAAGAGTAAAAACCGAGATAACCGCTCAATTTAGTTAATGAATTGTGGCCTATGTAAACAAAGAATATAGTGTAACCACAAGTTTCAGACAGTGGCATTTGCTTATCGAATGTCAAACAAGATGTGTTGTTAATTGACTGAAAAAGATCGAGTAATTGACTTTAATCGAATATACGATCTTCGCTGTTTCTATCTTTTTTAATTTCCATCAATTCAAGAAGTAAAACATTATAAGGAATGTATTTTTTTAACATCAGCATAAAATTCTATTCAATGAATCCTGAAAAAAACCCTAAATGATATTAAGAACAATTTGGACATTTACTTTTCCCCCTTTAGAATGAAAGAATTCTGTTATCATTTAATCATTGCTTGTTTCATCACTGCTATTTATTCACACATTTCAGACAGTGAATTAGTAGACGGCAATTGGATTAAGGAATCACGATAACAAATTAAATTTCAGTAGCTGGAAAAACGCCTCCGTAATGATCTTTTTTACGATGGATAATTGTTTGGAATTAAGTGTTTGGTTGATCCTTAATTATTTTTAGGTGTATCCAGTTTTGTTTTGATATTTCTTTACAGCTTCCGCATTGAAAAATGGATCCAGTCATCCTGCCATAATGAAGCCCATATCAATAATGGCAGTAAGGATTTGGGTATTAATTACCGACGATACATTATGGAAGTCTTTGTTTATGCATAAAAAAGGAAGTTAATATAGTCATTTGTTAAACTCCCTTCTCATAAATCTTGGGCGAGCACAAAAAATTAAATAAGCCATCGTTTTTAAAACTGTTCGTGGAAGATAAATTATAGAGGCATGCTCAGCACAGTGCTGAAGTAAAAAAAAGTTGTTTCACATTCTCATATAGTTGGTTAACAACTTATTTTTTTAGTGTTATTTTTTCTTAACAAATTTAATGAAACATTAAGTTCACATTGATTCTAGGAAGAAAATTATTTTCTTTTCTACTTTTGCATTAAATGTATTACTTATTTTATAAATAAAATATAAATTTTGTTAAAACAATTCTACACGTTTTTAAAATTATATCTTAAATATTATCCTGAATATATACACGTATGTATGCATACATTTAGATCATTTTCTTGTATATAGTCATACTTCAATTTAAAATCTTGAACATCATAAAGTATATGTAATAAATTACACATGACAAAAAACATCTATATATTTTTTGAGATTAAAATAGCCATTTATTACTAATTTTGTGTTACGAGACACGAATATTACATTGAAAATTTGAGATTGGCTCCTATTTTTTAGATGCTTGAAACAATATTTTCGATATGAAACAATGTGTTAACAAACGTATGTACCTGTTTACTCTATTTTACGAGTTTACTTAGATTGTCGTGTATATCTCAGAATTATCATTAAAAATTATGGAACAGTATTTCTTCAACATTGTATTGGTATATATCAATTTTTACAATGTCTTGGTGAAAATACACATCATGCCCTTCGCCAAAATATTCAAAAATTTCAGGGGAGAAGTCCAAATGGCATTGCAAAAATTAATTTTTAGAGACACACTGCAGCTAAGTGTATTGTATGCAGGCAATATGTCCATCGCTAATTTTTGATAGTCCTTTGATTTCACATTTCTTAAAAAATTGGTTGACGCAAAATGAAAAACCTTCCAAGTTTCTTTCTCACCTTGTTAGAGCACGCATCAGGCTTCATTAAATCTATGCAAACTTTTGTTTCTACTATCCCACTCCTATAGAAAGCAACTGCTCTTTGGATGTCCTAGTGAGAAGAGCTACACTTTATGCCATATATGTCAACTATACATGTTGAATTGAAGGTTGTTCAACAAATGTTTTGAATTTTCATGAGTGTCTTTCATGGAAACAGAGTGCCCGACCGGAATGGGTGGAAATTGGTTTTCATTATGCATCAATACTGCCTTGAGACTTGTTTTGGATGATCGTCATTAAGCCATTGGCATTAAACCAGAAAACATGATTTTACCCTATGTGAAATAAGGCAGAAATTTATCATGAAAATTGTGAAACGTATTCACTCGGACATCCTTCTGAATTAAATTAAATTCTCTAATTATAGATGAAAGTAACTCTGCTTTAGTCTCGTACAGCTCTAGATCTCTTACAAAGTTATTCAGTTCTTGTGTGGTGTAAATATTTTATCATCATTATATTCAGCCCAAATCGTTAAAGACTGTAGAGTAATGCACGAAATTGATTATTGATCTTCCTCTATATTAATGAAAAATGAATTTAGAGTTCCCCTTCATCGTGGGGAATATGTCATCAGGCAAATGGTATATTCAGGTAAAGCACTTTCGACTTTTGACTCTTCCACGAACAGGTGGGAGCATGCAGAAGTAGCGGTCATTTATGTGATTACTTTGTTTCCTCCAAATCATGTCAAATAACATTGCTATTTTCTTTTTACCTCGCAGCCACATTGAATGTTTCCCTGAATAACAATTACAGTATGTAGGTAGTATCATTTCAGAATAATTAAAATTTTACATCCGAAATTGAGGTGATATACCCTTTTCACTAAAAGAGTAATGAAACATTTTTTGGCGTCAAAATACGCTTCTCCACACATATAGCAGAAGTTATTAGCAGAATTAATGCACTTACGCGGCATCAAAGCTCTATAAAATATAATGTGCTTATCTGAAACGCAAATTATGTGCATTTTTTCATATACTCAAAAAAATCCCTTATAAATAACAGCTATCTCATTTTTATTTTTAGAACCAAGACAAGAAGCACAGCCGTCGTCTCCTGCACGTTAATCAGGACCAAAGGTTTACTCGGTAGTAGATATAAAGCTTTTAAAAAATTAATGTCTGGGGAACTACGTTTCTAATCTTAGTTTTTTACATCATATATTTGTATTATATATTATATATATGGCATATCAATATGTAATATATATTAATATTTACACATTTTATATTTATTCAAAATTTGGGTCATAAATTTTAATAAATTCCATTAAAAAATTTTTCTATATAATTTAAAAATAAATATGATTTCATGCTGTCTGATATAAATGTACATATACCTATATATCACTATTTACATATATTTCAAGAAAACTGAGGAAGCTGACAACGTCCGTATCTCTTAAACAAGAATCAGTTGCTACGTTTTGTGTTCAGCGCCCATAAATTAGTAAGAATTTATATTTTACGTGTTAAAGAAAATTTATTCATTTGGCAGTGTTATCAATATAACATTCATAAAGTTTGAATAGTGTTTTCAGTAATGTAATGCTAATGTTTGTCCCGTTGAAATATATGATATGAGAAAATACTTGATATATTTGACATATATACTTGTAAAATTAAAACGTTTGCAGAAATGACTTATTGAACAAATGAGAAATACGCTTGCATCATTTTTTATATAATTTCTATCATTGTCGTAAAAAGTTCTGTAGTATTTATAAATTTCCATAATTTATCAGGAAAAATTACTTTCGATTGTCTGGGCACGCAATCATACACATCTCGTTGTACCTCTTCATTAAATTGAAAACAGTATTTGTGGAGGTTTCATCTCAAATTATTTAACAAATTAAACTTTTTAACATTTTAATACCATCTTTGCATTGGCCTTTCATTCGATCATTAATTTCAATCGGTCTTATATTTTCACTTGAATGTCAGTGAATAGAAAGGGCAAATAATTTTTTTTATCAAGCATGTCTACAACTGGCTGACAACTTTATACTGTTTCCATTAAAACGCTCTTCTTTCTACACATTTTTGCTACCTACTATACTTTTCTTACACTGCTAGCAGCAATTTTGGCAACTTACTAGTCAGTGGAGTACAATTTTGAAATTTTCTAAAGCATTTAAAGTTTTCATTTGACTAACCTTTTTAGCTTTCCTATATCAAAAGAAAATTACCCTACATGAATAAAAAATAGTTTATAATTCTCTAAATTAAACAAAGTTCGATTACTAGAAAATTCTGCCTTTTTTGGAAATTTTCTTGGACTTTTTTCCTTTTCAGCTAATGCCAGACACTTTGACTTTTGCTATTCACTTGAAGCATAGCAGATT
>BPLQ01015522.1:1205967-1223860 GCA_021605075.1 Caerostris darwini
TTGCTTTGGTTTATTAATTTACTCCTTATAATAAATATATTTTAATATATTATTGTTTCGGTTTATTAATTTCCTTTTCATAGCAAATATATTTTAATATATTATTGTTTTGGTTTAGAAATTTCCTTCTTATAGTAAATATATCTTAATATACTATTGTCTAGTCACACTTTTTCCCTTATTTTCCCAAAACTTTAAAGTTTACAGTTTAAGAACAGATTTTGTTGATTAAAAAGAAAACAAATTGAATGAACGTTAGTTTAAACACCTTATTCAGTGTTTTCTTGTTATCATCATCAATCTCTGTCAGTGATAAAACCTCTAGAGTGCAATTATATAAGAAATACGATGCACATTTACAAATTATTTTAATTATGGTTCTCAAAATATCTTGTCGTGACTGATTTAGTAACATAAGGATTTTGTTTATGTATTTTAATTTTTTTAACTTTGAGGTAAAAACTGCAGTTCAAAAACGAAAATAATCTTTAATAGCAAATTATGTATTTTTCTTTAGTAGATGCTTTTTTTGGTATTTAAATTAAGTAATTTACAGTTTATTTATCAGCTGTTATATTATTTATCAGCTATTATATTTTATTTATTCCATGATAATAATATAAAAATAGGTATTAAAATCACTGTCAACTGGAATATTTCTATAGACTATATTAATCATCTAAAGCAAAAGAGCATTTATTTTGTATCTTTATATATTTAAAGCAATATATTTGTGTATTTGCGTGTCTGTTCATTTATTATAACTTAAAATTATTACATTACAATATTTTTTCTTTGTGTTTATTTCATTATTTTTTGTCTTGTGTGTGACAAAAATATCACACGAAAGAATTCTCATTAGTTGTTTTTAATTACATATTATTTTGTATTGCTAAATTGAAATTTCTAACTATTTGGTTCAAAAATCATCTGCAAAAGTAGTGAAAATGAGAAATGATGTCATAACTCTCAGATTGTTCTTATTTACATCTGTGATTCATAATTAATATTTAGCACATATTTTTATTTATGATATTTATTCACCTATAAATCAATCGTAAAAATGTGAGTGAACGAGAATAAGCACTTAAAAAATGATTTTTATTCCTTTTTATACATTTTTTTGAAAATACGACAGTGAATATCTGAGGTTCTTCTGACTGTACTTTTGTTAATATCTTTTTTATCTATTTCTAATATATAAGTTTAAAAATTATTTTTACACAAATAATTTTTATTTATATTCTTATTTTATTTTATTTAAAGTAAAATTTATTTCAAGTATTTCTAATTTGGAAATTTTATTGATTGCACTATTGAGTAATATAAAGCAATTACAATTGCAAATCTGATGACTGTAGTGGGGATTGATTGAATACAGTATACCTTTATTTCACAAAACGTATTATTTTAGCTTTTTGACAATTATATATTTTTATTTTTGATATTTATTCACTGATAAATCATTCGTAAAAATGAATATCTGAGTTTCTTATAACTTTATTTTTTTACACAATGGAGAGTTTTAGGTAGATAACTATACTTTAACTGTTTTTGATAAGTTCCAGTTATTTTTAATTTCCGTACTTTAAATTTGTCTCTGTATTAGTACTTTTACTTGTGATATTTAAATGTTATGAGCCACAGGATTTCATTAAGCTTTATATGGCCTCACGGAATTTTGAGTTTAATTATGTTCAGCATATATATTCGGGTTCGAGTCCCGGCGGTACCATGGATGTTTGTAGTGGTTCGGAATCCACTTTAAACTGTAGGTCCCGGTCTAATAGGATCATAGAGCGTTGCGGGGGCATTGTTACTCCGCGTCCGTAGCTTATCTTCAAGCTACACGCGCCCCCTGGGTAATGCAAACTGAGTACATCTGTGCAGCGCTTGCCTTAAGGCATCCAAGACCAAGATGTCTAAGTGTTTGCCAGCTGCATTAGAAAGAAAAAAAAATGTTCAGCATATTGCTCTGAAATTTTTCTCTTAATTTCTTAAGATTCTTTACTTTTACTTTCCTTAATTAAATTTTATTTTAAGAAATACATAAAAATACAATTTTGAATAAGATTTTTAAGGCTGTGTCATATCTGTTGGGTATAAATAAATAAATTTAAAAGCATTCTAAATTATTTGTTTTTTAGCTGTTTTCATCCTTTTAAAAATGAGAAATCCTTAATAATTTATTCATCAATAGAACAGGTAGTATTTAAATATTTTTTTCTTACACTCATGCTTACAATTTAATTCAAATGTGTACACAGTTATTTATTTGAATCTTTAAATTCAAGGTTTATTTAAATCAAATTATACATTTTAAATGAAATTTTACCTTTCTTATTGCAAAACGAAAACTATAATATTAAATAGAAGAAAGCATATAAACAATACAATTTGTTATTATGTGAGACTCTTCCTAATTTTTTATTCTACAGCTTTTTTTTCTAACGTTCATGCTTACAATTTGACTCAAATGTGTACGCAGTTATTTAATGGAATCTTTAAATTGAAGGTTTTTTTAAATCAAAGTATACGTTTTAAATGAAATTTCCCCTGTCTTATTAAAAAACGAAAACTATAACATTAAATAGTAGGAAGTATATAAGCAATACAGTTTGTTATCGTATAAGAATCTTCTTAATTTTTTATTCTATAGTTTTACTGAGACAACCATAAGATTAATGTTTATTTTATAAGTGAGATGGGAAAAAGTCCCCCAAAAACATTTTCTTAAAGAAATACTTTACAAGCACGTATGAAAAATAGTAATACAAGTACTTTAATTACTAAAAAATTATTTTCAGTATGTCAGAGACATTAAAAAAGAATAAATGAAATTCAGGAAAATAGCAGCATAAAAATATAAAAGGCGAATCTAAATTGTCTGAGTTTCACAAATCCAAACATTTTTCAGTGAAATGCTATAGTTTATTAACTATTACAAGAAAGTGAAGCGGACGATATTGAAATAGTAAACCTAAGTCTAACTATTGACTGTATAGAGTTTCGTAGTTATGCATACATAATGAAGTTTTATATTTATATAAAATTAAATAATAGTAAATGTCTTGCAGTCTAAATTACTAGGCAATAAGTCTTATTATATAAATGTCTTGCTTTCATTAAATCAGATCCAATGATATTCAGCTTTTAAATTGGGCTCATTTCATTGTACAAATTCTTTATTTATGGTAATTAATATAAGATAAAAATATTACTTTGAAATTGGCCCTGTAGATAAAGAAAATAAATGGTGTAATTATAATAAATTCTAATTATGTAGTATAAATAATATTTTATCAGTATTTTAAATGCACTTAAATTCTTGAAATAATTATCGAAATTATTATGTAAGTTATACGCAGCCCTATTCATTAAATTTTCTTTCACATTATGATTACTGATATCACAATTCATTATAATGTTTTTATTTTCAATAAATTATGTCTAGATGTATTCATTTCTTATTATAAAATTATTTTCATTATCTCATAAAATAAAATGTCTTGAGCAATAATAACTTTCAAGTTCTTATAGAAGTTCATTAAACAATTAAGTTGTTAAAAAGTTCCTAAATTAAAAATAGAATAAAATTTATATTTTAAATGTCATCAAAATGGTATTTGCTTGCAAAATAAAACTATACATTTAGTTTTTCTGTTGGGAACTGCGTTCATAAAATTTTGTAGAAGTATAATAAAATGAAATTTGAAATTGCTGACAACATTAATTTAATATATTATTTTTAAAACTTACGTAATAGTAGAAATATAAAAAAACTGAGTTTGAAATAAAAATGACCGAGGACCGAGAGCAATTACGATAAAAATTTAAAAATCCAATTTATATTGGATAGATGAAAACGTCTTTATATGAGCTTTCCCTAAGATGATTATTTTATTACGTTAGATTCCTTGGGTAAAGACGTTCATTTTCTTTTCTACAACGAAGTTTTCATAATTTCATTACCAAATAATTTATTTAAAAACACTCCAAAAGAGAAAGATCTCTGGATGTTTTCTTTCACTATTACTTCAGATAAGTTTAAGTTGCACATTCAAAATCTTGATTTATGCCTTTCTTTTTAGATTTAATCCTGCAAGCTTTAATGTATTTTAACTTGGGACCAAAGAAAGACTTTTATAAAGTAGCTCCAGGTAAACGACTCAAAACTGAAAACTCGATTCAATTTCTATCAAAGGTCTCGTTTTTAAAAATAAATAGCAGTATTGTCCTTTATCTAGATCTTCTTCCAATTAAAATAAAAAATATATTTATCTATAAAATTTCATGAATCCTCTTCAATCAAATTGAATAATTATTTTTGCAGAAAAAATAAAAAATAATAACAATAAAAAAACATCCAATGAAAATATTTATTCCTTTTTTATGCCTTGAGGCAATCAAATTCATTCTCATTTCAACAGCACACTCCATGGAATTAGGATAAAATGAATTTTAATAAGCATTTATAATTGAGTTCTATTATTTCACGGAAGAAATATTACTTTACAAAACTTAACGTAATTAACGCTCACCTTTCTCTTCTGGGCATGCATGGTATTAAGTTAAATAAAATCTCTCATAAATGAATTTTACTGTTAATTTCCTTTTGTGTTTAGATAAGCATAATACCCTAGTTAATGAAGATGTAGAAACGAGATCCTTTCTCTAATTAATATTTAACGCTTCAGCAAATGAACATATTTAAAATCTAAGCCCAATATTTTTCTTTTTTCTAATGAAGTCTATGTTGTATTGTCATTTTTTTTTTACCTGTTTCTTAGAGCATACAGATTTTTTAAAAGGAAAAAAGTATTTTCATTCCGGTTAGTATAACTGATTTATATTTTGTATTTAAGCATCCAAGTTAAATAAAAAATAATTAATTAGTATCAAATGTATAATCCAAATAAAAAAATTTTATGTTATATTGTTTATTATTTTGTTATTTGATAAGATTTTTTTTTAAGTCTGTACAGATTGTAATTCTTACTTATTTCATGTTTTATTAATATTGTATTAAATGTATTATTTAAAATAATGAAATATAATAATCTTTGTTTTTAAGACAGTAGAATTCCGAAAGTCCGAATAAATTATAATTCTCACCAATTAGTATTACTGAAAAATCAAATTAATTTACCTTTAAATCACAAAATGAATACATTTAAAGTACAGGGTTATTATAATTAAAGTCCCACTTTCAAAATGCTGTAAAAAGAGAAACATTCATCACAATGAGTTTAAATTTGAACTGAAGGTACTTGAAGAAGAGGGTAACGGTATGGCATACAAAAAAATCAACCTATTTTCCCCATCCAATTTGGTATGACCTTACCATGGTGGATGGGCGTTCCACTAACAGTGTCATAACTGTTGAATGACTTGGAAGTCATTTTTTCCGTAAAAAAAACGAAACAATCAAGCACATAGAGCGCTAAAGTTGGTTTAATATGCAACTCCCGCTAAATACGTTGTAATTTCGATTCAAAATATCACTGACAGCCGAATTCACTTAACAGGATAAACACGAGATCAGGAGTCTTGTAGAGAGTGAGCTAGTCTCTTATTCACCAGTGTGAATTTTGTGACGGTATTCTTTCTGGCCAGTAGGAAAAGTAGGCAATAGGAAAGGATAATTGGAAAATAAATAAATTGTTCCTCTTGTGGTATCGTGATTTGTATTCATGACTAGATCTTTTTTTTTCATGTAACAGATATTTTATTTCATTTCTTGATATTGAAAATTTAACATAACACAAGGAAAAAACATTGTGTTGCCTGCACTGTGCTATTAAAAAGCCTTAAGTTAATCTTTTTAAAAAAGAAAATTAAAAAATTTATTTGTGAAATATTCATTATTATCTTCTTTAGATTAATTATAATTTTTATGTTTAGAATCTTTAGCTGAATAAGCATTATTTATAGAAGAAAAAAAATATCTCATTTTTTTTTGTATTCAATAAAATTCTCCCTATTTAAAAAAAAAATCCTCTTTAACTTTGGATGTTTTACTTCCCCAATCTTTGCTGTCTTTACGAGAACACAACATAGAAAAGTTCTTATCTTACTGGGGTTGTGAATGACTTTTGTAGACTTTTAGAGTGAGATCGTAAAATCTGAAGTATATTCATTGGAGAAACAGACTGCTAATCTCAGGTCGTTGTCATTTTGAAAAAATAATGATTTTTTTTTAAAATATAAAACGAAGATTTACTGGAGAAGAAACTCTTCAGACATTTAAGAGTATACTAATATGGAATTATTATAATAATACAAATGCTCCTTAGCCATTATAAAACTTTGAGGTTTACAAGGATTACAAAGATAAGTAATAATTTATTCTTAAAAAGTATTTACTTACATTTTTTATATTTAAAAATATTGCTTGTTTGAACAAATAACTTTTTTTATATTTTTACACTAATTAAATATATAAGAAATATATTTTGTATATTCGAATACAAATATTGGTATTAATATTAATAATTATTAATAACTGAATACTAATTATAATTAATATATAAGGTTTCCTGTTATTTATTACTTAGTAAAACTGTATATCTTAAATTAATATGTTTTAAAATGCTTTTTATTGAAAAAGTTCTAGTTAAACTAATTGATATTGATATATATGAAGTCCTGCAGTGATTTAGAAAAATATACATTATGAATTAAATTTTCAATCAAATATTTTGAATGTTCTGCTTTTTTTATGATGGAAAAATTAGTTGAACAAAGATTTTGCGTTAAATTTTGTGTTTCAAATAAAATTTAATGTACCGTTTAACCAAAAATATTGCAGAAGACCTACGATGAATCGTACATGTCAAAACACCAAATAAATGGTATATAGTAATCAAAGAAGACCAAGAAGTGTTTGTTTGTGTCATACTGGGGAACATCTGAACTGACACAATCAACGAAAACACTGACAAAATCAAGAAGTTGGTGGTCAAAAATTGTCATATGAGTCTCAGAGAATTAGCTCCAGTGGTGAACGCATCTTTTTAGACCGTTCTTAACATTATAATTGATATTTTGGGCATAAAAAGCACTACTGGTTGGGAAAGAGCTGAATTTTATCCAAAAAGATCTTCGAAGGTAGATGCTGAAAACATGATTTCCCGAGCTTCTATGGTTTGCATCTTCATGAAACACAACGAATGTGATCGACCATCACTAATTCTGGAAAAATTTGAAACAGAATTAAAATTTCTGTTAATTATGAGTTACTTGTTATAGCACCATGTCATTTTCCAATTCTCAAAATTAAAATTGCCACTTAAAGGAATGCATTTTGACTCGATTGAAAAAAAAAAAGAAATAAAAAATATTTGTTGATTTAAGTGAAGGCCATAGCTCAATCAGCATGCGAAAAATGTAAGGAGAGTTGGATCAAGCTCTATTATAGTTGCATTATATTGCCCTCTATGGAGACTACATTGAAGGTGGCTAATTATATTTTGATGAATAAATTTATTTTGTGTACAATTATTGAGCAGATTTTCCATGTATGATTAGCACCAAATTTACTTTCCACTATACAATAAATCAGATTAAATTACTTTTTGAAATATATTATATAAAACAAATTAATTTAAATTCTAGTAGAAATTTTTAAACTAGTCTTACATGGCTTTGATTATGTCTTAATTACACATTTTAAAGATTTAAAGAAAATTATTGATTTTATTTATACATGCACAATACTGACAAAATAATTATATTACTATATGTAAATTGATTTCTTTGGCATTTCTTTTCCATATAAGTTTACTAAGAAATTTTAATTTAATGCATTTTCTATATTAAAAATAAATGTCTTAAGGAAATATAATATCCTTCACATATTTAAAAAAATAACTTTATTCGTTCTCAAAAAAGTTATTCTTTCATAATATATTATTTTACATATTCACCATACTAACAATATTATTGTCAAATATAGTGCGATACATTTGGAAGAATTCAGTAAACTTTGTAGGAAAAATACTGTTAAACATGTATCTTAAAAAATTCCTTCAGTTTGAAGTCTAACTAAGTGCACTAAAAATACGTTTCTTCAATAAAGATGTTGCTCCTAAGATTGTCTCGTTTTTCAGTGTCATGGTATTGTTTTTTCTCCGTTTCCAGAAAATTTCTAATGCAGGCAAGGATCCAGTTGCGTTTAAAAATTTAAATGCGCGGCTTCACTAAAATGTGCTTTGCGAAAAGTATTGGCCAACCATTTCCTCTTTAAAAGGGAATTCTTAATAGTTTAGCCGTGTCACGGCGATTGCAAGGGAAAAGCAAGAACTAAAGCACATTGTTTGCTTAGCATAGATCGCTTAAGAAGAAAATAGAAAGATCGTTTCCACTATTGATTTTCAATTATTGGTATTTCCCGGAGAAACATTCAAGAGTTAAGCTCCACAATGAAGCCAATACAGTTGGATAAAAAGCCACTAAGGATTTTCCTAGACTTGTTTAAAGGAATGATAGGTTTTGTTGTTTTAATTTGGGTTCACTGCAGGAGATTTTAAACTAAAGATTGCTTTTTAAGTCAGTGATCAATCAAGCGTGGTTTGTCTGAGAAAATCCTTCCTACTATTCTTGGAAAAGTTAGAAAGTATGTCTTTTTACTGTATTGTTATAAAAATTCAATTTTAATTTTATTTCAGTATTTTCTGAATTAGTATACATGCTTATTTGTTTCCAAAATTGTAATATGTCATAAAACAGATAGATGAACATTTTTACTGGCACGAAATCATTTTGCATCAATTTTAAATGTTATTAAAAATAGGTACAAAGTATCCATGAATACACTTTTTTTAAAGGTAACTATTAATTTTAAACTTCTTCTATTGAGATGCAAAATGGTAAATTTGTTACAAAATTTTTGAATTTTTTCTATAGATCAGCGTGGATTTTATTCGACGGTAAGGTATAATTATCATTTGTTTTTATTTTAAATTTAATAACATAAAATACACTTACACATATATACACAACATAAAATACTGCTTCTGAAAAATAGAAACAGAATAGAAATTTCTGATAATTATGAGTGTCTTATTAAAGCACGATTAATCTGATAAAATAAAACTATAAAATAATAATCATTTCACGAAAAATTTCGTGTCTAAATTTTCGTTTATGTTATTTCCATCAAAATAAATGTAGAAAAGAAATAAAATAGTACAAGTGATTTAAGATCTAAAGAACGCATTATCCACATCGACGAAAGTGAATGAAAAAATGTGTGCATATATCCAAAAGCTAAATGTCCAAAAATAGGTCGCAAAAAAAATACTGAGGAAAATAATCATCTTGATTAGCACAATTCAATAAAAAAAGAAGTTATGATGTCCTAAAAGTAACTTTGTATAAGAATACATTCACTCAAGTTAGATAATCCTTATTTAAATAGAAATATGTTATGGAAATATTCTTATCCATAAATATAATATGGAATATATTTTTATTATTACACCAATTGATAAAACGGTTAATAATTATGCTTTTTTTCTGTAAGCTACACCACCACTACTTATACTTATTCTCTAATATATGTTGCTAGACTATTGCTTCTATTTACAAATATGTTAAATCAGCCTTTAATGAAGTTTACATAAAAATCATTACTTCCAATAATTTTTTTTTTAATTCAGTAAGTTTCCTTATCGAAACATATATTTGAAATTTAACAAAATTCTAATAATTTGTTATTTCAATACCAGTGGAACTTTTATCTATTAGAAAATAAATCAGGCGATATATATATATTTAATCTTAAAATCATTTCGAACTATTTAATGGTAAACTCATACACATGGATTATCATTAATAATAAACAACAACAACAACACAGATTCTTTAACTCATGTATCCACCTTAAAAGCCTACATGATATTTAAACCTTACTTTAACAAGACTATCGTAATATTTTAAAGGTAGCCTTCGCCTAAAGAACAACTCTACAATTTTAATAACTACATTTACATTTAAACACAATAAGAATTGAAGAAATGCTTTATACGATTTAGAAAAATACTTATACTTATTCTTTAATATTTACTTATATTACTTTGGGAAAGAAGACCTAATTTACAAACATACTTTTATGTATGTTAATGAGTTAATAGAATTCAACCAACTAAATTGTCATAAATTTTATCGCAACGCTTATACAATAGAACTGACAATAAAAAGACTACTGCAAATAATCATGAAGTTAATTTTTTTGATATCGATATTACTATATATTACTTATAAATTAACATTTTTGACCAAAAAGAAGAATTCTGTTGAAAGTCGTCAAACTTACTGGCCTGGAATAGCAGTGCCATCATCAGAATGTATCATTATAGTATCATCAGTCAACTTTTTAAATTAATTCAAATTAGAAATATGTTATTTTTGAACAACATAAAGCATTTTGACATTTATTCATCACGATATTTTAAAATTTCTTTTTTTATCTTTTCCACATATTTTGCAGTTTCTGTAAAGCCACCATATTTTGGACATTTTTTGCAGTTCTTTTAAGGCTGTTAAATCACTCTATTAAATTTCACTCAATATATTTAAATTTCAACGCTGGTAATTATATGATAGAAGATGTCCCAGCATCAGGCAATAAATTCCCACACTGAAAATTCACAAACTAATGATTAGTTCATTCAATCACCCAATTACTTTCATCGTGATTGACTTTAGCACCTTAAAATTGCATGTTATATTATTTCATAGCAATGGCCTTATCTTCCACGGTTTGAATATCATGAATAGTCTCTTGATCCTGTCACATGTCTTGAATTATTTTTAAGAAAAACTGTTGCGCAGCCGAATCGTCATCTATTAGTTTTGTTCCTTGCCATTTCTAAACAGAAAGGAGTTTGGTAACTCAGCTTTATTGGAATACATCGCTAAATTATTTTGACCTTGTACCAAGTCATCCAGCAAGTGGAAAAGATGCGGTTTATTATGTCCTAAGAGTACCACATTTTGATAAAACTGTCTCAGCGACATTATTAAGTTCTTATTAACTCCTTATGATTCCTTGAACTACTTGTGTCTACCCTATATAAAATGTTACTTTCGTAGGTATCTTAAGTAATGTTTTATTTATATAAAGCTTATCATTTTGGTCAGTTTCTGCTAGTTTTTACTTATTTATTTGTTGGTGTTTGTGTATGTATAATGTTTTTCTGTTTCGTTGATATGCTCTTCAGATCTTGAATAAATTCACTACAATGTTTTCTCTTTTTTCTGGTTTTGACTTGTATTATTGTTTTTGATGGGACTGACTATGAAGTACATGGAAATATATGTTTAGCGAATGCTATTTTCTTGTCATGTCATAGAAACTGATTGTGTTTACCTTGTTTCATGTTGATTTTTTTATTTTACTGTTCCGTTTTTTTATAGTTTTTTACTGTAATATTTTGCATATATATATAATCATGTTTATTCGAAGCACTAATATCATAAATGGAAACTCTCAACATTTTTAGCAAAGAAAATGAAAAAAATATTTTTTAACATTACATTAGGTACAGTATGTAATTTCGGAAATATTTTGCATTTTAAGAGAACTAAATATAAATTAAAATTTTAAAATACATTCAGTTTATTTCTGAAAAGAATAAGAGAATGGAAAAAGACTCAGATTTAAAGACAATAAATTAAAATACTTGTTACAACGATGTTGTCTAAAATAAAATGTTGATGAAATTAGAATTTTTGTTTCTTACTGACGCAATTTTTTAAAATTTGTATCATATTATTCGACAAATAAATATTCAGTAAATTTTTTTCTGGATAGAATATTATTAAAAAACAAAGCATGCATATAATATTTTCTTTTACTTCATAATTGAGTAACACGTATTATCTATTCATGCTGACAATTGTTTTTAAAATCTTTCCTTTTGGATTCACGTACATAATAGTTTGCTTTTCTATCATGCACAGAAGAAAAACTCCTAATATTTTCATAATCGCTGTCTTTTCTTTTCTGATCTATATCGGTAAACTTCTTTCTGAAGTAACTCCCCCTCTCAGTGCTACCAATAGAAATTTAATCATGAATTAACACTTACTGATCACCTGGTAATTATATCCCTGTCAATTAAAACAGGACAACACCCGTAGTGGGCGTAAGATATAAATAATGCATGGACGCTCTAATTTAAGACCCCTAATCATTGTTGATATGTTACGAGCTTTGCCCGCGTGCATATTAATTACTGGTAAGAGACAGTTGATCATTTGTTGAGGAGTAGAAGAGTTGATACTACAGAATATACATGATGCTGTCACCTGCCTTTAAACTGAGGCACGTGCCGAAGAAGTTCTTGCAAGAATTTCGGAAAACTTGAAAGATTTGTTCACGAGTTTTAATATTTCCGTTTGTTAAATGTTTTGATGATTCACTAGTATTCAATTTTTTTAACTTTATGATTGTAAGTGAAAAATTGCTTTGTGATTATATCTGACAAAACAATTGTATTTTTAAATTGAACCAATTTTAATACAATCATATTTATTAAATACAGGTTTTTATATTTATTTGTTTTTTTACAAGATTAATTTTTGCATCCACTTAAATATTTATAGCTTATTAAATGTTAACTATAAATACTTAATTTATATTATTACAAAATATGCCCTACTTGATTTTCAAGTTTGTTTAGTAGGTTTTTCATAGTTTTCCTCGATGTAAAATAAATGCGAGGCACGGAATTAGTAATTAAAAAAAAAAGACTTTTCCTCCTTTCCATGTTGTATGCGTTATTACAGATTTTCCTATAGTGTGTTCTAGATAATTCTGTATCTGCCATCTTAATAATAAAAAATGGAAGATTTTGTTAATTATACAAAATATATTATGAAAGACTAAAATCTTCAGTGATATCCATCATTTCTTATCTTTTTAAATCTCGTTTTATAAGTATCATATATAGAACCAAAGTTTTCGGAAACAATCTATTATATTTAAAAAAATATTATTTACATTTTTTCCTTCTTAAGACAGAAAAAGCTGATTAAGGTGGGGCTTACTAACAAAATCACATCAATCAAAAAGATCACAGTTTTGATATGGGCATAACTGACAATGATTCATAGAGGTAATTCAAAGTGGCAGACTTCAATTAAAAATGATAAAATTCATTTAAACATTATTCTAGTCGATGAGCCTCGTATTATTGCTTTTTCTGCTTTTTTAATAAAATTACTATGTGTTTTTTTTCCTAATTATTATTTTATTTTTTTATAATAACGGTTGCAATAAGAAACGCTTTATAAAAACCTTTTGAATAAGGAAATTTGTCTTTTAATTATTTCTTACTCTGCTAATTTTTTTTTATTTTGTATTCACAAATCATAGTTTAAAGTAATTTATTATTTTAATGGCTTATTATATCTAATTGACCTTACATACCACAAAAGTTGTGTAGAAAATTTATTGAATTTTCAGATATCTTTCTTGGATTTTCAAAGGAAGAACCTTCTGGACTTGAAATTTTAAATTTTTCTTCCAAGGCTTCAAAGCCTCCTCAACAATAGACTTTATATACAAATGATGCGTAGATATTAATAAAGCACCAATATATGTAGATACAATAGCTTTTGCAATAAGTAGGATGTCCAGTAAGAACCCCCGCAAAGTTTCTGTCACTTTATTCTGTACAGACAACAAAGTCTCTCAACAATCGGTGATTAAATGTAAGATAAATAATTTATACGATAAATCAAGGTCTAAAGCAATGTTAGTTTGTTGGTGTAGAGGTTCAACAAATAATTTATTGTTGTAGAGGTTCAATAATTAGTTTAATGGTGTAGAGGTTTAACAATTAGTTTAATGGTGCAGAGGTTCAACAATTATTTCGTTATGCTCTTTACAAATTAATTTCCAATTAAAAGCAGTACCGAATTATGCGAAACTATATTTTCCAGAACCTAGTAAAAGTAGCTTTATGAACTTGGTATAAAATATCTAAAAAGGAAGGTTGATGAGTTAAAAGTTTGTGTATTCTGACAAAACATGCTATTTAATATTAAAAAAATATATATATATATATATATATATATAGCATTCCTTTCTTATATATATGAAAATCAAGTCCTATTTCCATAAAATATATTTCAGGTATCAAATTAAACTGAATTTAAAAGTCCTATTTAAGTAGTACTTCTAGCCTTAATTCTAACTTCAGATTTTTCAAATTGGAGGAATATTTAAACTATTGAACTTAATCAAAATTTCTTAGAAAGCGAATCGTATTTATTTTTCTAATAGGTTATTAGCGGATTCTGATAATAATATAAAAAGAAAGATCCAAGAATTATTAGTGGAAATATCAACGTTTATTTAACTTAGATTGATAGGATCGATAAAGAATTTTTTTTAATGAATATTAAACAAACTAAAATGCGGTCAATATTATAATGAGTATTTATTAGTAAATGTAAAAAAGAAGCTCACTGGCAAGTTTTTAAATCCTTCTTGAAGGAAATTAAAATCTTAACAGGAAATTAAAATTTGTTGATGTCTTACGGATATGACTGTCAGAAATAGTAAAATTTGGAAAAAAATCTTTAGGCGTACTACTCTTATCTATAGAATATTGGGTTCAATATTTTTTATACTTTTATAGAGGATGCTATTACTATGATAACGAAACTGTAATTAGATGGAAGTATTAGTGGCAAAGTAAGTATTTATGGCAAAAGTTTGAAATATATCTTACCTTTCATTTGCATTATTGGAAATAAATTTTTATCTGCATCTTGGATAATGGTCTGTGTTCTTTACCTACCTGAGTTTGATTCGAAATCTGATAAACATTATAGAACCTAAATATTAAATACCTATGACTAGTGTGAGCATGACAAATTTTAAGGTTGGTAAGTCCTTTTGCTGTGCTCGAGTAAGGAGGTGGGTAATATAAATACATAAGAGGCAAACTCAAGGCCTACTCGTTTTAAAATGCTGTGGCAACAAAAAAACCAGTCGCAATTAATGCAATGATAAAATTATTTTTAGACTGTAGCATTTTAATTGTCAATATACAACAAATAGTTCTTAATTTTTAAATTCTTATTTCTCTGCAATTAAACAAGAGTTAATTTAGTTTGAAACAATTTTCAACAATTGGACACAGTTTGACACAATTTTAAATTAATTTAAAAATATTTAAATAAATGACTTATGGGTATAATATTATATTTTCCTTCATACTTTTGGAAATCCAGACAACTGCTAATGTTTTATCTTTCAAATAAAGTTGTAACTTTATACCGAATTTGAATTATATTTTAATTTATCATTATTAGATTTACATTGTTGCAACTGACGTAGTAAAGTAGTTAGAAAAAAAACATTACTTTTCCAATTTAAATTCTAATCAAAATGTTATTAAAAAAATTTCCAAATCATTTATAATGCTCCTTCATGAAATAAATTTTTTACATGAAATATAATATTTTAATTAATCGTAATCCAATTTTAGCGGAATTCATGTATTATACAAATAAAAATAAAAATAAAAAATCTGTTCTGCTATACTCTTCGAGGAAAAATATAGCTTTAATCTATCATTTAATTAACATTATTTTTATTGATAATTGTTGTTTCAAATTCAATTATTTATTATCATCAGAAATTAAAAGAAAAAACATTGAACAAAAAATACTTTATTTACAAAAAAACATTGATTAATTAATTTTCTTTTAAAAATACTGTATGCATTTGGTATTTTCTTGTATTTGGAATAGTATGAAATGCGTTCAAAAATAAGCGATGATTCGTACTTTATCAATTATTAAGAAATTTTTAACATAAAGATAACACACTTAAACAGCCGATAAAATTTACGGGGGTTAAAATGTAATTTAAAAATTAATTCAAGCTTCTATGAAAAATAAAAAAAAATATTATCATTTTGATCAAAAAATAAATTCATTATGATTTAAAATTTATGAACAGAGCAAGCTCGTAAGACTCATTTAACAAACAAATTCATTCAACCCAATCATTTTACTTCAAATGTTTCTTTCATTTAAAGATATAATCTTGTAACTGGACTTTTTTTAAACAATAAAGAATACGAAGAATATTAATATTATTGACAGAATTACCCTATTATGTATTCGATAGAAATTATTCATCATCCTTAGAGGATGAAAAATTTTAATTTGTTTTTATTTAAACATATAACATAATAAGCAACAAAAAAATAATAATAAAGCAACATAATAACAAAAATACTTTTTATTTAAAAGAAACAAACTAATTAATTAATTTTCTTTTACGTTTATGTTATGAAATCCATACTAAATTCCACATTTATAAACTATATTATATTTATCGAAAAAATAATAGTTTTTATTCTGTATTTCCTGTTTCAATCATGCATGAATTCTACTATAATGTTAAATAAATAAATACAACCTTTCCATTATGTAGGTATTATGTATGTTCTTTCTACGCTACGTTGTTTTAAACTATACATGCTACATAAAATTGTATAAAACTTGATTATCACTGTAAAGATATTAAATTAATTTTTTTCGCACTTAGAATATTATAAAATGCGTTCTAAAACTATCGATGTTTCATTTCTCTATCAATTATTAAGAAATTCTTAACGTGATGATAACACACTTATAAAATTTAAGGTGCTTAAAATGTAATTTAAAAACTAATACAAGCTCTTATAAAAATATAAAATATAATCATTACAATGAGAAATAAATTTATTATGATTTAAAATTTATGAACAGCATAAGCTCACACGACTCATTTAACATACAAATTCATAACAATAGTTTACTTCAAAAATTTCTTTAATTTAAACAGATTAGGATATAGTTCTTGTAAAGACTGGACATTGTTTTTTGTTAAACCATAAAGAATGCGAAGAATATTAATTATTGATACAATTACTCCATTATGTATTCTATAGAAATTATTCATCATCTTCATGGAATAAAAAAGTTTAATTTGTTTTTCTTTAAACACACAGCATAATAAGCAGATTATTGAGATAATATTTCGATTTAACTATAATGATTAATGTTTTATTTCAGCACATACAGATATAAAAAAATACAATTTACAAAAAAAAAAGTATTATTAATTTAAAATGCATTCATATACTCTTTCGTGCTATTTGTTTAAATATTTTTACAAGTTACTTTGAAATAACTAATTAAAATTAACTATGAAACTATGCAAATTAATTGTATATATTACACAAAACTACTGAACATGTACTGCATAAAAAAACGTATAAAAACTAATAACCTGTTTTGTTATTAAAATGCATTTTTATTATTTAAGTTAAAGTTATGGAGATAAGATATTATATGTTTTAGAAATTTAGAAAATAAATATATATTTCATTCTTCGTAAATTTATTTGTAGAAAGAAATAACATAACATGAATATCTTTCCAGGTAAGAATGTAATTAACTTTCTATGGAATTCCAAGATATTTAATATATAGTTTAAATATTATTGGCGACTGTATAAATTTAATTTCGTATTCATGTAAAACAGAACGAAAGAAACTATTTACTTTTCTAAATAAAATATATAAGCATTATTTTTAGTTATTTATTTCCATTATTTCCATAAAACAATTATTAAAAAAAGAAAGCCAAAATGTCTAGCGTGCAGTACCCAGTGAACGAATAAATTTACTTTCGCTTCACAGTAGACTAAGAAATCAAGTAAGCATAAAACAGAGTTTGATCAACAAGTCAAAGAAAAAATAACAACAAAAAGAAAAAGGCAAGGAAAAGAATTCAGCGTTTTGTTTATGCATTTATTTCCCATTTTTCTGTTTTGTTCATTTGAATTTGAGATTCTAGAAGTGCCCTAAAATTGACT
>BPLQ01015522.1:1223870-1242215 GCA_021605075.1 Caerostris darwini
TTGAGATTCTAGAAGTGCCCTAAAATTGACTTTGGAAAAGAACATGGATGCGCAATAAAGTAGAAAATGTATCTGAAGTAAACAGAAATGGAGAGCTACTACGATTCAATCTCCGTATTTTGCTTTTACCTGCATTGTTTTCTTGTGCATTTATTTTCGAGTTTCCGAACTTCGTATTAGATGTGGTTAGTTTCGATTGAATCCTAATACCATTTACAAAGAAGTCAAATATTTTATTGTTTTATTTAATGATGGTTTAATGCGCATCAATATATATGTCTGTTAGATGTAGATTTTGTTTACAAAAATTAGTTAGAAGAAGATTGGTTTAAAATTCATGAAAACCTCTATACGGTTTTTGTCATAACTATGTAAACTTTATTTTAATTAATGAATATATAATTATTAATGAAAATAATAATAAATAATTTTTTTAAAATATATTAATAATGAATTAATATATTTCTCCTAAATTCGTAAGGATAGGAATGGCATCACAGTGACAAAAATTATATCCACATATGAATTAATTAACTTGTAACTATTAGAAGTGCTGTTAAAAGTGAATGTTTAAAATACCACTTTTAAATATGTACATGAAATTTAAATATAGTTTAATTAAAATTTACAATTCAAATACAAACTATTAATAGTGAAAAAAAAATAATATCTAAATAATACCAAATTTGCAATATTGCACATAATTTGTTTATGTAAAACATATCTAAACACTATTATTATTATTTTCAATGCTTCTTTTATTACTAAAACATACGATATTAATAATACTTGACATTTTTCATTATTTTGCTGTTTTTTTATAAATATGTGTATTTCAGTATCATTTCAAGAATTGTCTTTTTGTAGATTCTTTATTTGAATAGATAATTGGTGAATCATCAAAAAATCGTAACACATTTATTATTTTAATTCTCAGTCAAAAGTTGTATTAGTTATTTAAAGAAGTATCAACACCATTTAAAGAAGTTTTCAATTGTTTTATATTTCATTATTTTTTTGTTAATAACAGTCAACTTAAATTCAAACATAAACATCAAGCAACAATCTTGCAACGATGGAGACATGTTAAGTCAAGAGAAAATAAGTCTATGAACCAATCCTCTCACATAAAACTTAAATGAGTAAACCTTATTTAAAATAAAAATGTCACTGCCAAATTCAGCTATTAAAAACACAGAACTTGAATTATTATCAGATGATTGAACTGTATTATAAACTGTAATGGATAGTTCTACGAATCTCTCTATGAACCGTATAGTAAGTTACAAGTGTGTTAACTGTTTAATCTTTCAGAAAAAAAGAAAAACAATACTAGAGACTACCAGTTAAATTTTGTTATTGAATATTCATCATCATTTATAAAAACAAGTATGAATTTCCCAACTGTATGCAAAAAATTGGTATGCATTCATTAGCCTAGTAAGTAATTTAATTATTTAAAAAGTTTTCCACATTAATTTAAACTTATGATACATTAGAAGTTAATATGAATTGAATAAATCAATATGAGGATAAATAAAATTCCTTTCTATAAGTGATATAAAAATTAAATTTAAATTACGATTGATATATGATGCTGTTTAACCTTAATTAAATTTATCTAATTATTCAGTGAATTCATTTGATTTTCTAATAAAGCCTGATGATTTATATATTTTGTTTTATTTTTTTAAATAATGAAAACTTTCTCAAAACTCAGTGAATTATTTGAAATAATTTCTAAGGATTAGATACCTGATTGAAATGCAATATTTATTTAAGTGCATAGTGAATAAAGTTGTTTAAGTTTGCATCCCTGGAGTTTATCAAGTAGGAAAAATTGATTATTATTAAAGTTGTAATATTTACACGTATACTTGTTAAAACAACATTCATTATATGTCTACCAAATTACAACTTTACCAAATACTATTTTACGAAAAGTGGAAAATAGCAAAATTCCTTTCAGAAACTGTAGATTACTAAAAAATGACGAGTTCTTTGCTCTTATTTCGATATAGTTCCATATTGCAGTAATTGGAAATGTTGATTCCTAACTTAATATAGTCCCAGATTTACAATTTCGTTAAATTGTTGTTGCTTACAAAACTTGTAAGTATAAAAAAAAAAAGCTAATAATAAGTATATGTTTTTACGTTTTGTGAAGAATTCTAATTTCGTACCAAGATTCAAAAGAAACAGTAATCTACAGATAAATTTTAATTTCTTTTTGTATAAATAATTATTTTGTTATAATTTCTAAGTAAAACAGAAAGCAAAATTTACATACAATTTAATTAACTTGTTCTTCGAAATGATGTTAATTCAGATCTTTTTGTGTACCCGTGTAACATCGGGCGGCCATATGTACCACTTACGTATGACATGAACAGCCCAACGATAGGTGATGAGGGGAGGGGAGGGGTACCTTCCGGGAGGACTTTTAGGAGTATTTGCATTTCTTATCGGAGAAAACCCGAACCACTCCCAATAAAAAACCAAACTATCGTTTCGAGACGCCTTTTACACATATTACCACAATTGCCATCGTGCATCCTCTTTTCTGAAAGCACTGACTACAACAATGCTGTCAGCTGATTCAAACCCAGGCCTTCTTGCACCCTTTGTCACTGGGCCATGAGGCAGACTAGTTCAGTTCTCAGTGGTTTATCGTCAAAAAGCCGTTTGAAATAGATATTGTATTTCAAATATCAGTTCGAATTAATTTTTTACAAAAATATTTTTCTAAAGTTCACTTTATTTATTTTTACGCCTACCATGACTACCAACTAAATATTTTTATAAAAATTTATAAAACTTCTAATATTCAATACTTGACCATATTTCTCTCAAAATCAATATGTTGATTTATATTGATTGTCAAGCTGCTTATTAAGTTTTCAGTGATATTTCTTGTTATGTTTTCAGATATATTTGACATACAAATACGAGGAAGTTTCCCCAAAAAGTCCGCCAGGAAAGCAATGTTCTTCTCTCATCAGCCGTCGATGGGCCTTTCTAATCATATATCAGAGTAACACGAGGTCCAACAATGTTCCAAAAAAAAACTATTAGTTTCCTGTCATCTCACAATTAATCAATTAGTACATTAAGTGAACAATTTCATTTCATATAAATTAGTAATTACTACATGATATTATGTTATTGATGAATAGTCAACTACCAATGTTTGGCTCCAGACGTATATAAATTCAAAAGTCTCGTACATTCATTGTTTTTTTTCCTTTCGATCTTACCCTAATGCCCAAATCTTTAGTCACGGTATGTTGGGTACAATATCTTGTACTCATTTAACACCATTAGCAACACACTCGCCTGTACAGAGTCTGTGTTCCTCAACTGCTTTGCGCAGCAGCTGGTCTATTGCCCTCACAATTAATGATAGCACTTTCGCAAGTACGGGCAATTTGTGTTGGGGCTACAAGTAACATTCCTGTAAATTAACTCTGTCTTGCCGGACTCAGATCGTAAAGGCTTTAATGGTCATTGAGTAACGCCGATGTCTATTAAACGTTGCAGTTTGATTGATTCCCGGGTTTCTGTCACTTGAAACGTGATTAATGAAATGAAAGGATGCATAGTAAACCCCTATGAAGCTAGGTGATGGCGAACTATTGCTTTAGTATACCGTACATTTATATATATATATATATATATATATATATATATATACATGCTGTTGATCTGTGATACTCTTATTGTAATAAAGAACTACTATCAGATTTCTTCTAAACTATGTGTGTAAAAGATTAATGTAATTTATTTAAACAGTAATAAACGTTGGGCATCATATTATTTTGAAGTAAAAAGAAAATTTCTTACATTTTCATCATTTAAAAGTATTTATATTGGTGCTGAAGCGGACTGAAGGATAGTGGGGTTCCAAAGAAGAGTTTGGAAACCCGAATGACAAGTGATGCCAAATGGCATATCATACCATAAAATGTATTTCATATATATGTTGGAGATGAGCAAGTTAGACCTGTACTCCAGAAAATCTTTCGTTTGGTTTGGTTTGCGAACTTGTTAAGGATTCTGCTTATTCTCCTCATACTATCAAGGCAATATTTGTTGCAAATAGCTGTGACACCTTCACGCCTAAGAACGGTTAAGTGAATGACAATCTGAATCTAATTTAAATGAGCATGAAATTATCTTTAGCAATATTACTTATTAAAAAAGATTAGTTTTTAAAGTTTAAAATCTTAAGTAAAATTTAAATATTGGTTTTGTAAGAAAGTACATTCGGTTTTTGCAGTTTATTACTTAAGAGTAAAAACCGAAATTACTTTCTTGAAAACACAATAGTTTTTCCAGTCAAATATATGGCATGTATAAATTTCAGTTAAGCGATAAATATATTATTTCTTTTCTATATTTTCATTTGTGATACATTTAAAAATGATCCCACAAATCTTCCGAATTAATTTGAATTGTGTAGGATAATAAAAGCAAAAATTTAATAACTGTCCTTTTATTTTATTAAGTTTTAATAACGTTTTCCATGAACCTAATATTATGAACTAATCCGATTTTTCCTGAGTATTCGATTCTAAATTTTCAGTTAGCATAATCCTGAGATAAAATTAATAAATTATAATATTCATAAAAATATTTATTGGAATAAAAAATAAATTAAGGGAAAATAATCCATTCCCTGCGGCTTAGTAAACTTATTTTTTAGAAAATATAAAGATTAAAAGAGAAAATAATGAAATATAGGTAGAGCTTTCGTGTCTACCACAGTAGTTAATAAGGGCAATATTAAATATTAATTGCAGTTGTATTAATAAGGGCAATAATTAAGAAATTCTTTTTGTCTTCAGTAAATTATTCTATTTTAATTTAATTATGTTTTTAGAATTTAAATTGGTTTTCATTATTATTTTCAGTATGCTTTCTTAAGTGCTAAAGAATATTAATTTTTAATACTATAATTATAATTATTCTTTAATTACGAAGTAATCTTTAAGATTTTAAATTTACATATATATATAATTATATTACAATAAACAAAAAACTGACTAAGTAACTAAAATATGTATGATAATAAATTGCAAAAATGTTCAATGGTATTAATTATAAAAAAATAGTAACGATAGCAGTTATTTGCTTAAATCTTTTACTTCAGCATAGTTTGAATATACTGTAAAAGATAATATTTTAAATATATTAAATATAATATTATTAAATTAATGTAGTTTAAATATATTAAAAACAATTACTTTACTTTTATGTCTACAAATAAGATATTAATATGTTAATAATATGAGAACTTAATTACTTATATGTTTACACAGAAAAATTAAAATTATAATCAAAACTCAAGAGTATAATATTACTATTAATAACATATAGTTATTAACAGTGTATTATTAATAACATATAGTTATTAAAAGCGTATTATTAATAACATATATATATATATATGTATGTATATATATATATTAATAACATATATATTTATAAATTTATCAAAACAGAAACCTGTAATTTTAAGCATTAACACACAAAAAGACGCAAATATATGTTTCAAACATTAAAATTCGTAAAATAAACACACACTTAATTTAATAAGATTTTGTATATTTCGATGCTGTTCAGTGTTTTTTAAAGGAAAACATCGAATGATTTATTCATTCAATAAAAACACTTTATGTTCACTTATATATTTTAAAATTAAATAATGGATAAATGTATGTGCATTTAATAAACAAAAATGCGTGTTATTTTACAGCAGTATTCATTCGTATTCATCGTGCACAAAACTGTTAACATTCTTGTTCTTTAATCTAGACAACATAGAAATGGGGTACAGACGTTATGCTAAGCTGGGTGCGTATAAAAATAATACAAAATATCAGAATTTGAGACGAAAAATTCACGACGTGTAAATACATTGTTCAAATATGCAAATTATTGTTTATTTGTGTTTCTTTGAAAAGCTTTCACTTTCGGCGGATGATATTAAATCTCCAATTCAACTAACCTAATAACAAGAACATATACAGGTATTTGGTTATGTTTACCAGGAGAGTGACGATGCTATCTCATTAAAATTAAATTTCATTTGATACCTAGATTTCTTTTCGAGGCAAGTATCTTAGAACAAAGAAAACTTCAATAGAGAAAACATGTCCAAATAATCTTTATGAAGAAGCACATTGCGGTTTGAGGAAAGAATGTTAGGGATAAAAAGACTCATGGCTCCAGCATATGAATTACTTTTGCAAAGTAAATTTCTTATTTTTGACCAACAAAATAAAATCATAGATAAATTTCTAAAAATAAATTTCCAACATTTAAGTCAACTTTGTATCATTTTTTTAGAAATGTATCTTTAAAAGAGTTACTTTTCCTTTTCATTAAATAACACTCCGTGTCTTTATTATTGATATATATTTATTATTTTAAACATTTTTTATCTTACAATGATAGCATTGCGAGCTTAAAAGAAGTACGTTTAAGATTAAAAAGGATCTGTGTTTTTTTCATCTTTAATGTAATATGTTATCAAAAGAATAACATATATACATTGCGGTTTGATGAAAGAATTGATAGGGATAAAAAGAATCATGGCTCCACGTATGCATTATTTTCCAAAGAAAATTTCTTATTTTTGACAAATAAAATAAAATCATAGATAAATTCCTAAAAATTAATTTCCAACTATTGGGGCAACTTTGTATCATTTTTTCCAGAAAAGTATCTTGAAAAGAGTTACTTTTCACTTTTATTAAATAACACTTCATATCTTTATTATTAATATATTTTTATTATGTTAAACAATTTAACATTGTTTAACACATTTTATCTTTGTATCACTTTTTCCAGAAACGTATCTTGAAAAGAGTTACTTTTCATTTTTATTAAATAACACTCCGTGTCTTTATTATTGATGTGTTTTTATTATGTTAAATAATTTTTATCTCACATTGTAGCATTGCGAATTTAAAAGAAGTACATTTATGAAAAAAATGAACTAATTATTTTGTATTTTTTATGTGAAATGTAATCAAAAGAAGCACATATCCATACAGAAATATCTTCAAAAGGACTTTTTCTACTGTTTAAAATAAAAATCATCGTTCAACACCAAACATTATTAAAAAAATATTACATTATTGAAAAATTTTACACAATAATTACATTAATTTTTGTATAATAAGTTTAACAAGAAATTCATACTTGTAGATTCAAAAGCAATATTCATGTATGATTTGTTTCCCAGAGGGCTATTAAATATTCACTTAATTTTTCTTAATGATATTTTGTAAGATATTACTAGTTTACTGTATTTTCTTTTTTAAGTAAACCTAAACAGGCACAATACATCCATAAATCTTCACAAGTATTCTGCTTCAGATGTCGAATTTAACTAGGCAAATGTATTAAAAGATTCAACTCCGCCAACTATCGCTTGACCATCTTTTAAACGTCATCTTCATATAAATTCATCTTTCAAAGAAAATGTAAGCTTTTGAATCTGTGGAAGTCAGATGTTGGAAAAAAAAATGCATCATTCCCTTTAAGTACTTAAAAGATAATAGCACATGTACGGGTAAAAGACATATCATAGACTAAATCCTTTGACGCAGGCACAATGGAGACAATGCATCATATTTGTCAGTTGACGTTAGTCGACGGAGACTTCGTTATCTAAATTTAATATTATTTTTCAGAATGAAAGTTTTCTTTTTAACAGTATCAGAGAAATGCTTCAGTTGTTTGGGAATAATTTGAGGCAGGCCATGATAATGGGTGATGTCCGAAGACAGTTATTGTTTTCCTAAAAGAAAAGGGAAATTAATGAAGTGATGTCAAAATTACTCCCCGACCCGAATTGTAGCAGTCATTAATTCTTTTATGACTTTTTTTTTTTATTTTGCCAACTTTCATTATAAGCAAATAATGTCTGTTTTTTCAGTTCATAATAGTAGTGAAGTTTTTTTATTATTTTTTAATTTATATAATCACTTATTTGATAATTTATGTTGTAAAAAAAACTTACGATTCTAAAAAGCTCCAAACAAGATCAATTTTTCTTTTAAATTTACAGATAATGGTTACAATTGTTTGCATTAGAAATATTATATTAATCAAGCGACACTGTTATGTATCCTTATTAATAATTTTTAATAAAATATTTAATTTTTTGATGCGATTATAATGATACCTACTCATTAACAATGGAACGTGATCTGAAATTTAATCTTGAATGAGAATCATATCTTTTTTCTTTGATAACATACAGTGAATGTAGAAAGTATTTGTACTCTGCCGATTTATAAAGTAAAAATTTTTTTATTATTTAATAAAATAAATTTGGAATTTTAAAGTAATTATAAAAAATTCATAAACCTTTATTTAAAATTTCAAAAAAAAATTACCAAGGCGAATGAAATTTAAAACTTTAAAATGCATTTATACACGCAAAAAATGAAAATTATTTTAAATACTTTTCTGCATAAATGCTGAAATAAGAATTGAATTTGAAATTTGAGTTTTTAAAGTATAACAGTTAGAAACGGGGATAAATTGTGCAGATACGAATGATACAGAACGAATAATAGATTGGTACAGATATTTCTATTTCCGGAGAAAAAATTACAACTTCATAAGAAAAGGTAAAATATTAAATCAAATTTCCATTTTGATTGATAGGCATGTCATACAGTCAGTAATTAAACTATACGATTCTTTTTAAACCTTATTTAATAAATCACGTAGCTTAAGCACGCTCCTCAACTCTTATGATTATCGGTTCATTATTCGTGAATTGAAAAAAAAAATCGAGGATTAGTGTTTCTAAAATAGCTGTTCTGCTTCAAAGAGTTGCAGTATACGTATCAATACGTACAGTATAAAAAGCAGGAAGAGAAGTTTGCATTTTCAGTCTCCAAAAAACGATTATAAATCCTGTAAATCCCTCTTTGTGATACTTACATGAATTCTGCATCTATTGCTTGAATTTGACAAGATTTGAAGTAACCAATAACTTTCCGAACTTCTGATTTGGGTTAACATTTGGGTTCAGACATCACCCTCACTGATACAAAACACTCAAAGCAAGACTATTATTTCTTTCCACCATTTTTATTATGTACCCTTACTGCTCATTATTATTCGCAGTCCCTCACATGTCATTTTCTACGTCACAGTCAAAATTTCCACATTTCCACATTTTCCGGCATATGAAAATTTATTTTTTAACATTTATTTATTTTTTTTTTTCAATTTGTTAATAAAAATTGCAATTATACCATTTTTAACAGAAAACTTACAAACAATTACTCCTCTAATTTTTAGCAGGGCATATAGTTGTCTGCTTTGAAATTTAAAGTATGAATTTTAAATTCACGAGCATAATGTTTTATTTTAGTCAAATGTTTTATTTTTATTTATGTCAAATGTTTTAGTTTTAATGTTTTATTTATCACAAAATTAGCATGTCAAATGCGATGCAGACTATTGAAAGTGCTGAAGCATAAAAGCTGCATACAACAAACGCGAAATCTAAATGAAATGCATAGCATACTGAAGTAAGTATATGAATAAATACCATTTTAACGGCATAGACGCTGGTAGAAATAACATTGCCTATAGTCTGCATAAGAAAGAAAATTATTAAATGAGTTTCTCATATGGAAATTGGGGGCCTGGTGGCCGAGTGGCTAGCGCTATGCCGCTCGGTACTACTTTTTAGTTTTCGGATTCAAGTCCCAGCGGTGCCATAGATGTTTGTGGTGGTTCGCAATCCACTTTAAACTGTAGGTTCCGGTCTGTTTAGCCTAAGTGTGTACAAGATGACCGTAGAGCGACGAACCAAACCAAAACCATACGGAAATCATATTAACACTGTGCACATTGGGCCAAACAAAAAATCCAATCCTATTGAAAATTATATTATGCAATATTGGAGGATAAGAAATTCAAATTTAATTGTTTCAAATCTCTCAGGGCAACAGGTTTTTAATTAAATCTGTATCAGGCATTTCGTTAAAATCTTAAAATTTCATTATGGTTGTTTAACGTTTATTTTCCTCAAATGTATATTTTCCTATATGTTTATTAAACGACAATAATATCATGATTGTTTTAAGTTAAGTGATGAAAAAACGTAATATTAGTGAGAATGTATATTGCTATTAAGATATAATGTGTTACAATAATGCTATTAAAATTATATTTCAGATGTCAGGTTTTTATATAAATTTTGATAAAAAAATTTATTTTGCAAGTTTAACTGTGTTATGAAATATAATTTTTTTACAATGTTTAAATAAAAGATGTTATTAAATAAATAATTATTAGTATTATTTATTTAATTATAATTTTATTTTTAAGTTCCATAATAATTAGATTTATTTACATAATGTACGGTAATTTAATATAATTATTTTATTTTATAATCAATATTAATTATTTAATTATTATTAATAGTTTCATAAAAAAAAATAATTTGGGATATTAATAAAATTTTTTCTTTGTTTATGTTTTACATTAATTATGAAAAATTTGTTAATAATAATCGTTCATTTTTACGGAAAACAAAATTTAAAAATGCAAATCTTGATAATAATACTAAACAGTAATTAAAAATATTATCTGAAAACCAAATACACAATCACCGATCTTAACCATATTGTGATTCTTCTGTATCGTTTTTTTTTTAAATTCGATTTACTTCCCTTACTAAAAATTCTGAAACCTTAGGTATTTTTTTTAAAAAAATACCAAACTTCTTTTGGAATTAAATAAAATCACTTTAAGAAAGTTGCCTCAGGCTTGCTATAAATGGTTCAGAAATATCAGAAAGGTTTGAAAGTTATTTTTATTATTAAAGAAATTTTCATGATATTTTTTAAGCTCTTACATATTGCTTCTTGAGTCTCTTCAGATATATGTCATCCATGTATTAAAAGGTTGAACACTGTAAGAAGCATCATATATTATGCATAATTTTTAAGCAGTTCCTTGGCAATAGTTAACTCATAGTTAAGAATGCATCCGTTTAAATGTCATAACCAAGTGATATAATAGTAAGCATCAATTTAATAATTTAACCAGAAGCTCTTAAAATAAATTTGTTGCGAAAGACAATCCAGAAGTTGGAGTTTCTTTTTTTTAGAATTATTTTCAACTATTTAATATCATCAGAACCATGTTCAAAAGAGATTGTTGGACGATATTTCTCAATAAAAATTTCTTTCCTAATAAATAGATAAAAACTGTTGCATTAAATCATTTTTTCGGAGAAAAAATACTTTTTTTTTTACTAAATTATCCATAATTTGAATAGAAACTAAGTTTTAATTTATAATAGAATCTCTTAAAAATTGTTTTATCATCAATTTTTCTTTAGGAAAAAAACCCCACCTTTCCAGCTTTGACAATCAGAATCAGAAAGATATATAGAGTTTTAAAAACGTTACAGAATCATGTAAAATTAAAAAAAAATCGATACCAATATAACATAGACAATATCTCAAAAAAGGGCACTTATGAGCATGATTTTAATGCAGTTTTGTTAGTCAATGTTAGTTGTCGAAATAAATGAACTTTTTTAAATCACCAACAATTTTTCTTAATTTAATAAAATAATAATAAATCCATTGAAAACATTTCAGATTGCTGACCTAAAGGAAGCGAATTCAGGAAAATATTATTTGTAACAAATTCTTTAGGGCTGAATTGTAGATTACTATATTACAAATGTCTTCTGTGGAGGAAAGTGCGCCTTCATAAATTTGTCGACTGTCGGTTTGTAACGTGAAAATTGTTCCTTCCTCAAAGCTGTAACCAAGTTTAAGGGATGCTAAAATTTATAGCCTACCAAGAAATATACCAGCAAATCCTGACATCTAAATTTTACTTGGTGACTTTCTGCCAAATTTCAAGCATTCTACCCCATTGTGCATTGGTTGCTTGTGAAATGTCTTATGGCTGGTGTAAGATGGAGAAACGTCTACCAGCACATGTCCAAATTTGATTGCGAAAGATCGTGATTTATTGGAATTGCGCTTTATAATTCAGTGATTTTGCTGCACGAGTTGATCGAGATCCGATGACTGGCATGCGAATATGGAGTCGCTAATTCTAGGAGGATCATATAGAACCTCGTGCGGAATCTCATCGGCCCCGGTCAATAATGGTTACTTCTGCAGCACTTGTTGACAAGTAATAGATGTTGTTCGTATGATTTAGTGGGATCGTAACACCTTACCTAACCTGAGTCAAGAACAGACAGTCAGAGGTCATCTATTGTTCCAAGAATTATCAGCGTGTAGACAATTTTTGTGGCTTCCTTTATTGCTGTTGCAGAGACAGACATACATACAGTTGTGTGTCCAGCCAGGATGTGGTGATTTCAACCATTTGGACTAGTTCTAAAAGTCATTGGCTTAAAAAAAAAAGAAGAAATATTTTCGTCACTCATTTTTGGGTTAATTTCGGATAATTTATCTTATATTTAATATAAAAAATATAAATATCCCAATTATTCAATTTTTTAAATTATTCAAAATGACATCATTGCAATGTTTTGTTCTGATTTTTCTTTTATTCTGGAAGGATAATTTGTTCTGTGAAATTAATTGTGTTGAGGTCAATGTAAATATATTTCTTGTAAAAATGTTGTTTAAAAAGAAAACTAAGATGATTATCATATTAAATTTTTTTTTTTACTTATTTGTCATGACTAATATCTTAAAATGTGCATTTTTGTTTAACTACTATCAATAAATTACTAATATTTTATGCATGTACAGTGGAAAATAATTATTTTCTCTTAATTATGCAGTTTTTCTTCAAACATACTTATTCTAATTTTTATAGCAAGTAAACACTAATAAACTGAATGTAATTTTTATCTGATTATTTTTGTAAGTGTATCATAAACATGTTAGCATACTATAAGAAATTAATAAATGGTAATTATTAGTTTTGGAAAATTCATATTTTTAAGAAAATCAGTAAATAAATATTTGAGTTTTTATTCAAACTTATTTACATTTTTAATGGAGAATTAAATATAGAATATATTTTTTAACGTTCTTTATTCTTTTTAATATGTTATAAAATTAGAATTATGTTAAGTATTTTCATTTTATAATTTTCACTAATTGAATAAATATTGTTGTAGAAAGAATAAAATAATAAATAAAATTTATTTTCATTCTCCCCATAGATTTTTCTTTTTCACTTTATTGTTTACTTTTTTAAGCTAAGGAAAAAGAAATTTAGGAAATAAAATATGAAAAAAAATTTATAATTAATACATGAAATGTTTTTTCTAACTTATAATAAAATCTATTTTTGAAATAAGTAACCTTGAAGAACAAATATAAAAAAACAAAGGAAGCTTAAAAATAATTAATGAAGGACAATGAAGTTTTAATAATATTGTAATATAAGGTTGAAATAAATATATATGCTGTTAAAATTAAAACTAATTAAATAAAGGTCATTGTATATATTTTCCATATAGGTCTACTTTAATATTTTGCTAATTTTTACAAAATTTTACCTAATCGATGGATAAAAATGCTGCAACTCACCTAGCAGTCCAGTAGTCAGTGACAAATATGTTAGAAAGAGTGATGTCACGTCGTCTTTTTTGATGAATTCCGGTTCTGCAACTAGTATCATGATGGCGGTACCATCGAGAAGTTCAAACATTGCCAGTTTGTATTCGTCATCGCCAAACGTGATGGTATGTGGCGCAATTGGATACATATTCCTGTGTTTTCTCGTTGGCATAGCTGGTAATTTGAACATTAGCAGTAACATTTAGCATGTGTTAAGGCTCAAGGGAGGGAGTGTCCTATCTTGGAACTCCTGTATCACGCTACCTTTCAATATGACAGTGCACAACAGCATGTTTCCCTTGTTATCATGTGTTTCCTCGATACGGAATATGTTCAACTGTTAGCACGTTATCCATATTTGTCATAAATTGAGCATGTCTGCTAGATGGTTGCTCAGAGACTAACACATCACCGCTAGTCATGACGGTATAAGGCATGATAGTACGATTGATGAAGTGTATGATTGTTCCTGCATGAAATACAGTATCCGTATCTCAATTCATACTATTCGACTCTATATTTAGCTAGATTTGAACAGTTACTGCTGCCAAAGGCGCAACAGCATCTATATTCCATTTGGGAGGAAATATTGATTCCTGTAAGTTTTGCATCTCAAGATTATATAAATATTTAATCATGACCCCCAATGCATAAAATTCTACATTATTTATTGTATTAAATATGATTCTGTGATTATGTTCTTTGCCTTCTTTCCTGATGTTCGGTGGAGTTACGCGCAAGCAATGTATTATTTAAAACACTATAAGGATAGTTAAATATATATACGGGAAGGAATGATTTTGAAGAAAACTGATCTGTAATCTCCAGTAAAAGTGAAAATTTCAATCATAAAATAATTCTGAAAGAAAGGTTTGGTAAATTTACAAAGATGAAGTATAAGAATGGTTTATTTTATTAATATAAACTTGAGGGTCTTTTATTTTAATTGAATGTTTTTTCTTTTTGTTTCCTTCATTACAATACTTTGTATTAATACTTAGTGAATTTTGGTGTAATTTATTTTTCTATTCTTCGTAATGTCATTATTTGAAATTAATATTTGAGTTTGTTTTTTAATTATTTTAAACAGTGAAATTTTTTAGCGAATAGATATTTAATTTTTTCCATTTTTTAAATTCGCTATTCACAATTACTGAAAAATTGTTATTGATATAAAATTGCATTTTTTGCTTTGTTACTGGTCTTTTGCATCTCAAAACGTTTCTTACAAGGTAATGTGACATTTATCCTACTAAACAATGATTTTGTTTCAAACATATTTCGGTCACAAAATAAGTAACTATTACATAAGTTATTCATATAAAACTTAGATATCTCTTACTAGTAATTTGAAGTTTTAAATGTTTTAATAAATTTAATGGAATTATCCTTAAAACAGTTATTGAACTTAATCTAGTAGAAAACTCTCCCAATTGAAATAGATATATTCTTAAACAGTATTTGCAGTTAATTAAAAGAAAAAAAAATAAAAAAAAACTTGAAAATTATTTTGTTTATTCGTAAGCAACAGAGAGATTTAAAATGTTTCATTATGTTGAAAACTTTTCAGTATGCTTAGAAGAGGAATTAGAAAATTTTCAAATGGAAAAGAAGAAGAATAATAATCTGTTATCTATTGTCTTGAAATCATGATACAAAGTGTATTTTCAAGGGCTCCTTCACTTTCACAAAGAAAATCTCATTTTAATCATGATCTTAAATAATACAAATAATTCTTCATTTTTTCTGAAAATTTATCATTCTCAACAACTATTTTAAAAACATACAAAGTAATAATTTTTTGCTCTTATAAAACGAATCAAAAGTTGCCCAAAGTTTTAAACTATACTCATCACACTAAAGAGAAAAATTTTTCATTTCGTTTGGATGATTTAACAAATTAACGATGAATTCAGAGACAGACGGGGATCATTTCTCATTAAGTTCATTGGAGATTCATGTCTTTAAACGCTCCATACCTGCAGCGTTACTACATGTGTTCATCATTTCACAATTTGAAGTTTGTTCTTTCAAGTCAATCAATAACCGTAATTACAGTTCAGCTCGTTAAAGTAGCGACTAAAGAGCCCTAGGGTCTGTACTCCATGTAATTAGTAAGGTGGGTACCAAACATACAATCTAGATAGTGTCAGAGAAAGTGGACCTTTTTGATCTTTTTAATGTTCCAAGGAAATTTTTGACTCACAAATTAGCAACAGAAAAGTTTCTCAGCCACAATTCAGCAATAAACTTTTCTTTGTCCTTTTTATTTTTATCAACTGATGTTCTGCATATTCCTAAAACAAGGATACAAAACTTCCAATAGCAAGATGAAACTGATGTTTTAAAAGAAATTTAGGGGGAGATTCCTTTCTCTAATAGCTTCAAGGCATAGTTACTTATTCAAAGTGAAAATGGTTTGTTATAGTAAACCCTTCTGGTTGCTGATTGCACACACCTCATTTTTTGGAAAGCTTAAGAGTAAGAGCCAATATTATCTAATTTAGTTTGCTTCATTGAGCCATAAACGAAAAATGTTTACGAGCATATTCTTTTTGAATACGTTGTTTTAATTACTAGAAGCATATAATATTAGCATTCAATATCTAATCAAAACCGAAGTATTTTAGAATACAACAAAAAACTTCAAACTGTTAATTGTTATATGAGCATTATAATTAAAGATATAGCTTAGAAGTTAAGAAAATCTTCGTATAACTTAAAATACATAAAAAAAAATTGATTTTTTGATGCTTATTAGCGTTTCTAAACATAGCCTCAATATGCAAGATTAACAATTAAGATAATTTAGAAATAAGTAAAGTAATTTTGAAGATACGAACTGAACCCATACGAATAGAAGGTTTGATTTGTAGCTCTATGGTGATTTTGTGCACACTTTAGGCTAATTAGACCGAGTCGTACAGTTAAACATGGATTCCAAACCATTAAAAAACATCCATAACACTGCCAGGATTTGTATCTGAAGTCTGAAGTGCCAATGACCAAAGCACTAGTCAATTTGACACCAGGCAGCCCATACGAATAGAGGATATAAGAAATTTAAAAAAAAAATAGTTTTATGTATCCCCTATGAAGTGAAATATCAGCAGATTTTCTAGAATACTGAACGTGTTGAACAAACACTGTAAATACAAGTTGAAGTACTCAAAATGTTGGAGAAATATTGCAAATATACGTTGAACAAATACTTAAAATGTTGAAGAAATATTGTAAATACATGTTGAACAAATACTGAACATATTGTTTTAGAATAAGAAAATTATATTAAAATGAGGTTTGACTTATTACAATTTAATGGTAGAAAATATACTTAATGAATTAGAACACAATATCTATGGACAGGTTATGGCAACTTCTTTTCTTGACTTAATACATTTTCTTAAGAAAAGTCTAGACTTTAAAATTAGTTTTTATTTGTCTGAGATTTAGAATGCTTACTATAAGTCCGGGTAATCTCTTTCTTTGTTAATAAGCTCTTAAATTGATTCAAGCATATCCATGGCCAACGAAATTGTCTTTGCAATTTTGTTTAATTACTCCAACTTCTTTTTTTATTTTTTAAATTAACAATTGACCATAGTGTGCAAACGGTGACCGTAGAGAGATAAATTAAAATAAACCAATCTGTTGGAAATAAGCACAAAACTCCATAGACTTCAAAGTCATTTCGTTAGTGGTGCGTAGGAGGATGTGAAAACCTTCATATATCACATTTGAAAATATTCGATTCGAAATGTGATGGTGGAAAATGTGTACAATGTAGCAGAGCCAAATGTACAATTTTTTACATATCTATCATTATAGTGGGAATTGATCTCCTATCATAATGCCTGCGGCCCGATGGCCAACTGGCTAGCGCTCTGGCCGTTTGTACCGAAGGCTTCAGATTCGAATCCTGGCCGTAGCATGGATGTTTGTTGGTGGTTCGGAATCCACGTTAAACTGTAGGTTCCGGTCTATTTAGCCTAAAGTGTGCACAAGATGACGGTAGAGCGACAAACCAAACCAAACCTATCATAATTCTCGGCATTGTAAAACAACTTTGTAATATTATTTAAATTTACTTATTTTTAAAAGTTGTACTTTTCTAATAATTTGTAACAAGAAACTTTTAATTCGTAAAATAGTCTTCATTATAAATTATTAAAAGTCTCCTAAAATACACTACGGAAGATAAAATATTATAAAGTATATATTTATAAATTAGCTAAAACATTTAAAGAAAGGTAAAGGGAGCTTAAGTGCAATGAAAAACTCCGCTTTGGAACATGATATCCTTTTCATTTTATTCAAGAAATGCAGTGGGTTAATCCCCCGAGTTAACTTGGGGAAGCCGAGGAAAGAGCATCAGCCTTATGTTCTCGTCACTTGCGTATACGTAATTACTTTTATTCTAAATGCCTCACTTTGAAGTCAAGCGGTGGTTTTTTTTTTCCCTCGTTTTCTTGTGCCGACATTTAAATGCTAAATAAATACCAGACGCATTTTGTAAGAACTCTATTGGGAAATGCTCGGCGCAATTTAATGTGGTTTCTTATTACAAGACAGTTATTTGCCTGCTTTGAAAAAAGCCCTAGGAGTAAATATTTAATTGACTTGGCTGGGGAAATGACTGTTTTGATAAACTTTAGAAAGAAAGCATCTGTTAAAAGCATTTAAAACATGCCCGCGTAATATTCATGAGATAATCATTAAAGTCTGCTTAATTTTA
>BPLQ01015522.1:1245752-1272406 GCA_021605075.1 Caerostris darwini
CTGGTTCAAAATAACTGTGGAATAGCAAAACAAAAGTTTTGACTTACGTGCTGTAGGCAACACAGGGATAGGTTCGGCTAAAGCTGTCGACGGACATTGAGCTACTTCCTTGGCATTTCTCGAAGACATAATATACGACGAATCCCTTTTTTCCTGGAAGGCAATTGACGTTCTTCACCGCAAGGTCTAATCACATTTTTATCAAGATCAGTCGAAATCTTGGAAGGTCCATTTCTTAGTCCTTTTTCAGTAGAGCTCTCTTTCTGTCTCTGAAGAGCTGCCTTTCTGTGACCCTTCCATCTCCCTTTTCCACCCTTTATATAACATCTTGCATCCATGTTCTGCTGCAAACAGCCATTGATTTGAGGGGAAATATTTGGATTAGCACTAGGTGAGTGCCATATCACCTTACGATGAATTTTTTCCGTGTCCACAACCTTTTTCCATTGAACGAAATTCAGATATAAAAACACTTGATCTTCGCATCCCTTTCATGAGACAAAACAAACGACAGAAGAGTCAAGAAATCATCACCATCTGGTAAAAAAATTAATCTAGATCTGAACAACTCAACTCCAACTGACAGTTGCCCATTAACAAGTCGCTTTTTCAAAGAGAATAAGTCATTCTATGCTGTCGGCGATCAACCTGAAACAACTGTGATAATAGGATAGCAAAAAGGAAACTGATTTTTATGGGAAAGTTTTCAAATACATATTCTTTATACATTTAAAATTATTACGAACAGGAGGTATATATACAAAATAATTGCACATTAAACATGTAAAATGTTATAAATTATATTAAAAAATAAAAAAAAATAAAAAAAAAAACATGATAAAATAATTTAAATACATGTCGACCCGACAAACAAACAGATCTATTTAATAAAAACATTTCAGTTACTTTTTTCTGTAATATAAGGATGCCAAATTAATTGAACATTTCCTGGTATTAGTTCAAAATAGTTTATTAGCAAGTTTAATGAACTATTAACTACTTTACTAAGAGTTACAAGCTTAATAATATATTTTTTTTTGTATAGGAAACAAATGTATCGAATGTAAGTATAATACGAAATTCTTTGGTGGTCTATAACATATTATACTTTACTTTCATATTTTATGCTTTGCTCAATATCTTGAGTATAATAAATGTGCTAAAGTTTACAAAATGTATTCAAAACTAATTATTTATTGACTTCTATAAAATTAAATTTCTTACAGAAATATTAAAATTTTGAATCATTTGTCTGTGTAATTTAATCTCTAAAAATTTACGGCGTAAAGACTGTGAGAATATACCTCTTAGCAAAGGTTCAATTGAATAATTTGTTAATACAAAGCACCATAATTATGAAAAGGTGGAGATGCCAAGCGATTAATTATCATTTATTCTATTCATATTATTTATTATAGCTTTGAAAAATTGTTATGTATAAATAAAATAGAATGTAAATATATATATATATATATAATAATCAAAAACGAAAATAATAAAATGAAATAAAATATTTTAAATTTAAAAATTTTCACTTTTATATGGAGCTTTCTTTTTTTAGATATAAAATTTTTATTGTTGCTGGGTGTAGAAAATAATGTACAAGTTATACCATAACATTTCCTGTTCTATATAATAATTATAAACAATATAATAAATAGGAACGAAAAGCAAATTTGAAAGCACTGTAATTAATGCTATTATAGAAAATTCCATAGATCTCTGACAATAAATAATAATACGTTACGATAATAATACGTTATGATAATAATACGTTCTCTATAATACTCTACGAATACCGCTGATGAACAGCCTTGTGAGAAACTTCGTGGATTTTGATTATATACAACGTTTCATCACTATAACACCAAACCAACTAAATATTTCTGTAAATAAATTATGTATACAATTTAATTATGGGAGTTACTTTAAAACCCAGTTAAAGAGAATCTGAAATGTAGAAATGTAGAATCTGAGAAATTATGCATTTGAGTAATGCATTACTTAAAAAATGAATTTTAAAAAATTTGAGAAAAAAAATGCAAGGATTTTTCAGCATTCATTTTATAAACTACAATTTTAGATGTTATGAAACATTACAACTACAGTACATTTTTATAACTGACTATATATGGTATCTATAGATACCAACAAACACTCTATAATTGTATATTATACAGCTTAATCAAATCTTCTGACAAAGCATGGTATCCTGCACTTTAAAAATTAGTTTGAAGACAAATTACGGCATTTACAATATTCGTAATAATTATATAGGAAAACTAAAATAAAACCAGTAACTAATTTACTCATTCATTACAGTTTCATAAATCTGAGTAACCACTCACATATTACCTAAGCATATATTGAAGTCTTGCTGTATGTTTTATTATGTTTGACGCAGCCAGCAAAAAAACTAAATGAATATATTCAAAGATTAGTTAGTTGCTTCAACATCAATTTCGTTTCCTCTGATCATATTTAATCAAGATTGCTTTATCTTACAAACTCTGTCAATTACCCAAGAGACCTGAATGTAAAGAAATCGGAAATAATACGCCCCAGGTTTATGTACATTTGTATTTCTTAGAGAAGCCACACATCTAATCTTTTACGCTAGTATAAAATAAAAAGGATATTACATCATCAATTGCAAGATGAATCACAGGTTAACATAACCAGTATAATTACAGTGCGAAAAATTTGTTCTTTGAAGTAAATCTTTCCATAATAAAACTGCTCTGGTACTATATATTTATTATCTGGTTTACGCAAAATAGCATTTTCTATTTAATAAGAATGTTTTTATTTTTTATTTTAAATTAAATATATAATTAACTAGACTCACCGATTTCTTTGGTGATAAGAAGTATTTTGAAAATCATATTAAAGGCCATTTCTGCATGGTTATTATCCATATGATAATCAAAATTTGACGACTTGTAAGAATAATGCTCAGAAATTATTAAAATTCAAGCCTGAATTAATGGCTAAAGTTTTAATAAGATTTAGAAAATTTATTATAATTTTTAAACCTTTGGAATTACTTGTATGTGTAAGCAGATTTTTATTATTAATTTCTTAATATGATATCTATTTTAAAATTTTAATTTTGTTAGGAACAAACTTGCGAAATAAATAAGGCTTAAAAAAGCAAATTTGACAAAGAACGATTAGTTCCAACATTAATATTTCTGCCTTCTCATAAGCAAAAGAAATTCAAGCAGCATTTCTGATATTTTTTAGGTTCTAGCTACTAAAGAAAAATGTGTTTGTCTTATCACCTAAAGGATCTAATTTTCTATATTTTAGGTTCGCAGGATACCTAGGGTTAAGATTGCAAAGCAAACATCTCCTTTTCTAAACATAGGAACTCACCAGTCTAACAGCATACATTGTAAAGTAGAAGCAATCAAATAAAAGAGAACGGATAATCCCTCTAACTCATTTATTTGATTTTCTGGCAATTTTTTATTTATCTTTTATTGTATGTCATGTAACGAAAACAATGTTTATGTTCTAACTTAAACAGTTTATTTCGAATCAATCGTCCAATCTCTTTATGGTTTTCTTTTCAATATTTACTGGTGAAAATGCATTTAGGGTTATAACATAATTTAAGTCTATACGACATATAATGGCCTTTAAATATAATTATACCACTCCAGCAAATAACATTTTTTCGATGAAAGCTGTGCCTTCCTCCAATAATCAGCCCCCAGAAAAAAATGTTCCTCCCTCGCTAAGAAGGGACAAGTAGAACCTGATATAAGCACATTTTTGTTATTAATTTCTCAATATTTTATGTATTTTAAATTTTTAATTTTCTTAGGAGCAAACTTGCGGAATAAATAAGGCTTAAAAAAGGAATTCGAGAAACAACGATTGGTTCCAACATTAATATTTCTGCCTTTTCACTCATTGCTGTCTGATTAAACGAAATTCAAACATCATTTCGATATTTTTTAGGTTCTAGTTACGAAAAAAAATATGTTGTCTTATCACCTAAAGGATCTAACTTTCTATATTTTAGGTTCATAAGAAACCTAGTGTTCAGATCGTAAAGCAAACCTCTCCTTTTCTAAACATAGCAAGTCCCCACTCTAACAGCATACATTGTAAAGTAGAAGTAACCAAATAAAAAAGAACAGAAATTCCCCAATCTCATTTATTTGATGCCATGAAACAAAAATAATGCTTATCCTCTAACTAAACAGTTTATTTCGAATCAATCGTTCAATTTCTTCATGGTTTTCTTTTTAATATTTACTAGTAAAAATCTATTTAGTTTTATAAAATAATTTAAGTCTATACGACATGTAATGGCCTCCAAATATAATTATACCACTCCAGCAAATAACATTTTTTCGATGAAAGCTGTGTCTTCCTCCAATAATCAGCCCTCAGAAAAAAATGTTCCTCCCTCGCTAAGAAGAGACAAGTAGAACCTGATCATCCATTACTCTGATTCTTCATCACTAAAGACTAATCTTCTTCGAGAAGAACATAGTTGTGGCGTTTTCTTCGTCCCTTAAGCCACACAAGGGGAATTTCGATTGATTAGCCGTGTGTCTAATAGGGCGGGAAGTGTTCCACAAACAGGAGAAAAATAGGGAAACGAGAAAAAGAATGTGTCGTAGGTAGTATCGTTAGATTTCCAGCGAGATAAAGCGCTTAGTCTTTATCGAGACAGCAATTTAAACGGGAACCCGTAAAGGCTATTAACTGTTCAAGCACTGAATAAGTAAAGGTTTATAAACAGCAGTGATCAAGCAAATTTTGCACAGAAGCAACAGGGGCATTAAGGAAGAATGTTCAAATCAAAAAAATAAAACTTTTGTTGGTGTATCCATACAATTAATTAGTAAATACGGGAAAAGATATCTTGAATTGCTAATACGTTCTTACAAAATTGGGTACAACAATTGGTATATAGTTTATGCAATGTTCTGTAAAACACACTTGATAAACCACAAAAGAGAAAGCAATTAACTTAATCGGTTCACAATTTGGTATTTCCTTTTAACGTAAATTGCTACAATTGAAAAGTACAAATCTTTACCACTTCAAAGAAATTCTGGATTTTAGCAAATAAACTTTTCAATTAATTTAGTGAATTATTTGCAAGTAAATCAGATTTTCTGTCTTCAGTTTTAAAACCAAGAAGTTACGCTCAAAATAGCTGGGTTAAAGCATTTTTGAGTTAAAAAAAAAGTTAAGTATTTTCTTCGATGAAAAGTATTTGATTCTGAAAAGGCATTTGCATTCATTCGTAAATGATTAATAAAGGAATAAACTTGTGCAGTAATTTCAATGACCAAAAATATGATTAACAAAGATTTTTTCATTGCCTTTCATTGGAATTATGTTACTTAAGTTGACATCAATCAAATTTAGATACATTTTGTTTAGGATAGCATTCATTATCTGCATTGATCAACTTATCAATTTTTTGTATATAAAATTTTAGCAAAATATAATAACAAATTTTGGGAAAAGATAAAAAAATAAGCCCAGTAACTGTATTCCCCCTTTTTCTATTTTTTGCTGAAATTAAATAATATTACATTCTATTAAATAAAATAAAAACAATTCTAAAAAATGAATGTCTTTTGTTTTATTTTATCAAATGTAATATTATTTAATTTTAACAAAGCATTAAAAAAAGGTGGAATACCATTACTAGGCTTATTTTTCAACTTTTCTCAAAATTTGATGTAATATTTTGCTAAAATTTTATATATTAAAAAATAATAAGTTGAAGATTGCAGATGAGGAATGCTATCCTAAAAAAAACTTAAAAAAAAAAAATCTAAAGTCTAAAATCTAAAATTTGTCTAAATTTGTTTGATGTCAACTCAAGTAAGCATAATTCCAATTTAGATACATTTTTTAGGATTGCATTCATCACCTGCATCCTTCAACTTATCATTTATTAATACAGAACATTTTAGATATCATTGCATTACATTCTAAGAAAAGATAAAAAATAAGCCTAGTAATGGTATTATACCTTTTTTTAATGTTTTTGCTAAAATTAAATAATGTTATATTTGACTAAAAACAATAATAAAAAAATGAATGCCTTTTATTTAAAGATTGTATTATGAACTCAAAACACCTTTCAGTGTGCTCGAATTTAAATGCTCCCCAACTGTGTATATCAGAATTTTATTAGAATCCCAAGCTTATGATGACCTAACTCGGTGTTTCTTTTTTTTTTATACTATCTGTATTTCTGCTATTTTTTATTTTGTTGTCTTCTTATCTGTTCTGTAGTTTTATCTTTTTAATGAGGTCAGTTATCAGAATGCTATGAATTAATATCCAAAGACGATATGAGTATTGTATTACATTTGAAAATTTACCAAAAAAAAAAAAAAATACTAGAAAGAAATAATCTTTACGGAAACCTTAATGAATTTAACAATTTTTTCTTATTTGTTAAATTCATAATCAATTAAAAAAAACTCAAAAACTAATTTCAAGAATGTTTTTTTCAAAGTACTTAAGGATTTTGAAAATACTTTTAACAATATAACAATAAGACTTGAGATATTACAGATAAAAATCGCATTCCTATTCACACAAGCCATCTTTCCCCATTCTATTTTTAATTAATCGTATTCACCATCAAGCAAAATATAACAAAATATATCGTGAGACCTCTTAAAGCGCGCATTATATTAAATCGGTAAGATTGATTATTCAAGTTTCAGTTTCGAATATAAGAGCTTCTGTTAAATGACCCCGCATACTTTATTCTATTAATAGCCAATTGTCAAAATTACTGAAATATTATAATTAGAGATTTCGTATCCTTTGAACTCGTGCATTTGTGAATTGAATCTCTGGAATCCCGATCGTTCGATTGAAATACCGATGAGTACATTACTATTTCCGGTATTAATCATTTCGATGATTCATATCCGAAAATTTTCAGAATAAATTCCATTTCAGTGACTCTTAAGAATCCATCTGTCGCTTACAATAAGCATGGTGGGGAAATTCGATCTATCTTTATTTAGAATGCGGTACGACTTAAGCGGTTGAATATTCTTTTGAATTCTTCCGGTGATTTATCAGATAATTTAGTAACGGTTCACAGATTTTGATGAGGTACAACTGCGTGATGGAGACGCCAACCTGTCTTGGATGGATTGACCCAAGGTCGAATTTTCAAGTTTCTATTTAAATCAGATTCCACCAAGTGTCTTTGTATTCTAATTATAGACTGCGGTCATATTTTTAATTAATTAAATCTTCAATTGAATTTTAAGGCATTGTTAAATGACGAAAGCAGCCAAAATCGAAATTTGATTCACTTAAAAATTGTACTTGTTAAATAAATCAATTAAAAATAAAGGAACTATAAATATTATTCAGATCAAGTTTAAAAATAATTATATCTGAATATATTGATATCATTTCGAATTAATTTTTTTTAAAGATTCAATAAAAAAAAGTAGGAAAATACTTTAATTTTTTTCCTATAGGTATATGTGGGGGATTTTTTTAATGTTTTAGATTTAAAAAAAAACTAATAAAATCATAACAAGATTACATATATTAAATATTGCAAAATTTCTCCTAGTTTAAGAATGTTTAAAGTGCTTGTATGGGCGTTTAATATGTATTGGTCGTTTATGTAACTATTGAAAACGCATGCCCACCATAGCAATTTATTTTTTTATCATTTACACATGCACAGTTTGATTTAAAATAAAGAGTCTTTTGTTCAAAACTTAAGATTATCATATATTACCAGTCGCAATTAAGGCAGGAAATATCTATATAAATTTAAAATTTTATACATTTAATTTACTTTACTCCACTTCTCACCACCATACCCAGAGCTATGTAACCAGTTAAAAAGATGAGAATGGAAAAATATTAATAAAAAAAATTTTAACTTTCAATTACAAGAGTACAATAAATTATAGTACAAGCAAAAAAAATACTCTATGGTACTATGTAATTAACAGAATCATGAGTGTAACAGATAATATGTAATACAGAAGGTGTTAACAGTAGTAATGAACATGATATGAAAATATAGTATACTATGGTGTACAATATATTATGACGGCCGCCATTCTACGAATAATAAAATACTTTAATTTCGAGTAAGATAATGGGTGCAGATAATCAGAAAATTATCAGTTTAGTCAGTAACAGTCTAAAAGAATTTTTGTGGATATTATCTCTAAGAGAAATTAATTATAAGTGGTATGCTCATATGTATTATACATTTTTTCATTACTCGAAGATGAAAGAATCATCTGATTGTAAGGAAATTTCATATAAAAATAGCGTTCATCAACAAGCTGGCATCCAATGAATGAATGGCTGGAGCTCTAGGGCATTGCAACTCAGCATGTAAGTATATGGTTTATAAAATATAGGGAATCCCAATTCAACATAACTTTCATGTGAATTTTGTTCCGTTTACTCACGTTTACTGCATACCTCTCATACAGGTTTGTGTTTAGTATGAACATATGTCACCATTTGAAAAAGCTTGTATTAAGTTGTCAGTAATCTAGAGAAACAATAAAATTTAACTACAAACAAATTGCAAGAATGGTTCTCACAGCATCTGATTCATCTTTAACAACGTTCCGAAGTATAAAACGGACACTAGTGGCAGCAAGAACCTTAGAAAGGCAATTCAGATATTTCATGTGAACTCACGGGCAGCATTGCCCCAACTATCTATTATATATATATACCCACAAACCCCTATATTCAAGACGAATATGAGATGTCAAGAACAGAGTTGCGATAGTAACTTGCCTTTCTCTGTCAGGCAACCACAAATCTCGAAGGACATACACCAATTGAACGAATCGAAGCCCCAACAGATTACAGCTTACATAAGGGCCGCTGGTTAACCAATGTTGTATGGTTGTTCACTATGTGTAATTATATCTCCGGAATAAAGCATTCAATTTCCCAGAAATTTTGATCATTTCTTCTCTTACATAATACATCGCATCTACCGATTTACGTTCCATTTGGATAACTCTTTGATGGTGCATTGGTTTTCTTCTTTCTTCTTTTATTTTTTAATTTAAAATATATATTACCATGATTGATGAAAAGAATAAAATAAAAATTACAAAGCACTAATGTTTTAATAAGAGAAAATAGTTCTAAGCTACTTAAACTCTCTAGCTATTTTCTATTAATTCTATTTTGTACAAGTCTTAAGATATTAAAAAATCATATTCATTTGAACGGTAGACGTTGTACAATTAAAACAATTTTAAAAACTAACTTTGACAACCGATATATTGGAATAAATTTTTTTGCTATAGATATTGATTATTTCATTTTTGGTGAAAAATAAAGAAACCACTTTTTATGTTTTATTGAGCAATTTTTTCTGTAAAATTCTGGCTCCTGAAATAGTAGTATCGATGATTATGTCATAAATTATTTTTTTTCCTTGAGAAGGTATTAGCCATAATTTTAACTACTTTCGGATAAAATTCTCAATTATTTATATAATTACTTTGTGCTTGAATTTATAGGAAAAAAATGCATGTAATAAATAATTATGCAAATTATTTGCATCCGCATATAAATTACCTATTTAAAGAATATGATTCTACTGTAATGTTTAAAAGATACACTTACACACTATTTAATTCAAAATGTTGTTCGGGGGAAAAGTTTTTTTTAAATTATTGTTCTCTAGGGGAAATTCTTATGCTACATAATATTTTTAAGTTAAAATAATATTAAATATTTTAATATGGACCTAGCAGTAAAATATTTGAAAACATTTTAATTTATTATTCTTAAAGAACCGAGAAATTTAATATCGTAAAAAGTACTTTAGCTTTCTTTAAACAATGGAAAACTTTTTAAAAAATTTTCAGTGAAAAACATTTTCAGCTCACATAAAATATCGTTCCGTATATAAAAAGAAATCATACACAAAATACGATTTTCAAGAATCTTTACACTTAAAGTAGGATCAGTAAATAAATAGTGGGTGTGAAATTTGATTTTATTTAAGTTCTAAGCTTGGCATCTTGTAAATTTAAGGTGGGGTTTTTGTGGTTTTGCTTCTTTGAAATTGCTTGTTTACTACTCACATGTTTTTCTGCGTTTGACTTGTTTACGAATCTCACATTACGAACTATTGATTTTAAAGAATTTAAAGATAAAGTTTCCTCTCAATTATTAAGGGGCATAATCTTTGAAAAGATCAATATTATTTAGATAAAGAATAAGTTTAATATCAATTTATATGTATTATGGATGTTGAAATCATAAAAGATTTTTAGTTAGAAATGATGCACAATTTCAAATTAGTTAAAATTTAGATTAAATAAGTACATTTAGCATTTTTTCCCATTCATTTTTAAAACAGTTTCGTCTGATTTCCTGCAATTGAGATGGTAAAATGAGTTTTTCCATATGAAAAGAAATTTTGAGAACACAATTCTTAAAAGGTAACAACCACAAATTGCTGAACATATCTAATCAAATTATGCTCTATATCTATCAATGGACTAATGCCATCGATTATAAAGCATTTTTACAGGTTTCAAAGAAAGCCTAGTTTTAAAGTCAATAAATTCAGTATAGGATGTTTCGTCAACTTTTTGATTGTCAAAGCGTTTATTCATTAAAAACATTGCAAAATGTTTAAAAGAGATGTAGTCAGTAAGATACAAGTATAGTGAATATGGTAGATGAGGCAAAACCTAAAATTTCACTCTTTCAGTTTTTGGAGTGCGATTAATTTATAAGTCATAAGTAAAGACTTAAGTAACTCGAAGTCCTATGTTATTACATAGAAAAATAACGCCTTTTTGATTCACCAACACTGTTTATGAGGATAAAATTTTCTGAAATTTTTTTTAACATTATCAATTTGTTGACAATAATAATGTACCTTAATTGTTTGGTCTATTCCTAGGAAGGTGTAATAGATAACTTCCCTTTGATTCCACCAAACCGTCACTGTTGTCATATTTGGATGTAAACTTGCTTTGGATGAGTGTTTAGACAACCAGCCATTTTGCCTACAATTGTCATACAGTATACACTTTTCATTACAAGTAATGATACGGTCCAAAACAGAAACATATCTTTGCTCCATACCCTATCACATGAAATTTGCAAACATTGCAATTTTTGCCAACTTGTCAACTCATATGGAAATCATTTAACAAGTTTTTTTCCTTTCAAAGGGCTGCAAGATATTTCGAAACTGTTGCTGTGCTTACTGCCAGATCAACAGTAAATTTTCTAACAGTTATTGTAGGATAATCAATTTTTCCCTACAGAAAATAATTGTAAATTACGTTTTCAAGTATTCCATGGGTTTCATTTACCAAGCTTATATATCTTGATTTTCACTTTTCAAACCTCCGTCTCACTATGGAAACATTATCTGTATCATTCTCAAATACATCATTAATGCTTCATGCTGCTAGGTAGCAGAATGTCCAAGTTTATATTAATACTGAAAAAATATCCGTAGTTTTGTGGGGTTCCATGTTTCTGTTCATTTAAGATTTTCTTACAAATATTGCATCTTATATTCAAACAAAATATATCGCTAGATATACCATAGATTAAGCAATAAAATGTTTTATAACATTCTTACGTCATTTAATTCTGGAAGATATATATTTTATAGAACTTAAGCTGACATTAAAAAGTTCACTTTTTGTAGAACAACGTAATACTTCTCTCTTATTTTTGTCTATTTCATTACAAAATACTTTTGTTTAAATAAAATTCATGTCTAGAAAACTTAGTTTTATTTATTTTTAAATTGAGAAAAATACTATATATCTACGATTAAAAGTTTCATAATATTTATTATTAATGATAAAATATGTTTACGAAGACATTTCCTTATTTATGATTAGACTTCATTACTTTTGGAATTTTTCTACTTTCCTTACATAAAAGGGGTGGGGTAACAGGGATATATTCTCTTATCATAAAATTAATTGATTTTCAATATCGAAAACATTTAATTGATTAGCAATATCGAAAACAATTAATTGATTAGCAATATCCAAAACAATTATTTGATTATCGAACATCGAAAAAAATTATGCGATTATGAATAATTTCTTTTATGGGTAAGTCAGTTCCCAGAAACTTTAATTAAGCAATTATATATCCAAACTATTTGCTTTGTTTTTAAGAAAAAAGTCTAAAGAAGTAAATTTTATAATTAAATTTTTTTTAGAAATTCTACATAGGGTACGGAAGGAAGGGGGTAAAGTAAGCAATTTTGTTGTTTTTAGACATTTATGAAATATTTTTCTCCAAATTTCCAAGACTTTGCATGAAGCATATACTTTAGGATGTTGACTAAATTCTGTTCAAGAGTCACTTCTATTTGAGCATCGTTAACAGAGATATTGCAAATTGTATAAATCTTTTCATTGGCTAATTTTATTCAGTATATTCTATTAACTGAGTTTATCAACCAACAGCTTGCAAATTCAGCTGTTGTACTAATTCTACTTATGAAAAGTAGCACAGCAAGCAGATGAAAATTTATGTCTAGTACATGCTTTTTTTTGTAGTTTTCTTCAAATTGACTGTATTTCTGGAACTTCTTTGTCCGTTCTATTTCTGATATTGTGTGTTTTTACATTTTTTATAATTTTTTAACTCATTAAAAAGTTTAAAAGATAATGAAAAGGGAGCTTTCAGTAATCTAGTCAGTTTGTATAAAACCCCCATGAAAATAGCAATCGTTAATTTTCTTGTGCTTCTTAGTTAGCCCCATTAAAAAAAAAAGAGATACACATACATTTATTCAAGATCTGTAGTGACAAAACTGATAATCCATTAAAGCATAATAAACATTAGAGGGCTAAAAGTTAAAAACTTCAGAAGAATATTTGAGAAGAAAATTCACGTTTATCACGAAGCAGCATGATATATAAGCCATGTATATATTAAAAATTTCTTCAATGAGACGCTCTGATTAATTCCAATATTGGCTGGATGTAATTGTTTTTTATAGAGTAATTTTATCTACATTGCAGAGCTATATACCCTAAAAGCCTATGTTTCACCCTAAATATATGCTTCCTGTGTGCTTGAGATTATATTAAAATATGCATTTCAACTGAAATTAAGGTCTTGTAAAATATATAAAAATCAAAATATCTACAGCTGTCTACTGGAGATAAGGCACACTAAAATATTAAACTATATTCTATACGAATTAAAACTACATTTCTTTTGTAAAAATATTATTATAATAATATTAATAAAACCCTCTAAAAATAATTCAGTTATCTAAAAAATTAGCATGCAGATTTCTTTATAGCAAGTATGTAATTGATTAAAATTTACTGACATTGAATGTTAACTTCACAATAGCGCGCTTTTCAATTGCGAAACTAGGCTTGTATAAAACACGAATCAATTGAGGACAGTAATTATTTTTACGATAACAATTCTATTGTAGACGTAACAGTTGCAGACGTTATTTATCTTTATTAAAACGTTAATACGTTATTTATCTTGTTGGCTTTACCTGTAGTGTCCTGAAGGTATTAACATCAATTCCGTTATAGATGTTTAATGTTAACTGGTCAAACAGAGCAGTAGGGTGTCACTACGCAATATAGACACTGTTGTACGAAGGTGCTGACAACAGTAATTGCTACAAGGAACTCGTCGATAAAATGAAGGTCCTGGAAGATGGAAGAGCATGAAAGGAAAGTTAGACGGATGACTGTACAATAGGCTTTAAATGTCAGCTTTTAAGACGGTGGTGTTATCACCGATAAGTGTTGTTGTCGCTAATCACTATGACTGACAACAGACTAGTATAGTAATGTTCCGCGACATATCTTGCTACAGTCATAGAGTAGATAACTATTAGATACATAAGTAGAAATACCAAAGTCAACAGTCCAATAAATATTTTGTTTGTTTTACAAAGACATTAAGCCATTTCACTTGGTGTGAGGGTTTGGAGTGTTATTTTTTAGGAAAATATTAAAACACTAGTTATTCAATATACAATTTTAAGACCTCAAAAATATTTTGATGATATGCTGAAGCTATTTTTTTATCATTCAGGGCACTTCGTTCTGTGACAGTTTTCCAACAACATGATGCCAGCTCTCATATCTTTGGAATGCCACCAAGCTGCTCATTGGAATGCCACATTTCCTTTGACCATCAAGTTCTACAGACCTTCCATTAATTGAACATGTATATAAATGTCTATAGATTGAGGAATCCAAAAGTGACGTAAATATTCAGCAACAGTTAAGAAATGTTAAATAGAACCTATTACAAGATAAAATTAGGAATCTTAATTACTCCTTATACAGAAACATACAAACAGGCATCGGTAGCAGTGGAGAACTCGTCATCTCAACATTTAATTAGAAAATTAAATGTTGTAATCGTCTGGTGTTGTTTCTTAAACTAATAATATCTAAAATAGGTTACTTAACTAATTTCAAATTAACCAAAATACTGAAATCCGCAATAACCAATTACACTATAATCATAATGATAATATCCCATATAGCATGACGCATTGAAACATTACAAATTACATTAATTACAACATTACAAATTACATTATTAACATTACATTATTTAGGTTAGAAAGTTATTGCTACGCAATAACTTTCTCAGATCACTATTATGACAAATTATCTAATGAGTTTTAAAAGCCTTCAGGGACTGCAATTAAGAAGAGAGATATATACTGATGTGAAATAAAAACAATAGCAAATTATTTGATTTGAATAGAAATGTAGATCAATATTTGACTATTTGAGCAAAGATACAGTGAATAGTTCAGGACATTTGATCACATACATTGGCTGATAATATTTTCTTTAGATGTTAATTAACGTAAAAGATATACCAGTTAACATATGACCGCCATTAATGTAATTATTATAGCTAACATGTGCAACATTTAAAGTTATCATCATACACCTTCCAATGAAAATATTTCACTTCAAAATTATATGAATAACAATATCAAATGAGTGGATTTGTCAATATATAACTTAGAAAATAATAACACTGCAAAAGAATAATAAACAAATAATAGAACATTAATATTTTACTAAAAATAAAATACATCTTAATACCCAATATATTGATATACAACTATATTCCATCCCAATAGCATTCTGAGACCTCTGAGTCACTAAAGGCTTAAAAGCAATGATCACAATGTAGAAGTTTTCATTATTGCAAAAGTTTAGCAATGATAGTCCAAATATCTCGACTTACGTGCACAGGGCTTCAGAGGGAAGAGCGGAAATCTGTAGTCTTCACTCTCTTCTAGCATGAATTCGCAGAGCAGGGGTTCGCATCACAGGGAAGAGCAGAAATCTGACGTCTTCACTCAGTCCTAGCAAGTAGTCGCTGACCAGGAGTTCGCATCTCGGCTCATGGGCCTCCTTGCTTTGGAGCCTTGAGGACTCTTTTTATTCTATCTCTCTATCTTTTTTTCTACTAACACCTCTTTTCTTCTTTCGATACTGCCATTTTTCTCTCATTTTCTTCGACTCCTTGATTGCTGAAATTACTCTTTTTACCTCATCGCGTTTACCGTCTCCTTTTCGTCTGTGTTCCTATTTCTTTTTTCTCAAGTCTAAGTTCTCTTTTTAAACCCAGATTTACTTCGCCTCATTAGCCAGGACCAACATTCAGAGACCACCCTAAGATTGTAATTGGTTTTAGAGGGTTTGTCACCCAATACAGACCATGTGGTGCCTTTTCGGGGGTCAAAGGATGGTTATTCTAGCTCTCCTTCTCACACAAGGGACTCGATTTCTAAGCGGCAAATCTTTTTGGAAGACAGAGGTCAATTTATTCGGAATAGGATACATTTAAAGAAATAACTGGATAAACTCCAATTTTTTTTGCCCGCGTCGTAAATATTGTCACCTGCCCACATGGGAGCGGTCAACAATATTTGATCACCAGGACCGTTCTCCTCTTTAATAATACCGTTTTCCTAAGAAAATCTCTGACCACCTATATTTTACTTTTTGAAAAGCCACCAATTAAAAAGATCTAATACATAAGCTACGCATTCGTTATTTTCGGTGAACAGAAGATTTCGTCATCTTTGGTAACAAGATAGTGACAATAGGAAACGACTCTTTGATTTTTCTACCAACCTGCATTCCATGGAGAGGGGAGGGGGAGTTTTTTTACAAATACACTATATAATAAAAACATTCAAAACCACTATGTACATGATATATAAAAATATTAATGCTAATTGTACGTTAAACATAATAAGAAAAAGAAATTTTAAATATATGTAGACACGACAGTTATTAGGCTTTGAAGAGTCCTAAGGCCTTGATTTTTAATCATTTCATTACTAATGTATGGCCTTTATGCATATTTTTTAATAAAACAAACACTTCTTTACTTGCTCAGATACTTTTTTCAGATGTTTGACCTCTTTCCATAGATTTTATTGCATAGAGGCCTACATGATTTATAAAAATCAAATATAATATGCCACGATTATTTTTTATCTTATGTATGCGATTTAAAAAAGAGGACAAAATACTTTTAAATAGATAATTATATATGCCGTATAATCAATCCACAGATGGTATGATTAAATGGTGCATTCTGGTAGGACATTTAGAGATAACGGGTATTTGCATGTCAAACAGTAGAAAAAAAAAGAACATAAAGCTGCAAACAAGTAGCTGACCGTCGATGCGAAATAATTACAAATGCTTTCACAATCACTATTGAGGAGTCTTCAAGTTTTTGGTTTTAATAATTACAATACATGAGGCCAGCAGATTTGCACTTGCATCCTATTGCACACTGACTACAGCTTACTACTCAACTCATACATATTCTATTAGATAATTCATAGTTTTTTATCTATTCCAGATTATCGGTCATTTGAAATGTTAGATTAAAATGACAGCAGATTCTGAAGATAAATTCCTCGATATCCATGAAAATAATGATCATAGTAAAGATCATAAAACAAATTCTTGAATTTTCTTGAAAAATACAAAATAAAAAAAAAAATACTTATATGATTTAACACATTCAAATTGTAGTTTTTTAAAAAAATGAATTAATCAGTGTACAGTGACGAGTACGAGACACAATGACGTACAGTACGACAATTGATTTAAAAGAGATCAGTTCATAAAAATTATAAACATAAATTCCATTTTAATTAATTATAAATATATAATAGAACATATTTTCACTAGTTTCATGTGAAATTGACACAAACATAATTTTATACATGAATAAATATTTACAAAACTGAAACAATCGAACATCTTGTGGTGTAAAAAGTATTCGTACACTAAGGGAAATACAAATTTTTTCTAGTTATTTTGTGATTGGTTTAGCCATTATGATGTAGTTAATTGACGCCATCTTGTAAGTTACTTAAAAGGTTTTTTAGTGGAAATTTTAATGTAATGAGAAACTAGAAATTCTGTACTGGGTCGTAAAAGTAAAGAGACAAGTGTTTCCGAAAGAGAACTGATTTTAAAGCTCCGTAAAAATGGTAAATCGTACAACAAGATTTCTGATCTGGTCGGTAGACCCCGTTCAACTGTGCAGTCAATCATAAAAAAGTTTGCTGCCACAGGAAAGGTTCAAAATAGTTCTCGTACTGGGCGACCATGTCTATTGACATCATCCGACAGACGGTTTCTGGTACGTTCACTAAAGAAGGATCCCAAAATAAGTGCTCCGACATTAACATCAGAACTAAAGAACATGGGAACAACAGTCTCCGGAAGTACTGTTCGAAATGCATGCAGAAATGAAGGTTTCTATGGCCGTGTTGCGAGACGAAAATTCTTTGTTAGTGAGAAGAATCGGAAGCTGCGATTGTCTTTCGCCAAGCAATACGTTCATGAAAGTCCAGATTTCTGGAAAAAGATTATATTTACAGACGAAAGTAAATACAACATATTTGGATCGGACAGGAGACGAATGGTATGGAGAAAGCGCAATACAGAAATGCATCCTAAGAATTTAGTGCGAACAGTGAAACAGGGGGGTGGAAGTCTGCTTGTTTGGGGTTGTATGAGTGCTTCTGGGGTGGGTCTTTATTAAAGGCATTATGAATCATCAACTTTATATTGACATTTTAAAAAATAATTTAGGACCTAGTGCAACAAAAATGGGCTTGAATGGTGATTACGTTTTCATGCATGATAACGACCCCAAGCACACAGCCCGAAACACAAGGCTCTGGATACTATATAACACCCCAAAGATCATGAAATTTCCTCCTCAACCTCGTTGCCAAAGAGACTCAAGGCAGTTATTCGAGCTAAAGGATATCTTACAAGGTATTAGCTGAAATATTATGATTGTATTGGCCAATATATGCCTTATGTACGAATACTTTTTACACCACAAGATGTTTGATTGTTTCAGTTTTGTAAATATTTATTCATGTATAAAATTATTTTTGCGCCAATTTCACATGAAACTAGTGAAAATATGTTCTATTATATATTTATAATTAATTAAAATGGAATTTAAATTAATTATAAATGGTTCTATTATATATTTATAATTAATTAAAATTAAATGGAAATTAATTATATTAATTATAAACACTATAATTAATATAATTAAAATGTTTATAATTTTTATGAACGGACCTCTTTTAAATCAATTGTCGTACTGTACGATTACTATTTACACTCACCGTATATGTACAACAATATTTTGAGGCCTACATCTTTGTCTTGTAAAAGTCATAGCAATATTTTTTCTTATTACTGAAACTGTACCTTCTAAACAAGTTTGCTTTGCTTTAATTTTGTTACTGTTACTGGTAATTATTATTATATCATATTTCTTATCATATTATATGTAGGATAAGTTTTATATGAATAAATGAATTTCATAGTATATGTAATTAGATTTATAAGGTGTGAAATAATAGATAAAAATTTATGTGTTATCATATAAACATCCGATAAATATATATCTTTTGCCTTGTTAAAACTCATTCCGTGCAGTGGCATATTTTTATCTAATTTTATTTATTAGAAATAAGTGTTGTATTTAATAAATTTTTCCAATTCAAGATTAATGTGATTTTCGTCAATAGCAAAATCATAATAGGATATAACACCATGCCAATAATTCAACTAAAGCAACATTTTCACAACGTTGATGTAATGACCTCATTACTGGGGATTGAACTGCAAAGGCACACTTCATAACGTCATTACCCATTTAGCATTGAAATACTGATGGCATTATTCACAGACTATTATCTCAACGTTACGGCTTTGCACACTCTCAATGAGGACAGAACCTACCTGTATCATATTCAGATAACAAGGGTTTGAAATGAAGATAACGCCCAAGTACTACACATTAACACTGTAGTAATGATTAAACAATCCATATTTTAAATCTCTTATGGACCTGAACTATCTAATGGATTCCGAAACCCGTAAAAGTAATGAAACGCACTCAGTTTTATGATCGAGTGGGTCAGGTGGTGGAATAAAATTTAGAATTAAATCTGTACAAAGAATCTGAACCCGGCCTGATTATAAGAAGAATTTTATAGTCCCCTGCAGCGTGGCATAGAAAATTTACTTGCTCCAGACTTCAGCAGAGATAAAAAGATTCACCCTTGCGTCAAACTAGTGAGGCCAATGTATTTTCAAACTGTAAAAATCGGAAAAGACAGTGTTAACGCCTTTCAATATTTTATTTTTCTTCAAGGCTGAGGAAAACGAAGGATGTTATGACTTTCATCATACGCAACACAAAGGAGATCTAAGAGAACATAAAATTGGAACTTAAAAAGGCTAACGTGGTGCCATGCTTAAGATCGTAAAAGTATAACATTGCTTTCACTTGTCGGGTGACCCAGTGGGGTATGTCAAAAGGGTGGTGAAATATTTTATACCCCTTGATTGGTTAACTCATGTATGCTTTGATACAACTTAGTAAACCTGGCATTCTTTAGTATGCATGGCTCGTCCCAGTTGTAATGTATGATCTTGGCAGTTTCTTTCTTCTTCGGATTATTTCTAGCAGAGATTATTCTGAATTGTTTTGGAATTTTTTTTTTTCATTTGAAGGACTGTGGCTCTTGAAGCGTGTAATTCAAAAATCGATCGAAAACTCAGAAGGAAAAGGGAGGTTAAATGGAGCAACAATGATACTTCATTCGATGCCACAAATCAGACAAAAAAAAAATGGAAAGAGAATTAGTATGATTTACTGGATTCTATTTAACCACATCTCTTTTGTGGAAAACAGCAGTTACCGCTTTGAGGTCAAAACGCATTTTGAAATAAAAAGAAATACATTGATTTTTCTATTAATAAAGAGGTATTAGATTTAGAAATTTACACATATTTAAAGCGTAAATTATGTATTTTTTTGCTACGATTGATTAAATATTCATATTTGCTCATTTGGTTTATTTACATCAATAATACGAGGGATTTTAATAGTTTTTCAAAACTTGGTAATATTCGTCCTATACCAACACTCCCATAATATGTCACGGAAAATCAAATTTACAATATACAATTTATTTCAATTGTTGTTCCTTTAAAATAAATATATACTGCTCCTGATTTAACACTCAGCAATTTCAGTTTTTATAACCATTTAGTTATACAACCATATAGTCACATGTTTGTTATATATGTTGGTAGATTTGTTTAGTCACTTAGTCACAAGTTCTTCCTTTCATTTTAATAAATCTGTTCTTATAGAAATACGAATAGGATTTCCAATAAATAAATAAATTAGTATTGTCTATATAAATTTGTTATGAATAAGTTTTGCTTATCTGATTACATAATGATTGACAAATCATTACACAATGAAATTATATGCATTGTTGAAAAAAATATATATATTGTGTAATTTTTATATTGCTTTGTTCGTCTGCTTAAGTTAAAAGGCATTTGCACCTAGCGTGTGGGCGAACAAAAGATCTATTCCTCCTAATAATATGCAATGTGGCTCTTTGAAAAACGATTAGCCTCCTTGCTGGGATCGACAGTAACCCACACTAATATTCCCTGTCTAATAGCATTTTGCTACCATAAGATGTGGTAAAGCTGTTCACTTACCCTTGAAAGCATTATTTAGACCCGCTCTACTCTTAAAAATTATAAATTGATATTCGAAAGGAATATTTTCATGATGAAATTATCAACAAATTACAATATTGATAGGTCAATATTAATACAGCGAATACCACCCACCATGGATATATTTTTTTTATTTTAATGAGTTTAATTACTACTATAACAACCATGATAATGATATTGATTGCATGGACTTTATTACCCTTTTTTAAATTCTCATATATTTGAATAAATAGTTCTTACTTACGAAATCCTTTTTGAAATAAAACTACTTCTAGATATTTTTATTTCATTCGAAAATAAATAACATAAATATGATACTTTGAAAATATAACAATAACTGCAAATGATACATATATGCAACTCCATAAAAAATCACATTCTTTATTGTTTTCAAAGGTAAAAAAAAAATATATATATTTTGAGAATATCACCTCAATGTTAAATAGCCCGGTATTTTTATACATACAACTTCTGCATCTCAGCTACGGATTTCAATCTCATTTTATTTTCATGATTTATACTACAGCAGGAATATTTCCCTAAGTTTAGAGATGGCACTTTCCCTCAACGACCACGCATTGGCTTTTTGTAGTCTTTGAATCCTCATAAGTTTTTACTCTTCAACGAATAGAAATGCTTTCAGGCTCTCTCAATTTCTTTCAGTTTTGACTTCTTTTAGTATATGCGGAGTGCTCCATTGGCGCCCGATAGCAATTTTATAGCGGTAACCCTTCAGACGAAAGCCAAACAAACTGTTCAAGCAGACCTCCTGTTTATGGCTAGGAACAATATATGCTTCGTAATAAAAGAAAAACGAAAGGACTTGAGGCACTTTGAACTGGTTTTCCAGAATCTCCACTGAAGACCACTTCAATAAAACTGTCAACGATAAAGAGTTATGGCATTAGGAAAGAGAATTAGCTCTCTAGCTGCCATGCCACTTATTAATGATGGAAGTGGATCGAGAGAGAGTCTTTTCAGATTCAAGAGCGTACCATTGCGAGGCTGTGGTAGCAAGGCGAGGTAAAAATTGGCTGTCCACTTTGGTGCAGAAACAAATAGTTGCAGCTGGACCAGGCAGACCCTACTTTTCTAAGAGAAAACACTAAGAAAAAAGAACTTGACTTTAAAAGGCGTAATATTGGTTACCCGCCGAAGTGATTTGTAGAAGCTGTTGTTTCTTGGAAGTTGAGTTTCCCCTTTTAGTTTTCATGACGTCATGGGAAAATAGGATCTTGTGAAATATGGCCCACTTAATTGAAAATACATGTAGGTTTTGTTCAAAGGTTTACTAAGTGTTGATTGTAGTAAAGATTTCTTGTTGGTAGCAATATAATAATTTAATTCGATTACGAATATATATATATATATTTAATTTAAGATTCAATTCAAAATTACTTTGTTTTATTCTATTGTGCCTTCTGTAATTAATTTAATTTGAATCCCTTTATTTTGATTAGGAATCGCAAGAAATATAAACCTAAGTGTAGTACTCATGTATTAGTTACTGCTATATAAATTCAATTCAACAAATGTTAAAAGTTAACTAACAGAAACATTAAACAGTACAGAAGCAGAAATATTTCCTTTTTATTGGATTAAATCATTAAACAATACAGAAGTAGAAATATTTCCTTTTTATTGGATTAAATTTAATTAACTTGATTTGGTTATCTGCATTATATCATTATTAGAATATGTCTAGTTTATAGAAATAGCGGCTCGATTACCTTAAAACAAAGTCTAGCGTTAGTATATTTTAAATAATAATAGCACGATCCAGTTCAAATTCAAAACAACTAGGTCCAAGTAATTTATTTAATGAACTTTGTTCAGATAGAATAACATAAATATTTTAATTACTTTTCTAGAACTCTGGTGTTACACTCAACGTTTCCCAAAATATTACTTTTTTTTCTTAGTAATAATATTATCTTTCTTGTTTAAGAAATGAAAAAATTAGGATTACCAGAATTTTTTAATACGCATCTGAGTTTTTGTGAATACTTGATTTTTGATAAGAGCGAGTCCTATTAAATATTTTGATATTTATAAAAATTAGATGAGTTAAGTTTTCATAGCCACTGATATGTATTAACGATTCATTCTTTCAGAAACATTTATTCCTAATTGATCTTTCGCCATTTGCTCCCAATATGTTTAAATAGTTAACATTTCGCTGTTTGACATTATTTCTTACTAAATGATAATTAGAACATAGTAAATGTATAATTTATACTAATGCATAATAATTAGGGTGTGTAAATAAAATTAAAAACCAAACATTGTCTTTATTTAGTAAATATTTCGTTTCATTTACTAACATCTGAGATGCTTTATTTTTTTCTCCAATTTGAGTACATGAAGTACGTTTTTTTTAACTTTAGTAAGAGTAAAAAGAAAAGAATTATAAATTTGAATATTTGTCATTTACCTAGTTGACAATAGAAAGAAAATATTTTTTTTTCTCAGACATTTATAAAATTTAAATCTTGTTACTATTTTAATGAACATCATCTGTCTTTACCAACCATGTAATCTCTTATTTTTTGTGTGTGAGGGGCAGGGGGTAGGGGCGGTGTGATAGCCGAGTAGCTAGCGCTCTGGTGCTCGGTGCCAGAGGTTTCGGGTTCGAGTCCCGGAAGTGCCATGGATGTTTGTTGGTGGTTCAGAATCCCCTTTAAACTGTAGGTCCCGGTCTAAATAGTCCAAACTGTGCACAAAATAGCCATAGAGCAACAAACCAAACCTGAATTTTTGGCCGTTTTCAATTTCAATTTAAATGCATTCTCAAATATTTCTATGAATCTGAAAGAAATCATATTTTTATTCCAAAATCTGCAACAGTTATGATTTTTCAAATTAATAATTATGTACATATTTACAGAAGTGAAAGAAAAAAAAACATGTATGTTATAAATAGAGAGATTTCGTCATTTGCTTGAATTATCAAGGGCTTTAATATGAGGCTTATCACATTGCACCAAACAAAGATGATGTGAATTTTCTATCTGGTCTTAATCTCCATTTCTAGATTTTTAGTACTTTTAGTAATTGTAAAAGTCAATGAAAGAATACTGTTTAATTAGTCTGCTTCTTATCAAAAAGTGATACGTTATTTTTGTTGTATAATTTACTACAACTACTACTACACCACGCCACACCACAACACTGTGCCTAGAGCTGAGTTGCCCTTTACAGTTCGGGAATAATGTAGGTGAGAGGTTTCATTGGGCTCTGTGACGATCTACGGCCATAGAAGACCGGGACCTACAGTTTAAAGTGAATTCCAAACCACTACAAACATCCATGGCACCTCCGGGATTCGAACCCGAAACCTGTGGTACTGAGCATCAGAGCGATAGCCACTCAGCCATTAGGACCCTTTATTATATAATCTGTGAAAATTCTGGTGTACTAAGAGCTATAGAACATGAGATAGTAGAATTTTAAGAGAAAGTGTTAAAAATATTTTCAAAATATAGCCAAAAGTCTGGATTTTTCTAGAGATTTAAAGCATTAAATACCTTTTTGAGTTCTGTGTAATAGGGAAACATTTTATTTTCCAATCAAAACCCCTCAAAAATCACTTCAATAAAAAAAAAAAAAAATATATATATATATATATATATACTATGTTTAAAAAGTAAAGACAATTTTCAATTTAAAATTCCCGGGGCTTCTGGAATTTCATTTTTTCTTTCTTTTTTATGTTGCTGGAACTGTCCTTGACATCTGTGTGAAATTTGACGTCAAAATATTTATTAGTGTTTGAGTCACGCTTGGTTTTGTGAGACGCTACAACTGATTCCGGCGATTTTTTAAATGTCTGAATTAATTGAGCAAAGAACTTGCATTAAATTTTGTTTGCGGAAACGTATAAAATGTTGCAGAAGGAATTCGACGAGCATTTCTATACCGGAAAGAAATGTTTAGAAGTGGTATAAACAGTTCAAAGAAGGCAGAGAACGCGTTGAAGACGAAGAGCCCTCTGGTCGACCAGCAACGTCGACCGACGAAGCTCACGTCCAAAAAATTAAAGATTCGGTGCATGCAAACCGTCGATTTACAATTAGAGGCCTTTCTGATGATGTTGGAATTTCCAAAGGATCGGTCAATTCCATTTTGGGCCTCAAACGCATCAAATCTCGATTGGTACCGAAAGCACTGAATGCGTCAGCTCACACCGCATTGATTCTTCTTGACTTTTTCACCAAAACTGAAACCCATATCGTTCCACAAACACCGTATTCACCTGATTTAGCACCAATGAACTTTTGGCTATTCCCTAAACTCTCGATTGAAGAGATTCAATGGTAATCGGCGCGCGCTTTGAAGGCCATCCCTGCCGATGACTTTTTAGCATGCATTGAGGATTGGAAAAAAAGTTGGCATAAGTGCATTGTGTCCGGAGGGGATTACTTTGAAGGCGATGAAATAATTTGGAAGAATAAATAAAGACTTTTTGAAATAAAAAAAAATAATTGGGCTTACTTTTTGAGCACAGTAATAGAACATGAGATGGTAGCATTTTAAGTGGAAGTTTTAAAAATATTTTCAAGATATACTCAAAAAATCTGTGGATTATTCTGATGATTTAAAGCATTAAATACCTTTTTGAGTTTTATGTAATAGAGAAACATTTTATTTTCCACTCAAAAATCACTTCAATAAAAAAATATATATAATTTGTATTTAAAAAATATTTGAATGAGTTTAGTTAATTATACATACATTGTGCTCATGATTAAATGTTGCCTTTTTAATACACATTGAAAAGGAACTATAAAATTTTTGAAAATTATCTCTCTATCGCAAAAATTTCAACTGAAGGACCTAATACAAAGGTTGAATTTTTATCTTCGACATAATGATTACGGTTCCTTCCGAAGTTTACTGTACGCATAAATGCATATTTTATGAAATTCTTATGTAACGCAGAATGAAACTTGACAGTTATGAATGAATAATATACATTTAACTGACACGAACAAGTATTTTAGTGAATAGTGTTTTCAAACTCAATATTTCTTTTATTAGAAAGGATTCTTTTGAGCAGAGAGGATGAAGATTGTCAGGTGATGTTTCTTGCTCTTTAAGCAATAATCGAGATGAATAAAAATTTCTGGTGTCACTCAATGTGCATCTTCTGTGATAAGTGTAATTTTGATGCCCAGTCACGTTGAATGGAGTGAATTTGTTCAGGAAAGGGCTGCTCGAAAAATTCAGAGCACGCTTGTTACTCGGGAGTAGAAGTTTACTTTTGAAACCGAACTTCTTTTAAGCCTTAAAGCCTTAAAACTAAAGCCGGTAAAAAAGAACTACAAAGAATATTTGAAGTGAATTGAACTATTTGCATAATTCCACAGAAGGAATTTGATATTGTGAGGCCAACATTTCTGATAGTTACTTGAATTCTGGGTAAAGAAACTTCTTTTGTTACGTAAACAAATAATGAAAACCCTTTTAATTCTTTTAAAAAAAGGACTGTGAACCCCAAGAAGAACGATTGAAAGAAGG
>BPLQ01015522.1:1272416-1382053 GCA_021605075.1 Caerostris darwini
GAATCGAACTATTTGCATAATTCCACAGAAGAATTTGATATTGTGAGACCAACATTTCTGATATTTACTCGAATTCTGTGCAAAGAAACTTTTGTTACCGTAAACAAATAATGGAAACCCTTTTAAAAAAAGGACTATGAAACCTATAGTCTTTTTTTTTTCAATCATTGAGCAACCCGCTCAATGATTAAAGCAATATTTACGTCACATAAAACCATAATGTTCATCAAGATTCTCTAAATATATTATAATCCTCTTAAAAATTTCAGTCTATCTATGTCAAAATATTTTAAAATTTTAAATGTTTCAAATTGAACTATTTGAATAATTCCACTAAAGAATTTGATATTGTGAGAGCAACATTTCTGATAGTTCTTTAGTTAATTCTGGCTAAAGAAACTTTATTTACCGTAAACAAATAATGAAAACCATTTAAATTCTTTTTAAAAAAAGGGCTATCGGGTTGCTCAATGGTTGAAACAATATTTTGCATCATATAAAACTATAATATTAATCAAGACTATCGAAATATATTATAATCATCTTAAAAATTTCAGTACATCTATGACAAAACATTTTAAAATTTTAATTTTTATTTCTAATTTATGGTTCATGCCGCTCTAGAAAGGCATATTTTTTAAATAATTGACAGAATGCCATGCTATCGTAGGTTTGGTTTGTCAATATACGGTCATCTTTTGAACACTGTAGGCTAATTAGACCGGGACCTACAATTTTAAGTGGATTCCGAACCACTAACTATCGTAGGAAGTATAGTGTACAGCTCTAGTGCGATTCATTACAAATGAAATAATAAAAAATGATAATTAATATACCTAAAATTAACGAATAATTTAAAAAAATATTTATTGTCCTTTTAGGATTCAAATTCTATCTATTATATTTTTAGAATCAGTCAAACCCTACTGATTACCTGAAGATTTTTATTATTTATATTTTCTTATTTCTTTTTTCTGATTTCTTCTTAAGAGAAATTGGATAAATTGAGATAAAGCAGCTAACTCGAGCATAAATCTCAAAGTCAAGTCAAGTGCATCGATTAAAACAGTGAAAGTAGATTATTCAAATGAAGAAATAGTGTGATTTTTATGCACACTTCAATATTTTTGTGATTAAAAACACAATATAGAATAAAAGGCTTTTATGTTCTTGAGCAGTCCAGTTTATTAGAGTCAGTAATAAAGTTTACTTGAATACAGATCTTGGTTCAAATCTTTAATAAAAATTCATGGTACTATGCTACTCGGTATCTCAATCGTGTAAGAAAAACTCTAGTAATAAAAGTTTACAAGAGCAGGTATTCGTGGATTTCTTGCCTGCGCATTAAAAAACACCTAAATGACCTTTCGAAATGGTATGACAAGTGAAAAATTGCTCTAAACATTAATAAAACCGAAGCAATCTTCTTTAGCAAGAATCAAAAATATAAAAAACCAGCCATCTACCTCAAAGACCAACTTATCTTTTTAGAAATCAGAAACAAAATATCTTGGAATTTATCTTCATAAACATCTAAACTGGAATTTTCATTTTAACTATGTCAAGCAAAAATACAGAAGAAATATTAGAAGACTATCCCCTTATAACAAGAAACTCGAGCATGACTAGGCATAATAAACTTCTGATTTTCACCTCTATGCTTCATTCTCTCCTCACCTATGCTCGCCCGGTATGGGCATATGCCACTGATTATAATACTAAAATCTTGGAAGCTCAACAAAATATGACCATTAGACAAATAACGAAAGCCAACTGGTTCATGAGAAACGCTGATATTCAAAGATCCATCTCACTGCTATTTCTCAAAAAGTATTTAAAAAAACTTTCAAAAATATTCTTCAATAATATTGACAACCACCAACATCTGGCCATTCAAGAGATTGAACAATATGAACCGAACTCTAATTTTAAAAGACCTAGGAATATTCTGCTCTAAGCTACCTAAATTCAACTTGGAATGTTTGGACTTTTTCAATTCTCACGATTTCCCTTAACCCCTCGGCATTGCCAATGTTTTCATTCTTTTATGTTTCTCACCACCGGAGAAGAGGCCTCAGTGAGCTCCAATAATCTTCAAAATCAAAAAAATCAATTCGAGCATAAATCTCGAAGTCAAGTCCATCTATTAAAACAGTGAAAGTAGATTATTCAAAAGAAGAAAATAGAACATGTGCTTTTTATGTACATTTGAGAACTTTTGTGATTAAAAAACACAACATAGAATGAAATGCTTTTATGTTCTTAAGAACAGTCCAGTTTATTAAAATTAGTAATAAAACTTGGATTCAAATCTTTAATAAACATTCATGTTACTATGCAACTCGCCATAGATAGTAATTGAATAGTACAAGAAAAAACTCTAGTAATAAAAGTTAACAAGAGTGAGCATTCGTGGATTTATAAAGGGATGATATTTAAGAGGCAAGAATTTCAATATTAAATTTTTAGAAAACTACTTTCCTTAATAAAAAAATGTATTGTTAACTTGTAAAAGTTATCAATGCATTCAAAATTTAGATTAGAAAAAATATGCTCGATTCTTTTAAATTCAATTATTTCATTACAAGACTTGGAATTAATAGAATTCCCAAATCTTATAACGTCGGCGTTAGCAACGCGTAAGAGAATTGCTTCATTCGAAATTTTTTTTTTTTTTTTTAATTATTTTTAGCGTAGTTTCTTACCACTCTAAAATTCATCTTAAAACAAGAAAATCGAGTTTTTTTGTTAACAAATAAAAACCTCCATACGCTTTTTATGCTTAAATTTTCCCGATACTTAAAAAAAAAAAAAAATAAATAAAAAAATTATCTTTGAGACTTTTTAATGAAATCTTGTAGAACCTTACGAGAAAGTTCTATATTTCATTAAAATATTTACTTTTGATATATGTTAACTGCTTTTTATCGAAAACTAAGTATGATCTTCATCTAAAAAAAATGTTTCAAATCTGAAATTTATTTTTCATTATAACTCGTAATTTTCAATACATTTAAGAGTTTGAAATATTATTAGTTTAATATGTATTGATGTCCTTCTTAAGAAAGTCGTTAAAAATTAGTAATAATTTTTTAAAGCCTTATTTAACCGTCGTTTATCGAATTATTAATAAAAAAAATGAATACATAAAAATGTAATTTTCATAAATGAACTTATTAAATTGAAAGACCAATAGTGAAAAATAGTACTTTGAAAACTTTCGATGTGAATTTAATGTTTTAAATTTAAAATTTTATACACTTTTTAAACTAATCTGCTTACATTTTCAAAAGTAACATGAAGTAATAACATTCAATAGAATGAAAAATGAAAAATCATTGTAATTTTCTGGGTTTTGTTATTTTAAACACTTTGTCGTCTAATACTTTTACAGCTATTGGCACTATATTGATTTTTTTTTTTCTAATTATAAAAAGAATGCAGCTCAAAGACGGCATTGAATATGCAGATTTTTAAAAATGTGTTTTTTTTTTTTTTTTTTTTTTTTTTCCTTTCCTTTCCTTTCAAAATGGAATTTTTTTTTTTGAAAAGTTATTTCAAAACGGATTTTTTTTTTTTTTGAAAAGTTGTTTCAAAATGGATTTTTTTTTTTTTGGAAAGTTATTTCAAAATGGAATTTTTTTTTTTTTTTTTTTTTAAAGTTATTTCAAAATGGATTTTTTTTTTCCCCGAAAAGTTATTTCAAAATGGATTTTTTTTTTTTTTTTTTTTTTTTTTTGAAAAGTTATTTCAAAATGGATTTTTTTTTTTTTTTTTTGAAAAGTTATTTCAAAATGGATTTTTTTTTTGAAAAGTTATTTCAAAATGGATTTTTTTTTTTATTTTGTCTGAATTTCAAAGTACACGTCAATTACATCAAGCATTTCTGAATTTCGATAATTCTTCATTGATACAGAATCTAGTACTTTCGATATTGAGAATTATTTTACTATTTTAAACAATAAAAATAAATTATGGATAAAAAAAAATAGATAAATTGAAATTACTATTTTTTTTAAACAACATTCTAAAGCGCAAATATTTAGGGTTACAAATATACAGACAAAATCCAATTGATTTTCTAAAGAAAATCGCTAATTTATTCCTAACGTTAATTAAAGTTTACGCAAGTACATATTTGATATGTTTGTATGGGACAATTTACAAAAAATCTTCTGAGAATAAATTTAATAAAGTGTATATTATTCATCATTTATCATAAATGTTATCTATAGTGATGTTTCCATGCCTGAAAATGCAATATATTTTTAAATATCCATCTTGATTAATTTGACGCTTCGTCTTTTGAATGAAGTTTATTCTATATTGATTTTTTTATTGTATTTCTTCTTAAATGCGTTTAAAACAATATTTAGTTCAGAGGAAAATATGAAAAAGAACGAATTTAACTGTTTATTTTTAAAGTTTACTGCTTTTAAATCAAAACTCATTATAAATTAATCATTACTATACATAAAAATTAACAATATCATAGCATTGTTACATACAAAAAATTGTTCGATTTATATAGTTTATGACAAGAAGTAGCCAACGGCCGTACCATGCTGAATATACCGGTTCTCGTTAGATCACCGAAGTCAAGCATCATTGGGCGCGGTCAGTACTTGGGTGGGTGACCACCTGGGAACACCGCGTGCCGTTGGCAAATTTGGGACCTGAATGGTCGAGTGTCTAGCGCTCTGGTGCTCGGTGCCACAGGTTTCGGGTTCGAATCCCGGCGGTGCCATGGATGTTTGTAGTGGTTCGGAATCCACTTTAAGCCGTAGGTCCCGGTCTTCTATGACTGTAAGAGCGTCACGGAGCAAAAGTTAGGCTTCTACCTACGGGTGCTCCATCACAACAGAAGCTGCTTCCTTCCCCTTCAATCATGAGTACGTAAGGGCTCGTGGGCTTGGCCAGCCAAGTGGGATAAGAAACAACAAACAAAAAACAACATGACAAGAAGTAATATGCAAGAAAATTTTTATGGAAAATGTTTCTCTTAATACAGGATCTATAATACTTAATATTTCAATTCCTAAAAAAATAAACCTCTATTATGTACTTTAATTAACTAGCTTAATAATTCAATGGTATATAAACTTAAAATGCATTATTATTGCAAACATATGCCATGTAAATGTAAGATCAATACAAACGTTTTTAATCTGATAGTTGCCATATTTAATAAAATATAATCTATCGTTTGTCTTTATTGTATTAATTATTAAAATGGGTATTTTGAGATCGTTCCTTTCTGTTTAAAATCTTAAGATATATAACATTAGATTTTTTTTGAATGCATAAATGTATAGAAATCTTGCATATAAATAACTTTTATTTTCTTCTAAAAGAAATTTATATGAATTTAAATATGATTCAAAAACTTTTATTTTCTTCTCAAAATTTTTAAATTTTTAACATCTATCAAATTCAAATAAGACACTTGGAATCATATTTAAATTCAGAAAATCATATTAAGGATAAATATTTCACGCCAACAATTTGTAATTAAAATAAAAGAACAGATTAAAAGTCAATTTGTAGCTTCAAGTACGTTGATACATTATCATCAGTTATTCTGTTTACATGTTAGCCTATTTTTTTTATCCAATGCAAGTTATCTTGATTTCGGCGTGAGTAAAAATCATTTCTGGTAGTTGAAATTCAAATTTAGAGAAGTGGGTTTTACGATCCTTTTTATCGCCATTGTGTTAAATAATTCATAAGCGTTTGCTCAGCTTCAGAATGCCGATTAAAATGGTTTGGTAAAACTTTATTTATTTCAAAGTTTATGGATTTATTTACTTAAATATTGTGAAATAATCTTTGTATATGAAACCTTAACATATAAAATGAGGGATGTAGTTAAATATTATTTTATGTCCTAAAGGCAAACCATAACTAACCATTGTCACTGACTTAAGTGGTTAAAATTTTGTCATTATTTCGTCACTGTGTCATCATTAAAAGTAAAATATTTTTGCAGTTTTAAAACGAAAAACTGTTCGATTTTTGTCTTAAAAAATATTTATGAAATAATACAAATGAATTAAAATTAATTTGAAAAAAAAATTATATTTCCCATACTTCATATGCGTATTTAATAATTCCTTTCAAAATATTCATCTTTTATCATTTTCTAAGAATCCAGACAGGAATGGGTAATTGGAATAACAGTTGTTTGTAAAACTCAGTCCACGAAATTCCTTACAGCAGGGGTCGGCAACCTGCGGCTCGCGAGCCACATGCGGCACTTTGCATGTGAAGCTGTGGCTCTTTAGTTCCATACGCAAATATTATTTATTTTATAAAAAAAAAACATTTAAAAATATAATTAAATAATTTACTGTTAATAATTGAATATAATTAAAAGTAAAGCAAGAAGCCAACTATCAAATGAAAATATAGAGTTGTGTTTGAAACTTAAAACAACAAGTTATGAGCCAAATTTATCCAAACTTTCTAAAACCATGCAAAGCCAACGCTCCCATTGAATTTGTTTGCTGAAATGTATGTTATTGCTTTTTTTTTATTTTAAGTACAAGTTACATTGTTTAGAGAAATTTAAATTTTCTACTTGAATAACCATGCAAAGCCATCGCTCCCTTTGAATTTGTTTGCTCAATTGTTTGTTATTGAAGTACAAGTTAGTGTTGTAAGTAAATGTTTAATTGTTTTAATTTTTTACTTAAATAATAAGTAATTATCTGTTGTTGTTGTTGTTGTTGTTTCTTATCCCACTTGGCTGGCCAAGCCCACGAGCCCATATGGACTCATGATTGAAGGGGAAGGAAGCAGCTTCTGTTGTGATGGAGCACCCGTAGGTAGAAGCCTGACTTTTGCTCCGTGACGCTCTTACAGTCATAGAAGACCGGGACCTACGGCTTAAAGTGGATTCCGAACCACTACAAACATCCATGGCATCGCCGGGATTCGAACCCGAAACCTGTGGCACCGAGCACCAGAGCGCTAGACACTCGACCATTCAGGTCCCAAATTTGCCAACGGCACGCGGTGTTCCCAGGTGGTCACCCACCCAAGTACTGACCGCGCCCAATGATGCTTAACTTCGGTGATCTAACGAGAACCGGTATATTCAGCATGGTACGGCCGTTGGCAATTATCTAATAATGCCATATATATATTATCTAATTTGTTGTGAAAAACACTACTTATATATGAATAAATAGATATTTTTTCTTGTGAATAAATAGATTAATTCTTTTTTATCAAAAAAATGTATTTATACGAGTACTATTTATTGTTGGCAAGAAAAATTTTTGTGGCTCTTTAAAAACTTTGAAATTTTGTAAATTGTGATTTTGTCTCTTCCGTCTCAAAAGGTTGCCGACCCCTGCCTTTCAGTATAAGTGAAAATTAAATCATTTTGACAAATGACATAGATTAAACTGTTTAGTTAGAATTTCTGTTTAAAGAAATTTTAATTTCGGATTATGTTTTGTTATTAATGAATGTCTCTCTGAGTTACTATTAGGTTGGCAATGAAGTAATTTCGGTTTTCACCATTTAAGTACATGATAAAAATCAAGCGCATTTTCTTGATAACTCAATATTTCATCTTCTAAAAACATTTACCTTATATTCCAGAATATACGCTTACAGTGCGTTTTTTCTTCAAAAAATTTACGGAAGTCCAAAACCAGATATATAAGCTGAAATGAAAAAAAAAAAAAAAAAAAAACAATTTAACTTTTATTATTTCTTGAAAAATTTTGCCAAAATCGGATTTTAGTACCGACGCAGCTAACCAGCACTGTACCGGCAGGTTCAGGAAATAAATCAATTCATTTTTCTAAAACGAGCACATTTTTTTTCTTCAAAAATTTAAGAAGTATAAATTGAAAAATAAAAAAATGCCCAATATTTGTCGATTTATCGCTTGCTCGCGGTTGACAGAAAATATCTGTCATGTTTTCCAAGGGTAACTGATACGTTTATAAGCCATCTCTCGTAATAGAGGCAGTAGAATGTATGTTTGTTAGCGGTTTGGAATCTAATCTAATTGATTCTAAACTGTAGATTCCGGTCTAATTAGCCTAAAGTGTGCGAAAAAATTACCATAGATAGGAAAACCAATCTTCAATCTCGTAACAGAGTTTTAGGGAAAATTCTCAGCTTATACATAGTGTAGCATTTTTCCCACGGGAATAGTATAGTTTCATTCCCATTAGAGAGAAAGGTTGTTATTATGTATCTTTGGCAAATACGTAACAACCTATCACTCAAATTTGACAGCAGTTAAGCATTGCGGATAGTTATATTACACGCAATTAGGTTTTGTACTAATGAGAACAACCTGCCCCTCAAATCGGATAGCAGATATTCAGTGTCATAGATAATGAGACCTCATGAAATTAGCGACGGTCGGTGCTACCTTTGCTAGTCGAAACAATTACAAATTGAATATGGACTACACCGTGAGTTGTTGCATCGTGGGGTGATAGAGCTGAAAAAATGTCTACTTCAAGAAGAAGGGAGGGATGCTGATCCCCACCCTCCTCGACGGATTTTCATAAAGGGAGGTTTTGGGAGAAAAGAGTTCTGCGATGAATCAATAAGAAGTGCTTTTTTTTTCCTTCTGAATTGCCTGAAAAGGCCGGAGGTCTAGTATAGGCCGAGACTTTACAATGGAAATATAACAATATGATAATATAATAACAATAATCTAATAACAATATGTGGAAGTTTTAGAATAATTATTAGAGAAAGATATGATCGGATCAAATGTTAATAGATTCACAAAGAAATATAGTGTAATTTAATGCTGTCAATGTTATTTGAAGAAGGTAATTTTCTGAATAAAAGATTTATATAAAATAGACAATTCTATTTTATTTTAACAATTAGTAATTCATCATTTATATATTATATATATATATATATTAATCCTTCATTTATGTAATCAGTTAAAAGAAATTCTATCAATTATACTCTTAATAGAAAATGAGTGCCAAGGGCCGTACCATGCTGAATATACCGGTTCTCGTTAGATCACCGAAGTTAAGCATCATTGGGCGCGGTCAGTACTTGGGTGGGTGACCACCTGGGAACACTGCGTGCCGTTGGCAAATTTGGGACCTGAATGGCCGAGTGTCTAGCGCTCTGGCGCTCGGTGCCACAGGTTTCGGGTTCGAATCCCGGCGGTGCCATGGATGTTTGTAGTGGTTCGGAATCCACTTTAAGCCGTAGGTCCCGGTCTTCTATGACTGTAAGAGCGTCACGGAGCAAAAGTCAGGCTTCTACCTACGGGTGCTCCATCACAACAGAAGCTGCTTCCTTCCCCTTCAATCATGAGTCCATAAAGGGCTTGTGGGCTTGGCCAGCCAAGTGGTATAAGAAACAACAACAAACATAAAAAATGACAACAGTGAAATCAAATATGACAATGGTATTTTAATGAAATTAATAAATTCTTTCATGGATATGCATTTCCTAGCAATCTTTATTATGAAAATAACATAAAAAATTGAGATTCTAATTAATAATTTTCAGTAAAACTTTTTTCATAAGCATTATGTTATTTATAAGATAACATTATAATCATTGGAGGAAATACTTTAAAAAAAAAATTCTTTATTAAATATCCTGTAGAACTATGCAATTTATTAGAATTAAGGACATAAACTAAATTACATTTGACTGCATTATAAAATAAAATATTGTCCAAAATTTCAAAAGGAATGCATTTTTAATTGACGTTTTGCAAATTGCAAGAAAAAAAAAAATTGCAAAATTTACTTAAATGCATATGCTGAAAAACGGCTTAGTATCTAAATCTATTTTCGAATACAAAATAATTACTATTTTGTAATATAATTACGATTCTGAAAAATATTATCAAACCACATAATTATTATTGATTAATTGTATTTACTGATTTATAATTTTTTTTATATTTCAAAAAATGTAAGCCTGCATATTTCTTTCAGTAAATTACAGTTTTGTCAAGAACATAACTCTCGGTTTGACATTATAATTTTCTACAGCACCAATTCCTTTACTGTATAAATTGGATGTTGTAAAAATAATTATATGGCGAATAAACACGTTGAATGATATCTTTCTTTTGGACAGATAAGATTTCAATAAATACAAAACCTTTTTCTTTCAAAAACCGGCTTTTTTTATGAAGATTTGGATGTTTATAGTTTTATAAAAATCTTTGTAATTGAAGGTTAAAATAGAATGATATGGAAGGATTAAATTTCATATTTTTTTGATCATTTTAAATATTTCATCTTCAAATTTTAATTAGTTTTTATCAGGAATTATCTAATATGTGAAAGATAAAAAAATTCATTTAAAAGTATGCACTTCAGCTATGTCATAAATAAGAAGATATATAAGAAGTATTGGTGAACACGAAACCTTTTAACGTAATTTATGAAAAAATACAGTCATATGTGTAACAAAAATAAGCTTAATTAAATCTATTCTTAACTTTAATACCTACCATTTTAACTTATATTTTCGATTTTTTTTCTTTTTAATGTCCCTAATTTTCTGAAATTATAAAAACATATTAATTTCAGTTAATTAATATTTTTTTCTCGTTATTTATTTTTTTCACAATCAAGCTTTTAAGTAATTTTGCAAAAAAAAAAAAAAAAAAAAAAAAAAAAAAACATATCCAAGCAAATTTGATATTACTGAAATGCTAATTTTTTTTCATTACATTTGCTTCATTTTAAACTTAAGAAATAATGTAAGCTCCTTTCTTATATGTGGCAACAGCTATTGCAGTGCATCAACAGTGCCCTCTATAAATAAAACGAACTTCTTCAATAATGGTAAGAATTCTGGTTCGTTTGAATGTAACACCTTGCATTATTTTCTTTTGTAATTAACTTTGATGTTTTTGCTTATATAACTTAAACTTCAATAAATAATTGTTACACAATTTGGGCACATCATTATTAGACTTATTTCCTATTTTTCACTCTGGCGCCCAATGGTTTCTGTTAATTTCAGAGAAAAAAAAATTCCTTTGGACATTGCTCTGTAATTTTTTTCAGCTTACAAGTTTTTTTCAACAAGGTTACAAATTCTGACCCAAAAGGATTATTTTTTTATACCTCTCCTCAGGAGAAAAACAAATGTTTTGTTTATTATTAATCCTAGTAATCGCCTTTTTTTCTATTTTAAATAGTAGTGCTTACTTGATTTATATTTTTTGAGCAAACACCCTTATTACTTTTTTTCTTGGAAAGTATAAATTGTAATTTCTTTTTTGTATTGATATTTTTCTTAAAATCAATACTATGTTTTAATCTGTTAATTTTAAGTCATAAATTCTGTTAGATCAGATTGCATTCCGAAACAAAATGGCGAAACGGAACTGAGTCGGATGGAATTTTGCTTGCTTCGCAATTCTCAATGAAGTTCTTTTTTGTTTTGTCTAAGTTGATTGTTTAGTCTACTATTGAATTCTAGCTTTTTTTTTCTTGTATTTATCGATACCTAAATCAAAACTTTTCAGAATAGATATTTATGTTTTGCGTTCGAGAAATGTATGCTTCTTCAATTTATAATAATAATATTGTTATTAATAATAATAAAATATTTTAACAGCATCATTTAAATTGCATCGTACATTGCATTTGTTTTAATTATTTGTTATTGGTAATATTTCATGGTCATTAATTCAAAGGTTTATCAAGTAATATTTAAAATTAAAGAATCTAAATCGGTTTCAAGCAAATTTTTATATAAGCAAGCGTATTATCTGTTATCTGCGCATTATTATATTAAATTATTTTGCAAATCCATTGCGTAAAATAATTTTATTATATGTCAGTCGAACTTCATAATTTATAAACTGTAATTCGGTTAACTTTTACGCAATTCAAAGTTTCAAAATATGAACTTGTTCAACATTATATCTATAATGGCTTTTCTGGGCAAAGGGCCAAAACTGTGAACCTCATATTGTTAGCACAAGAGATGGGCATTGTTGAAATACCATACGACTCAAGAATTATCGATATTAAAGAACTCGTTACAAAACACGAAAAACTGGGATAATCACTATAACTGGGATAATCTACTCAGTTCATTGAATATATTAATATTAGGTTCATTTACTTGAAGCGGTGCAATCCTGCTGAAATCCTGCAAAGAAAGAAATATTAGGCTTGTACAATAAATGAGCAAGCTTATAGCAGAAAAAGTCATTGAAGTGTATGCATCTCCTTATGCCTCTCCAGTGGTTATGTTACCGGGCCCAAACGAACTTTTCACCTACGTATAGATTACAGAAGCCTGAATGCTGTCATTGTTGAAGATTCCTACCCATTACCAAGAATGGATCTGTTAATGAGAGTTTTTAACAGTTACGTTTTTTTGGTCTCGGATATGTATACGCACATTTCGAAGATTAATAAACTGTTTTCGAAATGGTCTGGAAGACATTCTATTCTTAACCTATATCGACGACTTTATAATATTGTAGGAGGTTTTCGAAAACGCCTCTTAAATCTCCAAAATTTCTTCGAAATGTGTTGCGTTTCAAGCAAACAAAGAAACAATTTCTTTTCTTTTCGTGTCAAGTATTTAGGATTTTGGATCACCCCACAAGCCATCGAAGTTGACCCAGATGAGATATCTTCTATCCAGAAAATTCCATTTCCAAAAACCTAAGTGGTACAATCTTTCTTTCAAACCTGGTCATAGTTTCGCAGATATATACCGAGCTTTGCAAAATCAAGCAGAAAAATCAGCAGAAACGTTTAGGCATCGGCATCATTACCAAGAAGAAATTTCGGTTGAAGTCTGGTCAATAAGTCATTTGATACGCTTAAAAATTGTCTAGTAACACCTCCCGTCTTAAAAAAAGCTGATGACACTAAGCCATATATGTTCTATAAATAAATGCAAGTAATTACACTCTCGGTACTGTTTTGCAACAAGGAGAAGGTATAAGGGGAACACCCTATCGAGAAAGCAAATCGATTTCTCACACCAACATAACACAACTACTCCCCAACAGTAAGAGAAGCTCTTGAAGTTTTTTGGGGTCTGAAGAACTTTCGTGACTATGTGAAAAGAGCAGAATTAACTGCGGCATCTGATCATTAACCCTTAAAATAGCTGAACATCAATTGTCCAACAGGACGACTTGCAAGATGTACTTTCAGGCAAAAGATTGCTATACAAGTACCAATATATAATTGGTAATGCAAACGCTGATATACACATTCGCCCTGTATGTGAAGAAGAGGAAAAACTTTTAGCATGGTTGTAGTTGACATACCAGCAAGAACTTCAAATGCCATAGAGGAATCCAAGGTTAGAGATAAAAATGTGAGAATAATTATTGAAAGTTTAAAATCAACTCAAAAAATTGAAGACTGCACCAATTAGACGGCACGAAGTTTTGTCATGAATCAAAAAGTACTTTACCTATATGTATCAAATGTTGATTCAGAAGAAGCCCAACTCGTCATCCTGACTCATTAGTTGAATTCAAATTATGCAAAAACATCATAAAGGTCTTATGGTTGCATATGATGGAGAAAACACATTCCAAGAAATCACTAAACACTACTATTGGATTGGCATGAAGAAATATATTTCTGATTATGTAAAAAAAAAAATGTTCGGAAAGCACTCGCTACAAATTAGAAACCAGCTTCTTTGCAGAGAAGTCGTCCTTCTTGCAGCAGTTTAAAATAGCCGGTGACTTCTTGAAAGACAAATCCCCTAGCCCAGACTTCAAAAAAGGTAAAAGTTAAAATTATAACTATAGTACTACAGGAGATGCAATGCTTTCATTTCTAGTTAATTACCGGGACGTTGGTGGAGCCAGAAGGAGGTGGGGATTGTAAACGCTCCTTTCTTATAAATGGCAACAGCTATTGTAACGCTTTAGCAGAGCTTTCTTCAAATGGAGCGAACTTCAGTAATGGCTAAAAACTCATAGTTGGATATTGTTGAATACCTTTCATAATTTTTTTGTATTTAACTTTAATGCTAGTCACTATGTAGCTTAAACGTCAATAATAATTGTTACATCAATTTTGTGCATCATAATTAATCCTAATTTCTCCCTTCGCAATAATAAAATTTTAAAATTTTTATTTCTAAGAATAGATATATTCAAGACATGCGTTTGTAATTTTATCGCTATAGAAATAAACAATTTAAAAATATTTTAATTTTGTTTTCTTTTGATCCATCTTTACTTATTTTAAAGAAAATTTAAAAATACTTGTTTAAAAAATAAATTATTAAAAAAATATTAATGAATATACTTTTATAAATATTTTTTTAAATAAAAAAACTGTTTGTTTCATATATTTTAAGAATATTATTAAATCTTCAGATGCTATTTTAAAAGTAATTTTTCAGAGTATATCGCACACCAGTAAAATATATAATACACCTAAAAATGGTCCAATTCAAATAGTTTTATCGTTAAAGGAAAAGTCAAACAGTAAGAAAAATTTTGGAGGAAGAAAATATGAAACAAATTTTGACTTATAACTTTATGCTTCGACAGACTTTTTGGGGGAACAGCCATTCTTATATGGCTTTAAGAATAGCTGAAAAGGCTTTTATAATCTAAGAAGAGTTCTTTGAAAGATATTTTTTTTTTACCTTTTTCCTTAATGGATAAATGCAACTTTTGGTTTTATATGTAGGCATGAGTGACGTAACCATTTATTGAACAAACCAAGATTTAAAAGAAATTCTTATTTTTAAGCTCCTAATTATTTTTATAAATCTCATTGAAACATATTTTAAAGAAGTGTTTCTGTAGAAAGAATATTTCTTCTGTCAGTTCCAAAATCGAATAATAATCTTTTGAGTATTGGAGAAAAATTGCCGTTAGTAAATATATATTGGCTGTTAGTGAAAGCTATTAGATTTAAATAAAGTATTTTCTTAAATATGCAGCAGATTTGAGATTTTTTTTTAACTAGTAATTTCAAATTTATTTTTATTTATAAATAGCGTCGTTTTCGTTTGATTTTTTAAGCGATTTAAAATCCGATTTTGGGGAAAAGAAGACAAATAATAAAAACCATTAAGAAATTTCCTCATTTTATATTTTTCAGATGACATGGCGTATAGTAGATTATGAAATTTTTGTAAAATTTTTTTAAAGAGTAAACTGATTGTTAAAAGTATGCGAACTGGATTGTTATGAAAAATTCATAATATTTTAGATATTTTAGATCCATAATATTTTTTTATTTCATTAGTTTTAAAATACTTATCCATGCTGAATATACCGGTTCTCGTTAGATCACCGAAGTTAAGCATCATTGGGCGCGGTCAGTACTTGGGTGGGTGACCACCTGGGAACACTGCGTGCCGTTGGCAAATTTGGGACCTGAATGGCCGAGTGTCTAGCGCTCTGGCGCTCGGTGCCACAGGTTTCGGGTTCGAATCCCGGCGGTGCCATGGATGTTTGTAGTGGTTCGGAATCCACTTTAAGCCGTAGGTCCCGGTCTTCTATGACTGTAAGAGCGTCACGGAGCAAAAGTCAGGCTTCTACCTACGGGTGCTCCATCACAACAGAAGCTGCTTCCTTCCCCTTCAATCATGAGTCTCTATGGGCTCGTGGGCTTGGCCAGCCAAGTGGGATAAGAAACAACAAAACAAAATACTTATTTTCAATGAAACAATTTTTTTTCCACTAAACAATTTTGCTTCGTAACAATATGAATTGTATAACTTGAGTAATATTAACCACGTCCCGCCTTGTACATTTTTCCGGCCCACACTTTTACAAAATGTATTTATTTTATAATGGCCAAAGTAGTGAAAGTCAATGTATTAAACAAAATACATTATTTGTGAATCTATATGATTGAATTTGTGAAATCTGGCACAAAAAGTTGTTAGCTCTTTTGCGAATCGCCCCTGCGAATCGTTTTTTTTTTCGACAATGAAATTGACCAAACACAAAATATGTTGAAACATAACGAACGCTAACCTGCAACACCAGCTACGATGTGCAAATACCCAAATTGAGATCTATTTGAAAAAGCTAAGTGAAAGAGTGAAGAAACAAATATCGCACTTAAATAATTTTTTTTTAATGATTTCATTTATTACTATTTAATTTATGTTATTTATATTTTCTTTTCAATGTTATACTAAACGCACATTGTAAAGAAATACATCATCATTATTATATTATCTATATTTGCATGTAAAAATAATAGTAAACGCAATAATTCATTATGTTTTAATTTTTCACTCTCAAAAAAATGTCTATAAGGGGTCTAAATCTAAAATAAGATATATAGTCTTGTATGCGACCCGCGGAGTTATGATACATTTCCAAAGTGGCCGGCAAGATCATTTGGGTTGACCACCTCTGATGCAAGTAATGATGCAATCTTGTTTCAATATTATCTGCTGGACAGGCTGTGATTTACTATTGGTTTGTAAGCATCTGTTGGCGTTGTTTATTCGTTTTGCTTCATTAAAAATATGTCAAAGATTATTACAATATTTAATTGACATGGCAAAGTTTTTTTTAAAAATAAATTCTTGACTTGTTGAAAGGTTATTTTTCATTTGGTCGATATTTAATCTCATGATAATAGTCTCATTATAGTGAACTCACAAAAATGGTTGCTGGATATCCTCTTTCAAAAATGGCAAAAATTCTCAAATAATTTAAAAAAAAAAAGAAACTGTTTCGAAGGTAATTGTATCTCATTTCTTTCCTTTCTTAAAATTTATTTGTTGCTATGAGGAATTGACGTCGGTATTTTATTTCAGTTTAACTGCAAGTTATAGTCAAAGAAAATCGTCAAGTAATGGGGTTTAGTTACCATGAGGAAATACCAGTTCATTTTATGTCCATTTCTGTATATTTCGTGAAAACAATTCTCGTATTTAAGCACTTAAATGATTGTAATACGATAAATTTCATCATTTTATTTACAAGACTAAAGGGCAATTAAAGTTTTCTCACAAAAAATATAAAAAGATATTGGATGACATGCAAGAATTTTGTCATTTTTAATCTTAAATCGATTTTTTTTATATTGCATTATTATTTATAAATTCTATGAAAACCTCAAATGTATATTTATAAAAATATTTTTCTTAATTGATGAACTTTGAACATACAGGCGCATCTATAAAATTATTTATCAAGAAATTAAATATTCAACCAGTAAACGAAGTGTCCCGGCTCATACTGATTTCTGGAATGAAATCAGCTTTCCATCCAATCGCTCTGAAAATTGTTTCGTAAGAGTTTGGAGGGAGGGAGGTTGAATTCAAATTTAATAAATTGAAAATTCTCTGAACAATTGTTGTTAATTTAACTGAACATCAGGTTTTTCTGGAAAAATTGCATCATGATGAGGTTCGGTTGAATGAGGTTATATTTCACAAACGTGTATTTCTATCAATATATTTAATAAATGATAATAAAAGCATGATTGTTGTAAGTAAATGCACATTCTCGCTGATATTTTTTATCATTTAAGATAATAGATGTTTTATTAATATTACCGAAATTATCTTTCAGATGTTAAATTTTTGCATCAAAATAAATATAAATATATTTTGCAGGAGTAACTATTTTTACTACATATTTATATAAAAGATAATATTAAACACTTAACTATTAGACATTTTATAAAGGAACCAATAACTTGTAATAATAACAAAAACTTTTCTTTGTTTTAGATTAATAATTAATCATTATTGCTAATAACAGTCACTCAAAGTAAAAATTAAAACTTAAAAATACAATCATTGTTAAAAAAAAATTAAAAAGTGATATAAAATATTATCTGAAACCAAATGTACAATCGTGACCGAATTCCAATTCTTCTGAATTCGATTCATTTCATTTCAATACATTCTTTGGGATTAAATGAAATTATTTTTAGAAAGTCGTCTCAGACTTGTTATAAACGGATCAAAAGATATCGGAAGAATGCGAAAGTTGCCTTCATTACATTTCTCTCTCGAACACTTTCTAGAAAAATGTTCATGAGATCTTATAAAATCTTTAAGCATTGCCTCTAGAGTCTATTCAGATAGCTGTCAAGAGGGTATCGATGCAAATGAAGATATTTCCGTTACCTGTACTGAAAATTCGTGCACTGTAAGAGACATCACATATCATTCATTATTTTTAATAAAATCTTTGGCAGTGGTTGTATACGGTTTTTGAATGTATCAGTGCAAGTGTCATAGCTACTTGTTATAAAATAATAAGCGTTCGTTTTAATAACTTCTGCACACGCTTTTAAAATCATTGTGTTGCAAAAGACAACCCTGAAGTTAGAATTTCGTTTTTTAGAGTTCCTATTTTAAACCATTTGGTATGATCCAAACTATCTTCAAACGACGACATTGACGAATAGCATTTAACGAATTCTCATATTTTTAACAAACTGTTTTTATATTTTGTAATAATCCTTTTTATTTTGATATTTTGCAGAAAAATATAATTTTTTTTACTAAGATTGGCCAAATTTTTGAAAAATTGTTTTCTTTTCTGCAAACGACCTCTGAAAACATTATTTTATATATTTTTCACTCTGACTGTTGTACTGTGGCAAAAATTTATTTCCTATTGAGATTAACCTTTCGATAAAAAATTTAAAAGATATAAAGTGTTTTAGGAATATTAGCAAATGATGTAAAATTTAAAAAGAAATTAATACCAATATAAAACTGACCTATCTAAAACTGGCAAATATGAGCAACTTTTAGTCCACCGAATTGCTTACCAAATATTATAGATAATATATATGCAAAAAGTTCCGGGGTAATATGGGGAACAATTAACTTTTTCTCTCTATTTTCGAAATACAGATGGGATTTAAAAAAAAAAAGGATCATTTTAAATCCTTAATAACTTATTTTTATTTTATCAAATTATGATATCTTGCAAAAACTTCAAAATACTGAACCAACTAATCCGAATCTACAAAAAATAAAAATCTAACAATTTCTTCACCTCTAAAAAGCTCGTTGATTACGAAGGTACCAAAGTCTTCTGCCGAGCACACGCTCATCTTCATAATTTTGCCGATTTTCAAGGGTTTGCAATGACGAAATTAATATTTTCCAGAACCCCTAACCTAGTGTAAGGTGTTCAGAAATTTATAGCATTTCAAAAAATAAATAAATAAAATTCTCGGCATTTAAATTCTGTTTTTCAACTTTCTGTCAAATTTTCAAGCATTCTGTCCCACTTCAGATAAGCTGGTAAAGCGAAAAAAAAAATTGATTTAAAATCCTTCAATCTTTTAAGTATGCCCTATGGCAATTTGTTAAAATAGAATTTTTGAAATTCAACCGAATTATTTATTCGAATGAATTTTTTTAGTGTGTAGTTATATTTTTTACAGCAAAAATTAATTTCAAGATTGAATTTTGTAACTAATTCTTATCTGCAGTAAAAACGCTTCGCTATCAATTGAGAATATTCTTAGCATGCCAAGCGGTTAATTTTGGAAGTTAAAATTACTTTTATTTCGCAAGCTGTGACAAATAGGGAAACAAAATTAATTACAAAACTGTAGAGAGTCTGGTATTTAATATAAAATGAACCTTCATAATAATAAAAATGATATCTCTGAAGAGAAAGTCTTACAGTATTGGATTATCATTATCACTATGCCACGAAGTAAATAAAGTGCAATATTTTAAAAATTATCTAAATTATTTAATAAAACTAATATTTTAAGACATTTGTACAATAATACAGCATTATGAAGAAGCAAAACTTAAAATAATTCCTTTGAATGTGCCAGTAATTACAGTAATGTGCTGACTTTTGGCAGCAATACACATCTGTAGTTGGCGTAAAAGAAATTCGAATTCATCTGTAGTTGGTATAAAAGAAATTCGAATTCATCTGCATTTGATGCAAAAGAAATTCGAATTCATCTGCATTTTGTGCAAAAGAAATTCGGATTCATCTGCATTTTGTGCAAAAGAAATTCGGATTCATCTGCATTTTGTGCAAAAGAAATTCGAATTCATCTGCATTTTGTGCAAAAGAAATTCGAATTCATCTGCATTTGGTGCAAAAGAAATTCGAATTCATCTGCATTTGGTGCAAAAGAAATTCGAATTCATCTATATTTGGTGTATCTCAAGCAGTTAGCATATGACAAGTTGGATACCTGGTGTTTTATGTAACACCACAATAATTCCAGTGTAGTTAAATAAAGTGACTTACATCCTTAACAAATGATCTCGCATCAAAGTTTCAAATATATCCCACACATGACATGAAGGAATTCCATCATGCTGGAACCATACAGAAAGCAGATTGACCAAAGTCATCTAAAATTTCAGTAACTATCGTAAACTCATTCTCCGTACAGATAATTCATCTCACAGTAATCTTCTTTAGTGTAACTAGTCATGGTTAAATTCAACGATTCAATCCATGCTCTATTTGACAAACTTTCGCTAGTGTCAATTTATGCTTCATAATAAAGTACCACATGCCTATCTAGATTCAGTCTACACATTTTAGCTGGGCACTCTCCTTTATGTATTCCCACGTTAAACTGTAGGTCCCGGTCTAATTAGCCTAAAGTGTGCAAACAATGGCCGTAGTGCGACATACCAAACCTTTATCTATACATTAGAATTATTGAATACCGTGGGATTTGCGTTTCAGGGATTCGAATTAAGTTATATGGAGGAGTATTTTATAATAAATCACTAGCACTGCAACTTTTGATTTTTTGCCACTTTTTTTTAGATAAAATCTCTAATTTCCAAGATTCGTCGGCAGAGGAGCTGCGATTAGTGTCGGATGATAGTCAGAGCTAATTTATTTTAAGAAAAACATCCTTTCCCTAATTCTAGTTTTCTTTGTTAAAAATAATATAGTATGCACTCTCTATGAAAGATTGCATTTTAATGATGATATTTTTACATTTTTTGCAATTCGAAAACTGGTTTAGTTTTAAGTATTTGTAAAATTTCGGATTATAAAATACAAATCGTTGATTCCATTATTTATAAATTTGTTGGTAGCATATTTATATTTTGCATATATTTCGAAAGAATTTATTTTTAAATTGTCACAAATTTATATTTTCAAAAATGTATTCCATGGATGGCAGTTGTAAAATTAAATTACAACAAAATAAAAATTATACACAAAGTGAAATAGTGCACATACCTTCATTACAAAGCACGATTACTTTCAGTTGAATTGATATGAATACGTAATCTACTTTCATTTTGCTTTTTAATGCGGATATGAAAAATTAAATTACGTAATTTAAAATTTATATAAGAAAGTGGATTGTTTTCACATCGTGCTCAAACATTTTAATCATTTGTTTGTCGTTTTATTAATAAAGTGTGAAAATTTATGTACTGAGAACCATAGAATAAAATAAATTGATTTTAAAGCAAATATTTTACTGATTTACTCATGTATATTGTCTCTGAGCTGCTTAATAACAAAAAAACGGAAACAGCGAAGAACATTAAATTCCCTATTGCTTGAATACGAAATTTTAATGTTTTGAAAAATTAACGAAAAATGAAGCGAATTCCTTGCGTAACAGATGTTTTCTTTACATAATAGTTGAAGAGTGAATAACTCTCCTTTTTAATTCTTTTGAGGATGTTACATGTTTTTACTTTATTTAGACGAGGATTAATTTTAAGTATTGTTACATTCTAAGGATTCAGACTTGTTGAGAATCAATTTTATTTTAACTGTTGATAATCATATTTACGAAACACTTTGTTATATTCAAAATCCTTTAATTTTTCATAATTTTCATATTTTACAAAGTATTATTATTTTTTCTTTTATGTTACCTATACAGAGAAGCAATCATTGTCAAATGACGTTTTTCAATTTTTTAATTATTATCCACACATGTTTCATTTGTAGCAGTTTTTAATGTTTGAACTTTTAATTAAATGCTTGGATATTAAATTGATAACATTCATTTTGTTGAAACGATATACGTTATAATTCGAAAGCATATTAATGCTAGTTGGACGTCTTGTCCTGGTTTGAAAAATGTATTAAGTAATTGTCGCCATAAAATATAAAGAATATGTTCATTTCATCACGCATATCCGTTGAGTGAGTATTAGTGCTAAAAGTATCCGATCAAAAGAAAAGTATGAAATCGTCTAATCATCAATATATATATATGATCAGTTTTAATCCAATGACAATTTAATTTCATCTTTCAGATAAGACTTACTCGGAAGTAATATTCAATTGTTATTTAAAATATTTAAACTCTTCAACATGACATATAATGATATAGTATTTTTTACGCAATTTAAAAAATATATGAAGTAAGATTTTTTAAATAGCAGTTGCTGATAATAAGTAAGAAAAGTTATGGGACCCATGGTTGTTGTAAGGCAGTTTTACCAACCGTGGAGTCTACATACTTTCAGGGTATAACTTATTCGAATACTCTATAATGACTTGGCATGCTAGAATAATCGTCTTTGTTTAATTACGGCATATTATAATTAGTAAGTTGATGCGAGCTTAAGTAATATACTTCTGCGTTATACAGGTGGTCGCTTGATTTTTTTTTATAATTATCCTACCCTAGTTCCCTTAAATGTGAGTGCATGAGCATATTATTGGAATTGTCAGGTTTAAAACGGTTATGTTTTTTTTTAATACTGCTTAAAAGATACGTAATATTTTTGTTCTATGTAGAAGCTAAGAATCCACCACGTAAAAGAGAAGTGAGGGGCGTATCTTCAGAGAATACTTTGAGGAGTAATATTCCCATACGTGCTGCACAAGAGATAAAATCTGAAAAATTGTCACCAAACATTCTTTCTTTCATTCTCGGATACTTACACCCACTACCATATTTCCTAACGAGTATCTTCATTTTTAAAAGGATGATTGAAATACACTGCGCCAGTGGATTCGAATCTTAACACTCTTGTACTCAAACTCGCCCACGTTGTTATTGAGACACAAGTTGTGCATCTTAACAGATAAACCATTTAAAATATTTTCTTTTCCATTCTGCATTTGCTGTTTTTTCCATTTACCCTTCAATGCATGTGTATGTTTAATGATTTTCAGTTTCGTCGCTGCCATTTATGCGCCCTGAGGATCTCGGATAATTTTTTTTCGTGGGACTTAACTAAGAAAATTTATAGCAAATGCTTTTTTATGGCTTTACTGTACAAGCTTATTGTGCTTCTTAAAAGTCCCTGGTACATTCCCGTTTATATTTTTCTGTATTGTATATATTTGCAGTGCTTATTCTATAAATGTTTAAAGGTGAGGAATATTTCGAGTAAGTAGAATTCATTGGTTACAAAATACCGAGTTGTTGATAAGTTCATTAATATCACTTTTGTGTGTCAACACAAAAGTGATATTAATGGAATGATATTGTGCAGCATAAAGAAATGCGGTACTAGAGAACGTCTAAATGGTTGCTGAACTCATATTTATGGGAACTAGGGTTGGATTATAAAAAAAAACTCACGCAGCTACCTGAATAACACAAAAATATATTTCTGAAGCTCACAATAACTTATCATTTATAACATGCAGTAATTTAACAAAAACGCTTATTGGATCAACACTTTTTTTTGTCAAAACAGCTTTTTATCTACCTTCCATGCAAAAGTTCCATTCGAATATATATATTTATAAGCTGTAATTCAGCCACTGTCATGAATATATAATTAAATGTTTTCATTGGATAACTCTGAAATGCGTCGTGTTTTGTTTAAAAAAAAACTATTTATAGCCTTAATAAGTATAGTAACAATTTGCAGTGATGAATAAAATAAAATAAAATACGTTAAAATACTTTGTTTAGACAATAACACTGAGATACGTTTCTTATGAATAAATAATTATAATAGATTATTTATTACACATAACACTGAAGAATGAATAATTATTAGAAAACATTTATCATCAATATTAGTAATTAATTGAACTCAAAAATTAAAGTAATCATATTAATCTGCTTTTTAATGTCACTAAGGTGTGTGTGTTTTTTTAATTTGAAAGCAAGGATAGATAATTTACTATTTTTTTCCTTATTCTCAAACAATTATTTCTCATTCATTGAAAAAGAATGAAATAAAGTAGAAAAACACAATTACAAAAGTCACAATTAACGATGAAATAAATTATAAAAAACACGAAACAAATGTTTTTGGAACTATTTATTGACGGTTCTTAAAGCTACAGAATAAAGCTTTTTATTTGCATTTGCAGAAAAGTTGCCATAAGTAAAAGAGTAAAAAGAGTTAAGTTTTGTTCCAATATAAAACATTAATCAAGGTTTCTTTTCCAACATTAGACAACATTGTCTCTTATGTACACTGGAAGTACTTGCTAGGGTATATAATAGAAACTAAATAAACTTAAGACCTGACATAAGAAAACATTTTTTTGAGAGAAATTGTTTAAACCGACGGTAAATTAAATTTTGAAAGAGACGTTTTTGTTGATAAAATACGTGCATTGCAATTTGTGAACCTGATTATATAAAAACAATTACATTTGCTTATTTAATTTTTGTCTTGTATTATAATTTCTTTTTAGATTTAAACTTTATTATAATTAAAATATTAATGACTATAAATGCTTGATTAAAAAACAGATCTTTATTCGGAAATTTCAATGTGAAAAGAAACAAATTATAGTTCTTAGATGATTGGTAATTGATAACTTTAAATGAATCTCTCATTTGAAAAATATCATCCAATTCTTTGAATTTGTTAAAGCATATTCTAGCCAGAAAATTTCCATAATCTTTAAAATGAGAAGTTTTAAAAAAAAATTTAATTTAAAATTTAAAAAAAAATTTTTAAGTATCAAATATTTCTTCAATTGAATTGTTTTAACTATTTAATTGTAAACTCAAAAGAAATGACAATAAAAATGTTCACAAATAATTGTTCTCGTTCTTTGTAAAAGATTTAGCTTGTGTTGTGGTCTGATATGTTATTTAAGGCAAATTTTAGATCAAAGCATAATTTTAAAAATTCTTATACTTAAAATATGATTTATATATAAGGATTCATTATAAACAAACTATTCATTCATTAGACGATAAAAAAATGTACAAGTACAGTAACTATCTTTTATGTCTAGTTATATTATTTACAATATTTATTTATGATACTTTTAGCCGATTATTAATTTAGGTATTTTAAAGTAAACTATCCTACAAAATAGTTAGTTTAAACAAACGTTATACCATCTTGTTTATTTTCTTTGTGTTCGCTAGTCTTTTCAATTACACCCACCTTTACAAATGCTAAAACATAAAGAACTATAAGGTTCTAAAAATGGGAGTGAATGTGAGGTAGAAGTTGAAACAGAATTAAGCCATTCTGTCAATGTATCTTTATAAATAAAAATATCTAAATCCTTGTATATCCAGGAAGTAATTATGCTTCCCTTTATAATTCATCGTCATCTTCAAATTTCAATAAACTATTGTAATAAGAGTCTTTATATACCTGCATACAGCTATTTAAATTTAAAATTCTGCTTTTATGCTATTTGTCTTTGACATAAATATAGAAGGGTGGTAATATACTTTTGAATTTGAATAATTTAAATTTCCCAAATATATTTGCATCATTGAGAGTTTTAATAAATAGTTTCTGCACACAATCATGAGTGTTTTTAAGTTAGGATTATAAAATCCTAATTTAAAATAATACATATACTAAACACAGTTACGGTAGATACTATACTGCTTCAGGATGTAGTTCATCATCTGAATACTTGTTACTGTCCATTCAATCCAAGAAATTCTCCAATTCCTCTGAATTACTTTATTACTAAGCTTAAATTGAAAAAAAAAATCGATAGAAAAAATCATGGTCGCAAATTTCTGAAAAAGCTATATATATATATATACTTATTTCCCTTGTGAAATTAATAGTTGCATGTATCTCTTAAAATGTTCTCTATGCAGCATGAAAACAGCAACTTCTTAAATATTAGAATACACCGACCAGGTACGATAATTAAAATTGTAATCGTATTTCTATTTTCAGTGATTATTTTCATCATATTAGCGTTAGTTTTTATTGTCACATTATAAACTGCTTCTATGACAAAGAAGAGACTTATAAAAAATATGTGCATGCTAAACTTAAATGTAAGAAATTTGTGCACCAATAATAAAATACGAACGTAAGGAATCATTTGATTTGTTGAAAAAAAATCATTCCACTGATATTCCTCGTTTCTACAAACTTCAAGAGAAAAACTAATAGAGACTGTAGAAGATCCAGTTCAACTAAACTCTTTAGTAACATTGTTAAAGATTGAAAGATACTAGAAAACTCTACTACCCCGTATTCTTGGAAAAGATTAGAAAGTAAATATTCTATCACTAGAATTTATTGCATTACTTATTTATATCATCATTAAAAATTTATGACACAAAAAATTTTACTATATAATCTCAATTCCCTAATCCTACCAAATAAATAATTAGAAAATTTTTACTCCAAAAAAACTATTTTACTTTCGTCTTTTAAAACCCCATATTTGACAAAATTTCCTTGATATCAATCTTTAGTGATATACAAAATACCTTTGATCAATCCTGACATGCAAGAACTTTACTACCAAATTCGGATAGTGTATGTGAATGTTTTAAATTATAATTCACTTGGTGAAGATACTTCCTTATTCAGAAAATATCTCATAATCGCAAGAAGAGAGTATTTTCATTTCTTAATACAAATTATGGTTATATCGTTACTGGTGACATTAAAATTTTTGAATAGAATCCCAGAGATATTTTAGCTAAAGGAACACAATTCAGACTGATTTTCTAACTCAGTAACAAAATTAGATTACAAGAGGTATTAAGCAATATTGATACATAACACATCAGTTTCACATTCATTTTTTCAAGAATGGAAGTGGAAAATTTATAAGCAAATTAAAAACAAACATTTCTACGTCAGTACTACTCTTCCAGGTCTTTTGCCTCTTATAATTAACCTTTATTAAGCAAGGCAATAAAATAATTATAATCTAATTATAATTTTATCAATTACACTCATTCATATAGTTGCCAATAATTATAAGCGGCCTGATGGCCAATTAGCAAGCTCTCTAGCCTTTGGTACCACAGGCTTCAGACTCGAATTCTGGCGGTGGCATAGATACTTGTTGGTGCCTCGGAATCCACGTTAAACTGTAGGTCCCGGCCTTATTAGACAATATTATAAGTGTAATGACTAATGACAAACCAAACTCAGTAATTATACCTTAATTTATAAGTTACGATACCTTAAATTACTAGACACAGTACTTGTGACTGATTTCTTAATTTTCTTGTATTGATTTAATATTATTCTTTTTTTTAAATCTCCATTAGAAACCGTAAATATATTTCCATATAAATTCTGATTTTTTTTAGTAATAATTTTTAAAAATAAAATCATCCAAAAGTAAGGGAATCGTTGGCTATTTCTTAGAATATTCTAATATGCCTGTGATACACTTAAAAGAGTAACTGATAAAAATTAGGTACATTTTATAAGTGTTCATTTGTATTAAGAAAACGTGTTTAGAATAAGTTTTTATATAAATATTATTTGCTTTGCCATACTGAAGACAATTTTGCGCCATCTGTCTCAACATATCACAGGAAAAACTATGCATTATAACTTGAAATTTTATCTTATTATCTAATGATTAACTAACGGTAACTAATGTTCGGTAATTACAAATATAAGGTTTAGATATAGAGTGACTATTTTACCTATATATGTGTACTAAACTCACTTACCTTATTATGATTAGATTTAACATGCTCTATGTACTATATATGCATACCATAGTTATCTAATTAAATAATATTAATATTATCTTATTTGCATTATTGCTTAATGCATGTAATTTCTCTGTTTCAAAAACATCTGGGTTTATTACAACTCTATTAATACAAAAAATGTTATGATTTTGTTGTCTAAGATAGTGTTATTGTCCCAATGAGGAATTTTTTACATGTATGATTGGATCTGATGTTTCCTGATTAAAAATTTTATTATATATATATATTTGTAGAACAAAACTACAGTATCTACAAATGTTTCAATGTGATTTGAAACAAATCCGTTTAAAATATACGACAAGTGTAATTTTTTTTATTTTATAAATATTGCAGAATTATTTTTTATAATTACCAAACGTTTCATTCATCTTGATAAAATATATACGAAATTATTGTGGTAAGTTAAGGTTTAAACGATTGTATGTATAGTTTTATTGTGGTGTTTTCTGTTTAATACCTCGTAATTTAATTTTAAATTTTTTCCAAAATATTTATAATTTGTTTAGAAAATTCATACGCCAGAGTCAATAAAAAATATGAATTTAACACAGTAATAATTTAACTTTAAGGAATCAGCAACTTTATGAGCTTATTTTCTTTATCTCTTTTTTAGTAAGCAGTATACTGTATTTCATACAGAGTGTTATTAAATTTGTAAGAAGTACTTTTTTTTTTTTTTTTTGAGGAATTTCTACGAAATATTTTGTGTACTATATAAGTAGCCCATCAAGCATTCAGATATTTCAAGCTCTTCCTTTAGGAAAAAAAAATCACACAAAAAAGACTTTAAAAGTTTTATTTGTTTAAAAAGAAGTACGAATTTATGTGTAGTAGTTTTTTTTTATTTGCTCATTTTCTTTGTTACTATATGCGTAAAATAGCAAAGATATACTCTACTTAAGAATCCTTCTTATATTTTATGTGATGCATGTATTCGTCTTTATTCTGTTAGATTTGGTCAATAACTTAATCAAAACCTTAGCAAATGAATCCAAAGTATAAAAAATAAATTCCACTATGACATCTGTTGAATCACCAAATTTCTTCGTTAATTTTTTTATGAAAATTAAGAATGCAGAACGAACAAACAAACCGTTATATAAAAGCGTTTAAAGATAATAACTGTTGATATTAAAAATAAATTCATTCGTTATCATTTATACTTGTATATCTTTATTAAAATATATACCATAAAATAAACAAAATTACACAACACATAACATAAAGTAAAAAGAAAAAAATATAAAAACGTGTGTGTAAGCGTAAAACATGCGCGTGACTTTGCAAAAGACGTCCAACTCTCAGATTTCTCCTTAAATGCAAATTGAAAGAAAGTTAATTTTAAATTTTAGACATTAAAATAATTTTTATTGTGAATAAATAAATCGCAAATTATACACTCTCATAATAATAAATTTAATGTATCGTCGAAACGTAATTCTAAATTTTAAGTGTATCGAGACATAAGAAATAAAGCATTGGTTTAGGTTACAGGAAATACACAGTTAAAAGTTAAGTTATTGAAATAAAATTAATAAAATTGTGTTCTAAAAAGTGTATAAATAGTGTATTTTAATATAAATAAATACAAAACATTTTGCATATGTTTGATTTATTTCTTCAAACACAAACACCAATACAAAGCGTACACATAGATATATAGTAGCACAACGTCATAATTTTGGCAAACAGGAATTTTCACTGAAAATCATAAATTATACATTTCCATAAATTACAATCATAGATTTTTTTTTATTATATGATTAGCATCCATGCACACATAATCCATAAAATAATAATTCTGCACAGCGATAATAGAGTAGGAAGTCTGAATAGGGATAGCGATGACAGTGATCACATCAGTGCACATTAATCAAATTAAATCATAATATATGTCCACTTTCATAACTGTGACATAAATGCTTAATTTGTGTAAAAAGTGATTTTCAGTTTCATGCATTTTTCGAGCGAACAGTCTAATTGAAACAAAATCCTAAAATTATTAAGTATTAAATGTTTTTAAAGCACCGGTAAATTTCTAGCACAAAAAGATTAAGCAGAAAACAAATCGCACAAAAATTGAAAAAAAAAGACAGTAAGATCATAAATGCAGTTAGAATTTTGTTGTAAATGGCACATTTCTTTAATATTTTTACAATATAAAGTACGTTTTAAACTCAAATACAGTTTTTGATTCGGCGTTACACCAGAAGAAAAAAGATTTAAAAATTTTCAGTTTAAGACCTGTAGAAATAAATTTGTTTGATTTATATTTTATTAATTGTTGTAAGGCAGATAATTATTGTTTTAAGACAGATATGAAGAATATCAAGTTACCCATTTCTTTAAGTTTTAAGCTATACCGAATTCCATCGAAATATTTTAAGCTTTCATATTTTCTTGCTTTCCATACTGGCTCATTGTCAACCTCTTTATGACTTCCTCTAGTTCCTGGGGTTGTTTTTATAATGCATTGCAAACTGTCACAATTCATAAAATATTCAATGATCGTTGTATGTGGCCTACACAATTTTAAAAGATGTTGAAAATTATAAATAAAAAGTGAGGGCAAAAAAAAAACTTTTTTTTACAAAAAGAAAATATCTTTTTCTTTCTTTTTTTTTTTTTTTTTTTTTTTTTTTTTTTTTTACGAGAGGAAAAAAAAAAGATGTTCTAACACCTTATCACCAGTATTTTGAATATAAAAGTGCATTTAAAATTAAGATTAGAAAGAACTTTTAAGTAATCAATTTATTAAAGGAAAATTTTCAATAATTTACAAAGAAAATTTAAAGATCCCGCAAAATGAAGAAATATAGGTATAATACTTTCTATTATACGAAATAATAATTTTAAATAAGTGCATTTTTTTTTAATTGTTTAGTTTAGTAAACATTTGAACGGCATATATAAGTGAATGTCTTAGAAATTAAAAGAAAATAAAATAAATAAAGGAATTAATTGAATTAAAAGAACACCCTTGCAGAGAACATTATTTTAGTTATTTTCATGATTTGAGTTTTTATTTCTTTTGAATATATTTCAAAGTAATTTTTATTTATTTTAAAATGCATATTTTTACTCGTTCGAGACCAATTTGATTTAAAAAAATTATTCAACCAAATATTTAGGAATTGATGCAAATAATAAAAAAAAGTTTTTTTTTACCGTTTTTACACTTGCTCAATTCTAAATTTAAAAGCAATTTTCTTAAAGTAACTATAATCAATATTTAAAAGAATATTTATATCTGAATCCTTTTACTACTTTTTTGTTGATATTTTTATAATTTTTAACATAATTTTTTGAAAAAGTTTACAAGTTTTAAAGGAAAATTACCATAAACTATTTTTTAGATATTTACATTGTGATGCATATTTAATATAATTTGAATTTATAACTTTATTTTTAACTTATTAATAAAAAATCCAATAAATGGATGTGAATGTTTTTCTAAAAGTAACTGGAGAAAATTTCTCATTAAAAATAAAATATTAAATTCTTAACTCACAGATGCAGATAATAAAGTCTTTTAACATAACCGCGATATTTATTTTAACTGTAAATGACTATCATAAATTGATTTAGCATAATATTAAGTGAAGAAACAGGAGTCCAAATAATTTTTAAATGAGTTTCCATGTTAATTTTCTTTAGCAGACTAGACAACTAATATATTTTATGAATGAAGCTGTAATATTACGTTAAAAGAAAAATTTTAAAAAAAGATTTTATAAGAATAAATATTTTAAATTTGTGAAATTATCCAGATGGATCTGTCATTGATTCAATTAAAATTTCACTATGACTTATCTACTGAAAAGCAAAACAATGCCGATTAAATATTTGGTATTTGCAAAAAGTAAACACAGAAAGATTTTTAATTCAATTATACTTTAGGTTTATATTTAGATTAGTTGAGTTTTAAATTGACTTTCCAATTTACTTCTATTAATAAATAGAAGTATATCAAATAGAATTATATCAAGATTACATCTGAAGATTATTCAAAAAATTATTATTATTATAAATTTATTTCACTTGTATTGTTAGCAAACAGTTTTAATTTCATTTGTTTGCTTATTACTTAAGACAGGGATTTAAAATTTATTTAGTTTATAGTAAAACTCGAATTTTGTGAATGAAAAGATATTCTAAGTTTATTTTATTTTTTTTATTATTATTTCAGCAAATGTATATTTAAAGAAATTTATTTTGAAATTATTTAACTTTCCAGTATAATAATATTATGGGTGCTTAATATTAAATTTTACCGATAACAAAATTGACACTAATAAATAAGTTATGTTTCCTCATTACATCCAAAGTAAAATATAATGTATTTTAAATTAATTATCAAAATTTGTTTTAACCTGTTATAAAACAATGTGATAGTTAAAAAAAGCGTAATAAGTTGTATAAAAATGAAACTATTTTAAGTCGTAAGAAATAAAATAATTACACTTTTTAATCATGGGCTAATCTACCACTTTATGTACTTATAAGTAAAACGAAAATTTCGAGCTACTAAATATTTTATTAAATTGTTTCATGTTTGTGCATATTCAAAACGCTAATCATGAAGAAAAATAAAATTTATTTTTTGTACTGACTATTGATTAATTATTAATTTTTTCGTCATTTTTAAAGGATTTCATTTTCGTGAAAAACAGATTAATATTGCCGTTGGCTATCATTTATTTACAATTTTTTCATTTTTGTATTTACTTAGTATTTTTCCCACAAAATGGTAAATTGTCTTGAATTTTTTATTGATAATAGACGTTTATTAAACATATTCTAATTAAAAAATTAATAATTCATAAAAAATAAAAAATAAAAAAGGGGTAAATTTGATTTGTGTAAAGCACATAAATTTGAAAAAATGTTTTCTTAAAAATATTTTTAGAAGACTTGAAAATTTCATTAATACTTAACAACACAATTTGATACTTTGAATCGATAATACGATGGAGATTTTTTTTTATATCGATACCCAAAAGTATCATTATCATTTTTTAAATAATTGCTTTATTGTAACACATGGATGTGTTCCTAGAAATAAGCAAAATTTGAAATGCAAAGACATATGCAATAGTGAAAATATTGATTTTGTTGATTTTTTTTTCTAAATGACGTAATTTACAACATACGAAACCTATTTTTCATATTTTTAAAATAGATTTCTTTGTAACGAAAATATGCCATTCCTTTAACGTGTCTAGTCAAAACGTTTTCCGATAATGTCAGGGCAGAATCCATAATATCAAAAATGAGATTTCTACAGAGGTCTAAAGATGTGCTTTATTCACTATGTACAGCAATAGATTCATTTTTAAGACTATTCGATCAGAAAGCTGTATCAACGTTCTGATTTTTTTTAAATTCTCTTTTGTGAATCATGTACAGTTTTAAATCTTTATATTTTTACTAATTTAATTTATTCAAAAGAATATTTTTAAGTTTCATATACCAAATATAAGAAGATATAATTATCATGCAGCAAGCAACAGAACAAAATGTTTACTTGCGAAAAGTAGTAATTTTGTTAAATTTAAATACATCATTTCTGTTTGGATATTTCAAATATTTAGGAAACATTAAATATTATTGAATTCCGATTACTTGTGTTACCTTAATTATTACAATCACTTGAGGAATATTCTATTTAATTTGAAAACCTATTGAAATAAACATTTTCGTTTATTAACCCAACAGAAATGTTAATTAATAAATGAAAAATATTTCAATACTAAAGTTATCATTATATTATACTGCATTATTTTTTTTAATTACTTAAAGGTAAATTTACTTAAATGTAAATTATTAATATCATTATAAAAAAGGTTTCTTTTTAGTCCTTTTAGAGAAAGCTAAAATAAATGTATGTAATCCTTTAATCTTTAAAAGGGGTTCTTTGAATTTTAGTGAAGTTAATTTAATTATCCATTATTGTTTTAATATTTTGTAGTTTAATATTTTTACTTTAACTGAAGTTTGGGAAATGATTAATTTCATTATCATTATCATTATCATTTAATAGCCATGGTTAAAATTAAAATTGATCCAATTGATGAAATTAATACATATATAAACATTTTTTTTTTACAGTTGTTTAGCATTATAATTTCTTATAGTATCAAGTTATACATTTTTAACTTTGTATTATACATGGATTTATTACATGATAAATTTATCCTATTCAATTTTTACAAGAAACTTGGCACATAAGTGGTTTTGAGTATTATTTTGATTTGAGTGACGTAGGTTTTTCTGAATTTTTCTTCTGTAATTGTAATTTTTCCCTTTTTATGTTATCTAAATGACCTATTAATTTTAAATAACTGCAAATTAATGTTAGTATAAAAGAAGTATTGAGACATATTATATTTCCTTTAATATTAATGATTCTTATCTATAAGAAAGATTAGCACGCCATTATTATCATAATGGAGTAATAAAAGAAAGCAATTACTTAAATTAATAAATGTATAAGCATGAAATATGTGAAAAATATCCAAGATATATGTGCCATTTACAACATAAATTTGTAATTATATATATACATATATATTATTGTTAAAAAGAAACAAAAATCTTTTGTCAGAGCATATATTGCTATTAACGAAATTATTAATAATATTTCAAAATATATTTAAATTTTTGAGCAGTATTGAATATAAAACACTAGATGTATTTTCGAAATAATTAAAATGTTTTTAAATGAACTGAACATAGTTTGTTTTACTTAGTTGGGGATTTAATTATGACAATTTTTTTTTTCTGTTTGAATTTTTATGATCTATAAGCCTTTTAAAAGGCAATATACGAATGATATAAAGTTATGCATAGTACAAATGAGTTAAAACGATTGACTATTTATAGGCTTTTTTTATGTAAAATGTAAAAATTACATTATTAAAAGAAATCATTATAACTAATAATTATTTATTTCAGTAACAAAAAGATTTTATAATACTGGTAATAAATCTGTAAAAGTTATATTTGCTTGATGTTATAAAAATACACAATTTTCCTAAGACATTTACCAAAACTTAAGTCATACATGAAAAAGTTCTCTGAAGTTTATAATATATTTTCTTAAATGTGACTGCTATATTTTCTTTTTATATTATTCATACATTGCTTTTATAATGATTTACAATTGAAAGTACCCTTGCCTCTATATTTATATTTGTAACCAATTAGCAAAGAAAATCCAAACAGTTATTTAATATTTTTTATTTTTTTTTGTATTATAAGTTTTCTTCTAGTGCTTTGTTCAAAATATATTAACCATATCTCTCTACTAGTTATTGGCTAAGAGAAAATAAAAAGAAGTATTTACTCAAATTAAAAAGTGTACTTTCTTTACCAAATATAGATAATGGAAATGCTGTTAAGAGGACTGTAATTAAAGTTTTGGTGTACAAAAACAAATTATTCTATTTTAAAATTTTGATTGTTTGAAAATTATAAAGTCAGTAGTAATTAACTTAATGCAAGGATAAATAATTATTATTATGAAAATATTGCAGTAATTTAAATTTGTGAAATAATAATTCACCAATATTTGTTTGCATATTTTGTATATTCGACCGAAAACGCATCTAATACAATTTACTGATGTCAGACATTATAAAAATTTTGAAAATCTGTTCAAATTGAAAATTTTAAAAAATTTTGAAAATCTGTCATAACATCTTTGCAAACATCTTTGCATAAATCTGCTTTTATGTCAAAATTCCCATTTATATTAAAATTAAAATCACTCCAAATTGTTATCTTAAAATTGAAAACTTTGTTAAGAAAATCAGTTTTTATAATGTAAAAAAAAACTTCTTCAAGTTTATACAGTAATTAAATTTTTTGTTCGGCTGTTTAACTATACCTGTTTTAAATTTGAATCTTGGGAGGAAAATTAAAATATTTTCTTTATCTTTCAAAATAAAAAAATTATTCATAATTGCTGGATAATTCTAGGAAATTCTTATTTGCAAAATAACTTTTTAAAATTATGAAATTTAAATATTTTAGTTTTAATTGATTTTAATGAAATTTATGTAAATTTCAAGAGTAACACATATATTTATTTAGTCTAAACGAATAATATTTTTCCAATAATTCTATTAACTTTCATAGAATGTTTTCATTTTTATTAACATCATGCATATTTATTTTTTTAATGAAAAAATTGTAACAACACAACTTCTTGAGAAATGATTACTAAAAATAATCTCTTAGAAATGAAAATTAATATACACAAAAAAGAAAACAGAGTTTTTTGGCAAAATTATTACCAAATTATGTTTATGCTAAAATTATTCCCACATTATGATATATTTATTTTTGTATATAATTTTTTATAGTTATCTTAAAATAGTTCTTCCAATTATTTTTGTATTATTGAAAAGAACTGTTTAAAATTGAGAAGTTTTAACTTTTAACTTTATATTAAAAATACATCATTTAATAAATAGTATTTCCATTATAAATTCTTGGCAAAATTTTATTAGATTTCTCATTTTAGATTTTTATTATTAGATTTTTCTCATATTATTATTTTATTAGATTTCTTTATATTATTCAAAATCTCATTAGATTTCTCATTTATTTGGCATCACAATGGGTATTATTTAAAATTTTTGTTTTCCGATTTCCAGGTTGTGAATTCTAAATCCTGTTTTGAACTTTTCCTTTTATTATATTTAATTTATTTTATATCTTAATATTTATTTAATATTTCTATTTATTAATTATATAAAGCGTTATATATTTAATCAAAGAAATATTTCAGCAAGTATTTATTTTATGAAAATTTCTCTCTAAATTAACAATGAAAATAAAATAAAAAATACGGATTAAAGGACTTGTTAATATTATTGTTAGGTAATGATTTAGTTTATTATTAGCAATAATTCTTGATAAAAATTGAAAATACAATAAAATTAAATACGCAAAATTTCACAGATTTATACCAGTCTTATTTTTGAATGTATAAAAATGACCTTTATATTGTAAAACGTTTCACTTTTTAATCTTATACCATCTTTTAAAATTTTAAGTACGGTGCAAGTAAATAGATAAAAGTAGATTTGAATTCGGATAATTATGCCAACCTTTGGCTATTGTTACAAAAACAAATGTGCAACTAAGTATCCATAAGAAAAAGATCTTTTTTTTTACTTGAGTCTTTCTATCATCGCTTGATGTGTCCTGTGCTTATGAACGTTAGTGTTCGCTTTATAACAAGGAAAGCTCCTGCTTTGAATTTTCTTTTGAGTGGAATAACATGATATCTTTTTTTAGGATAACACTGATATGCAGAGATGAAACACCTATATCAATTAAACATTGAAGACATTGAAAAACATCTTCAGTCACATGATGTTTGGCAACATTCAATCGCTGGTTAAACGGAAATTGTTTATGTTACCTAAGGAAGAAAAACATCTTCAGTTAGTATCATAAAATAAAAGCAAATTGTCTTAAGACTATGTTCAATCAGGAAGAATTTTCAGGAATCTAAGTTTAATCATAAGAAATTTTTACAAGCAAACAATGTTACATGAATAAATTTAATACATGAATGTTTTATCATACATGGATACATATACATGAATGTTTGATTCTACATGTACATGAATGTTTGATTCTACATGTACATGAATGTTTGATTCTACATGTACATGAATGTTTGATTCTACATGTACAAGAATGTTTGATTCTACATGTACATGAATGTTTGATTCTACATGTACATGAATGTTTGATTCTACATGTACAAGAATGTTTCATTCTACATGTACATGAATGTTTGATTCTACATGTACATGAATGTTTGATTCTACATGTACATGAATGTTTGATTCTACATGTACATGAATGTTTGATTCTACATGTACATGAATGTTTGATTCTACATGTACATGAATGTTTGATTCTACATGCACATGAATGTTTGATCATACTTGTACATGAATGTTTGATCATACTTGTACATGAATGTTTGATCATACTTGTACATGAATGTTTGATCATTTCTTATCGTAAATTGTAAAAGTCCAAAGGTTATTCAGCTTGAGGCATAACTAGGCATTAAGTTTTGACCGAAATGTATATAAATGCAATTTAAATTTGCAAAACAAATGTTACAAATATTAGTTTTTAACAACTTTTGATAGAATGTAATAAATTTATTTAATTTTATTTACTAAACTTACATATTACTATTTCTTAATTTCATAAATAATACAATGTATAAATAAATATGTTATGTATAATGGTATATAATCAAATGTACTATCGTATATTTTATTTATTTTAACTACAAAGAAAAACATCATTAGGAAAAAATAGTTAACCTCAAAAATTTTACTGAAATTGGAGCATTAAGAGAGGAGGGAAGAACTAGTAAGAAATGCGAAATCTTTTTAGAAATTTTGTTAAAAAATATATTAATAAATTTTATTTATTGAATAGTACAAAATAATATATGAACATAAAAGTATTTAATATATTTCTTTACCACAATATCTTTTATAAAAAAAAAAACTACATGTTTTATTAATTAGTTTTCATATAATATAATTGAAAAATGGAAGGTTAATAAATTATTTTAAGGAAATATTATTTTACGTATTTATTGAAGCATAAACAAAATAGATGCATTCAAATTGAACAACAATTTCTTTAAATACAATTCATGAAAAAAAAAATCTTCAAATAAATGGACAATTTTTAATTATTATTATAATTTTCCAATTAAAATTTTAATTTGATATTTATATTTTCCATTCAAACTGTTATATAGCGTAAATTGATCTTCGAAATATATAGATTAAAACTTGTTGTTATTAAAAACTTGTTGTTAAATTAAAAATTGTAGTTTTTTTTGTTTTGGAAATTTATAAGGTTTTCTTTACCTTTTAAAAATAACGAATAATAACCGTTTTCTTTAGAAATAAACTGACAAACAGATAATCATCAAAATATTGAAAAAATAGCTAAATGGAACTCTGTACCCCTAAGCGTAAAAGAACACAGACTTCTAACGTACTGTGTAACAGCTGGTTCGAATTGATTGACATATATCGCTCTCTTGCATACCCTTAATGTTACTGGATATTGGAATACATGTTTCTCTTTGATATTTTATTTTGCCATTCTCTGTATTTTGTTTTTTTATAAGATATTTCTATTTTCTTTTCTTTTTTTTATGATTATATACCCAAAAGGCTTAGCTATGACTTTTTTTTTTTTTGCCAAAAAAGAAAATATATATATTTATCTTGGAATTTTTTTTATGAGGATATAGAAACGTGCCTTTCCAAGCGAGTAATTTATTTCAGTTTTGTTTTTAAGTGGGGATGATATAAAAACAGAGTTATTGGATTATTTAATTTTTTTTTTACTTTCTCCTTTTGAAGTTTTGATGTCGTATTTTACATTCGGTGTGAATTTACTTAAGCCTTCTGTCTCGTTCGCCTACTTCCATATGAATTTAACATTCAAAATATTAAATTATGTATGAAATAGCAAGTAATAAAGTACACTTACTGTTGCTATTGCTATACAAATAAATGATAACAAAAAATGGAGAAACTAGTCTTGATATGATAAAATAGGATTCAGTAATATTAACATTTCAGTGTGAAAGGGTCTAAAGCAGTGCATATCGAATGTTATTTTATCACAATAATTCTGAGAATGGCATTTATTTTTGATATATTTTCGAAATAGGAAGAATTTTATAATAGTTATAATAATAATAGGGCTGAAAAATATTTAGCTGTAATATATTACTTTCCAGCTTAGCTAACCTAATTTTATACAATTTAAAATCTAACTTAAAGGCCTCTGCATTAATATTTGATTTGCAAAGTGAAATCTGATATCAAATGATGTGATTATTTTGAATATATATTATTTCAGTACTGTGCGTATCAAAATTTACATTTACAATTTCTTTGAGTGTATGATTTCAACCTATATTCTGATGATAAAAAATAATGGCAATAGACTGTATTGTTCTCTAGACAATGTCAATTAGGTTTTTTTTTAGGAAAAAATCTAGAATAAATTGAAAATATTTGCTTAAATATTTATATATTATCCATTCTGAATCCTTGCGTTATTTCCATACTACTACTGCGTCTGATACTAAGCTAAACTCTCAGCTAAATTATTTAAAATTAAATATTTATGACTTATTCAGAACAATATATGGATATAGAAGTTATCCATGATATATATCTTACAATATCTCACTATGACCTATTTAATAAATATTTTATATCAATAAAAGTTTCCATATATAATTGTAGTTTGATACATTTTTAAGATGAAAATCATAAATGAAGGTTAAGCGATTGTGAAACAACATACACTAAAAGAAAATGTTGAAAAAAAAACCCTAAGTCTTTCAAAGGAAAAAAAACCCCATGATATGAAAATGATGAAACACCATGATATGAAATCACAATGTAAAGTAGGAAAATAATTCTAAATTTTTCTAGCATATTTCTGGATACCAAGTATGCAAATGATAACCGGTGAGTTAACTCTAACTTTAGCATACATTTCTGTTGAGCAAATAGCATCGTTTAAAACGGATAATTATAATAACGGATAATAAACGGTTTATTTTTTCTCATTCTGGGCATAGCAGATCTCTGGAAACACAAACAAAGCTATTGCATTGTTACAACATTATTGAAAGCCTTGCAGCCAATTGGACAACTTTGAATGCGGTGCATATTTATGTTATTTGGATATAACTGTTATACCAAGAAATAGGCTACTATATACAACGTATGGACAGTGATGTGCAAAGGTGCTGACAGACATGATTGCCATGAGAAACTCATCGATGGAATAAAAATTCTGTGAAAGGCACGAATGAGAGGAAAGATCGGATAATTGTATTAATAAGACCAAAATGTCTTAAGGGGATCATTGACAGCAATAGCATGCACCTAAAGGCGTCAACATGCTACAGAATCTTTCATAATAATAGCGGTACCTTTCCGCTACCGTACGACACCTGACTGAGTTGAGGTTATGCTCATAGCGTTCTTTTAAACGTCTGGCCTGAGCTCCACAACAACCACAGGTTCGTTTGGAATGGTATCGTGAACGATCATCATAGGTACCAGAAGGCTAGCATTGCACGCAATGCATCGAAGATTGCTGCTTCATTGTATACAGCTATTTGCTTTACTCATTTTTCAATACAGCTGTTTGTTTTATTCATTCATTAAGATATTTACAAATCTCATATGACTTGCATATCTCTGATCTATCTTTTGATACATTTCTTTAACCAGAAGGATTACTAGACCTTCCTCCAACTGAACATGTATGAGACATGATAGACCTTCATATTGGGCATCTTCACAAATTTGGAACACAATGGAGGAATACCTGACAGAATATATTTGTAATTATCACTACTTATATAGACGTATATAATAATCCATCGACGAAAAGAGAGGTTTCGCCCTGTATCAATTTAAACATACTATGTGCAATTGTAGGATTCTATAGACTATAATTTTTATTTCATTATCTGTGTATGGACATTACAAATGTTTAATTTCAGTAAAAGCCGTCATTTTCTTCCTGACATGGACGTTTTTTTCTTCAAAAAATATTTTTTGATCTGTGTTTAAATGGGAGAGTTTAATAACTGAGGAAGATTCTTAAGATAAAAAAATAATATAATAAAATACTTTTCTTTTAAATCTGAAAAAAATTACATAAATAAATATTCGAAATTATACATTAGATATTTTTAATTTATTGAATTATGTTTCCTTCAATGAAAATCCCATTTTAATAGTACTAAGGTATTATTTTGAACAATATTTTAATGTAAACTTGAATATTCTAGATGAGTTTCTAAATATGCCTACCTTTAATCAAATGCATTTTGGGATTTCTATATAATCTATTAAAGACTTATCTAACTGTCAAGGAATATATAAAATTTTTCTATGTATATGCTGGCGAAATTTAATGGTTTAAATTGATGAAAACTATTAACATATGTAAAGTAATTTAATTCTTTATTTTTTGAAATGTACGAATTTGCAATCAGATTTGAATTACCCTCAAATTACATCCATTATATTTTCAAAAAACAAACATCTTTCCATACTATAATAAATAATTTATGTTACTAAGCAGCCTATATTTTAAGTGACTGTATATTGAACATTCCTGAAAAAACTTCAATTTAATTGAATACATATTTGATGAGTTATAAAAGAACAAACAGACAGAGACAAATAGTTAAAATTTATATAGTATTACAGATTAGTTTGGAGTTATATTTGATTTTGTAAATATTCTAATGAATTATCAACGGTATTCATGATACTGGCCTGTCTGGCCAGTATTGTCTGGCTTTCGTTTTAGGGATCAAATGATCTATGGAGCAAAATAATTTAAGAATCTCTGTTTTAAAGGAATTTTTCATGTTAGAGCTCAGAATAAAAATTTCAGATCGTGGTATAAATTTTTATGGTGATTAACAGCAATGATGAAATTATTATGCATTATTAATATAAATTGCTTTTTATTATAAGGATAAATATGGACTATTATTTTTATTATTTTCAAGTTAAAATATAAATTGTTTGTTTTGTTTTATAAAACACGTATACTTATAATAAAGATATATTTGGGTATCAAACTACCTCACTGTTTGGGATTTTACTACACGAGAAAAATGCATCATTCACCTTATATTTTAAGAATATTTTCTTTAGGAAATTCACCGAGAGATTTAATAACATCTGTGAGAAACCTTTCAACTTTCCACTTTTTGTGTTAAGCCAACCTATTCAACAAAAGCAATAATGTGTTAAAACAACTTCAAAATGCTTTCACGTCTTTCTTTTCGGGTTTTTTTTATTGATTCTCCTGCAGTTCCTCTGTTTCCTAATTCTCATTTAGTAGTCAAGAAGAATAGGATGATTTCAGACACCTCTTCTCACGGAGTCTGTCCTACTCTTGACAGCTAGGGAGCGATTATCCATCCCTGTTCTTCCTTCTTCCTACTGCAGCTTGTCACCAGTTCCTGTTATCAGTCCTTTAGCAGCTGTCATTTCAGGAAGAGTGAGGAAGTTAAACAGCCGAGCCTGATGTCGAAAAGCATTTTTCAAAAGCGTCATTCAGATGTATGTTACGCCTTTTCTTGGTACAGATTTTTTTTTACTTCATTACATATACGTGATTGCAAAAAGAGGCAAAAAAATTCTTTGTTCTTTTTACCTTGGAACTTAAAAACGCTATTGAATTTCGGGGAAATAAAAGATAAAACTTTGAAAGCCTTATCTTTATCTATCAAGTGATAAGATAAAAACACTAGTGCAAGATTGAGATATTTTTATAATTTTATTTTTTTTATAGAATTATCCTTGAAGTTATTTGGTTTTTAATTTTAAGTGCAATAAATTTTGTGCTTGTTTGTTATAAATTAGTGAATCTTTGTGATAATGACAAGGGAAAAAATATTTTTAAACAGTCTCAAATAATTTATTTAGGAATTTCGAATATTTTTTTTAATAATTAAATTCAAATATAATTAGAATATTTGTTATATGGTATATAAGCTATAGGTAAATATTTTAAATTGATTTCTTCTTTTTTTGCTAGATTTATTTATATAATATAGCTCTCCAAGTTTTGAGAAGTTAAATACATCTATGTATCAAACTATTTCGCTTAGCTATATCTTTAAAGTAGGTTAAAATGTTGGGATTAGAAGAATGATTAGTATACCTCAAAACTTTTGTTTACATTTAATGTTATTTCATAATTTAATTATTGTAATTTCCTATTTAGAATATTTTCGCTGTTTTCTAGTGTTCGAAGTTAAGAAAATTTTCACTTTAGGTCAAATATGTCCATAACTACTGAACAGATTGTGATGATATGGATATGAACATAAGTTTATGTAATATAAAATGCAGCCTTGCAACAATTTTGGTATTCGAGCATGATGGTGCATAAGATTCACAAAAAGTGGAAAGTTTAAGGTTTGAAACTGAACTTAAGGATCGAACCAAAAAATCGGTTAATAGGGTTATAGTCATCTCTTGTGAAACAATACTGGAAATTAGGCAGCTTATAGCTTATGAGTCATGTGTCAGTCGACCCCACTTGCAAATGCTGCTTTTAGGCCTAGGATAGTTCTGAGTGGTACAAGTCGCCTTGCAATCGCAGTACCTAGAGAGTTTCAGACATCCTCTATAGAGTTTAGAACTGAAAATCTAGTTTTCCAATTCATCCACGACTGTCTTCCTTTTGCAGAAAATCATAGACGAGATAATGCCTATATGGATATTTGCTGCCGGCCATTAAAACGAAATCAGAGCTGAATGAAATATATTAAATTTCGCGTTAATAAAGCCTGTTTCTCTACACTCATGGCCCACATGCACGTTTACGCTGATGTATTCGATACTGATAATTTGCATCTTGGTTTAGAAGCATTAATTTTATCTTCCGTTCTTCTAATTCCCTTAAAAATATATAAAATAAGTAAATATTTTAATTTTAACACCAATGTATATTTTAACATCGGTGTAAATTATAACATTAAACAAAATTCGCCTTGGGAAACGTCATGCAATGTTACAAGAAACTGATTTTATTAAGCGAATTGTATGCATTAAATTGCATTCATTCAAATTTATAATAGCGCGTACTAAATTGTCAATATTATAAGGTGTATATAAAATAATAAATGTATTTTCTTTTAGTTTTCTTTGAATTGTTAAAGGAAAAATGAACTATAATCATTATTCTATCTATAACTTCTTGGCGTAAAGTTTTTGTGGATTGTGGTACATGAATTAATTTGCGTTTTTTTATTTTTATTTTATTCAAAAATTTTTTTTTTAAAATTAGTTAATATTGTAAGTAATTTATTTGCATAATAAAGAATATCTTTAAGATAAAATAAATAGTTTTTCAATAAACTTGGTTAATTATTTAAGTTCTTAAAGCAAAAGAAAAATCGTGCAATTTTATAAAATTAGAACTTTATGCTCGGGTTAAAGTGTCAGTTTTAATCTATTAAATTTGGTTATTAAACAAAAAGATACAATATTTAAATTTAAAGACGAAATTACTCACTGATAAAAAATATTTATTGATATTTCTAAAAGAAAATCACTTCAGCATACCACTTAAAGAGTCGTACTTAATTAATTTAAGACTTAAAAGAAGCTGTTAAGGGAAAGTGTTTTTAATTTTTCTCTTAATGATTTTTGACCAAAGATCTAAGATTTTTTTTTACTTACTCGTGTAAAACATTTTCTTTTCATCAAAGCATTTTTCATTCTGCAAGAAAAAATAAAACACAAATATTAAAACATAATTAAATGCATCTAATTTAAGATTTTTGAGAAGTTTTAGCCACATTTTTGAGTTTGAAATACACATAATGTGCTGTTAAATTAAGCATTTAAAGTTTCATTGGGTACATTAAAGCCAATGTCTAAAGTTACAATCACCTTCATATCACTCTGCCTATTTATTTCTTATACTTTGAGTTAACTGTTAAAAATGAAAAAAAAAAAAATTTTATTTCATTACAAGTATATTCTAGTAAAATATTTTTATAATTTTGTAACTAATCTATATTTTTTGCATAAAATTAATTAAATAACCTACTAGCAGCATTTTCTTAAAAATCCTTAATGCTTATAAAAATTCTTCAAAACTGAATTATTGATTACAAAGAGAATATTTTTTGCAATTTAGCTTCTAAATAATTACTTAATTAATTAAATCAAATATTTCTTAAAAACCATTTATACAGAAAATCTGTTTTAACTATGAAAAAGTTTGTTCTAAACAACTGTAAGATTCAGCAACTTTTTTATATGTAATTATAATTATAACCCGATACGTTTTATCTCTTTAATATAAGGCAAATTTAAATAAATATTTTGGGGCATAAGGTTTTTTTAATTATAAAATTGTACAAATATTTTCATACATATTAGTAGTAGTTACAAAGTTACTGAAGCAATATTATAAATTAAAATCTATCGATTTAGTTGTCGTAAGATTGTAAGTATCTACAACAATTAATTAGCCATATATTTTCCTTAATATATATTTTAAGTACTCTGTGATAAATTAGTGCTGTACTTATTTAAAGTTTAATTAAGCTTAATAAATGTATAATTTTTAAATAATTAATAAGAAAATTTAATTGCTAATAAATATTATTTGCAAACACCTCATCAGTCTTAAATAATTGCGATATAAATATTCAAAAGAAAGATAAAAACAGTAAAGGATACATTTTTTCTGTACTCAAAATATAACTAGATATAAAAATTAAAAATATTACACTATATTTTTAATTGATTACTTATTAAGCTTTTCAAAAATGTTGCAAAGTTCATAATTAATATTTGTATAAACTATACTTTCCATGAAATATTTTATAGGAAAAAAATAGAAATCAATCAAATAGAAATAAGCTACAGACTATCAAATCTAATAATCTTTTTTGAAGTAAAGAAGTGTTTGCTCTAATGTATCAAGTGTAAAACGATTTAAAAAATATATTTAGTACTATTTCTTAATTCTTTCCTTCATGTGTAACAACTATAATCTGCAAATGAATCTATTTTTAAGAACATACTAAGTGTATAAAAATTTCAGTGAGTTTTAAGTTTTGAAGAAGAAACTTTTTTGGAAAGATAAAAAGCACTTCACTTAGATGGTGTAAAATTAGCTTTTAGACTTTAACGACAGATCGTAAGAGAAGGGACAACGTAAGTCATTAATAAAAAATTAAATCTAATTAACTTTAAACTTAATGTACCCTGAAAGAGAGCATCAAAAAACGTATGTTTTCAAAGCAAAAATCGGAGCATTTTACCTTTTCAAAGTGATTTTTTGTAATATTTGACACCCAGAAGTTTTACAAAATCATTACAAGCTCGTTAAGCTATTCAAACAAAATAAAAGCTTTTGTGACAAGAACAATAGTTCTGAGGAAGAAAATCAAAAGCTAAAATAAAAATTTTCCAGTTGTTTCTCTTCGTAATTATACGAAAAAAAAAGCCAGTTAAAAATCTAAAAGCTCCTTCTTTATCTTGAAAGACTACTTTTTTGGAATAAAAAAAGACGAACAGTTATTTTTTTTTTCACAAAGAGTGCAAGGCTTTTCAATTGATCAATAAAATTAATTAGTTTTCTATTAGTAAGCCTAGAAAGTGGTATTTTGGGGGTAATAGAAGGACAAGAATTATTTTATACAGAAATGGGTCCATAAAAGAAGAATATATACAAGTCAGCTTCTACAATTTTGAACTTATTTGAACTAATTGAGGATTAATATGCTTAAGTAGCTGTAGTCTGCAGTAGCGATATTATGTGTTAGTTTAGGAACAAATAAATTTGCTAGACGCTAAGCTTGCAATGAATGTAACTGGCATGGTTGAATGATTATAATGAATGTAACAGCGATAGTGGAATGAATGTAACTCACATGGTTGAATTAATGTAATGAATGTAACTGCGATGGTTAAATTAATGTAAAGAATGTAACTGGCATGGTTGAATGAATGTAACTGCGATGGTTGAATGAATGTAACTGACATGGTTGAATGAATGTAACTGGCATGGTTGAATGAATGTAACTGGCATGGTTGAATGAATGCAACTGGCATGGTTGAATGAATGCAATGAATGCAACTGGAATGCAATGAATGTAACTGGCATGGTTGAATGAATGTAATTAATGTAACTGGCATCTTGAAATCAAATGCGTTTTGTTATAAAAAAATAATATTGAGAAATACGGCATAGAATTGGCATAATTACTAAGATAGAAGTCTGGTTTCTTATAAAATTAATTTATATGCTTCAAATTTATTATTGTCCTATATGTCCGACGATTAATAAATTTAAATAAAAATTTAAATTTTGTAGAGAAGTACAACAAGTTCGTATGGCAGAAATTCTGTTTTAAAATTAACAAAAATAAGATATAACTAGATAACTTGATTTTAATTGAATTAACAATTTATCTTAAATTAACCATTTAAAAGCAAAATATATTCTTCAAGGATCAAAACTGTTCACACTATTCTTGAATTTAATATAATACCAGCGCAGTTTATCCATTTTTAATAGAATTTTAGAAAATAAGAAGAATAAGAATTAATTAAGGTTTCCTATTCTTGTCATTTCTTAAGAACCGTGACATACTTGCAAAGGATTAATTCGGCAACGATGATTTGCAGTTATCCCTTAATCAAAAGTTTTCTAGGATTTATTTTTTAATTCCGAAGAAAAATAGCATGTAGTATTTTTATTAATTGCAAATCTATTGGACTGCGAATTTATTGACTTTCAATCTATCTTTAGATGCTTCGAAGAGCAGCTGAATACCAGGATAATTTTCCCTTACTTTCTTTTCATAGTTATTTTTATTCCAATGATTATAATAAAATTATGAGATTGGCGGATAGAGAAAAATTTCTTTGGTGAGTACAGTTTCTTTTTGAATTTATCCTATTCTCGATTGTGAGATCAGAGAAAATCGATTTAATCGATGATAGTGAACTAAGGTAAAAGAAGAAAAATGTGGAAGATCGGCTATAATAATTAAATTCCTAGTGCGATGTTGTCAGAATAAAGAAATGTTCTAATAAAATTTATGAAGTGATTTCGTTCGAATATTCAAATTGCTTGATCATTTTGTATTCCTCGATAACAAAGAAACTGTTGGATTAAATTAATCCCTCAATTGCTGCAGTGAAATCTATATATTTGAAATCTATATATCAATTTCCTATTATTGATATATGCAAATTCTTCTCCAAACGTCTTATTAATTTTTGACAAGGCTAATTGTGATATGGAAAGGATATTTTAAATATGTTGTCATGATGAATAAATATTAATAGAACTCTGCAAATTAAAAGGGATATTTAATATATTTTTGATGTTGTAGAGCAATGTGTATTTTATATATTTAAATTTGTTATAACATCAAAAATGCAGGAAACTTTGACATTCCATAAAAGTAGATAATTATTTACTCTTATTTATTTTTTGAAGTAAAATAATATTTTAATAGTATCGAAACATCAATTTTAATAAATTACGTCTTCCTTATACAATTTGTTAAAAATTGTCCGTTACAATGTTACTAAAATACACTGTTACTAATACACACTGTTTTAATCAATTAAGGCACTTACCCTTAAGAAAAATTGCGTAAGATAAATTCATGAAAAATTGCCAATGAAGGCGAAATGTTGATTGATACGATTCATAGGTATCGCAAGATGTTAGAAAGGGAAATTAAATTTTCTTCACTATATTTTCTATACAATTCTTGCATATCATAAAATTGAACAAAACGTGTAATTTCTTGAGTAAAAAGGGGTTTCAAAAATAGTATGGATTCTCTCACTATAATCAATGTCGCTATTTTTGAGAAATGGCGTCATTTAGAATATCAAATAAAAACTGGGATATTATCTAGGGGTCACAACTAGGTTTAACAGATTTCTAGCTGCTGAATTTTTTTTTTTGTGATAAGTGGTAAGCACCCTTCTCCCTATAGTATCTAAACATATTCTACATGGTTCACGACTACGGAATATACTTGTCAATACATTCGAAGAAATCCTTCCGCAAATTACTTCCTCGGTAACTAGCAAACACAATGTAGCCAATTGTTATAATACATGCGATGGAATTCATCCCTTATTGGAAACGCATATGGAACTACAACATGCCTTGGGATTTTATCTCTATACCGCTAAGACAACATCGATTAATTTCAGATAATGTAAAGTTTGATCTGCTCGTTGACATAGATACTAGTAAACATTATCACTCAGCTTTCCTAAATCGGACACTAGGACATAGAGGATTATTTCAATTACCACGTTCAATAAGCAAATTTTGTGAGGTTGTACACTAAAGTGGTACAGTGAAGAGTAGATTTCAACAGTGATTTAATCTCCAAATGAGATTCTCTAGTGCCCACCTTTTGCGAGAAATATACACTCAAGAGCCAAAAATTTGCCAAAAATTACACTCAAGAGCCAATTATTTTCATAATAAAATTTTCTAGAAAAGGCTTATCCTTGAAAGAATTTATTAATTTCATTAAAATACCAGTCATCTTTGATTTCACGGTTGCCATTTTCATTATAATTGATAGAATTTCCATTTTAACTGATTACGTAAATGAATATATATATATATATACAGTCAAGAGCCAAAACATTATGACCACCGGTCAATAACGAGTTGGCCCACCTTTGGCGCGCAACACAGCTTCAACCCGCCTTGGCATGGATGCCACAAGTCCTTGGTAGATGGCCGGAGACAGATTGTACCAGATGTTTAAGCAACGGTCACGCAAATCCGAGATATTGCGAATTGGTGGTCTTTGAACTCTGAGCTGCCGTCCCAGGACATCCCAAATGTTTTGTATCGGATTGAGATCCGGTGAGTTAGGCGACCAGGACATTAACTGGAATTCAGCATCATGTTCCTGGAACCACTCCAACACAATTCTAGCCTTGTGACAAGGGGCGTTGTCCTGTTGGAACATTCCATTTCCAGTTGGAAAAACAGAGGCCATGTAAGGGTGCAACTGGTCCGCAATGATGTTCAGATACACTGTAGCATTCATGGTCTGCTCTACCACAACCACGGGTCCCAGAAACGCCCAAGAGAACGTCCCTCAAAGCATAATACAGCCACCACCGGCCTGTGTATGACCTACTGTACATTGAAGGAGTAACTGTTCGCCTGGAAGACGGCGTATCCTGACACGGCCATCGGCGTGATGAATGACAAACCGTGATTCATCTGACCAGGCAACTCTCTCCCACTGATCCATGGACCAGTCACGATGTTCCCGGGACCAGCGCAGGAGCAGTTGGCGATGACGCTTGGTCAGCAAAGGCACACGAGTGGGACGTTTGCTGCGTAGCCTCATATCCAACAGTGTCCGCTGAACAGTGTGCTCCGATACTATTCTACTTGGCCCTGCATTGTATTGGGCTGTCAGCTGAGCCACTGTCTGGCTGCGGTTTTGCTTTACCATGCGAGACAGTCTCCGACGACCTTTTTCTTTGATAGCGCTTGGACGTCCAACACCATGTCGTCTACTGCTGGTTTCACCGTCATTCATCCACTTTGCATAAGTACTAACAACTGTAGATCGCGAACAACCCACGAGTCGTGCAGTTTCGAAAATACTTGTTCCGAGCCTTCGAGCCATTACAATCTGTCCTCTATCAAAGTCGCTTAGATCCGCAGTCTTTCCCATTACACACAGAAGTAAGTGAAAGAATGATTCTTCAGACTCTCCAGCAGGAGTTAAATACCTCTTCCACCTGATCACGTGCCATCCACGTCATCCAGGCGAGTTCATTGGAAAAGGTAGGGGTGGTCATAATGTTTTGTCTCTTGAGTGTAATTGTCTATTGCTAAAGAAACCAAATTGTAGGTTTAAGAGCATGTAATTCAATGTAGAGTAAGTACCGAACAGTTTTTTGAAACTCGAGAAACGGTACACCTCTGAAGATGATCTTACGGTGAAATAAGTCTCATATTTTAATTTTTTGTGGCCCTTAGTGTTGAATTCTCATCCTTATTTTGTGTTGTTGACACCTACGACTTTGTTTGGATCTTCAGCTAACATTCTCGTTTTCCAAGTATTAATTCCGTAGTTTTGAATTAGTACTTTGAAACATACATACTTTCAATCACACTTTATACGATCGATGAGTCTGTGGGCTGCCAATTCATTTAAACCATGTAGCTGGGACATCGTATTTTCTGTTATGAAGTACTCAACTCGTGTTACTTTTTTGAAAATTTTTCTTATATAAAGAATGCTGAAAGTTCGCTTTTCAATTATTGTATTAAACGCTTTGCTTCCCACCCCAAAAATTTGCATACTCTTAAATTTATAAGCGCGATAATTTTCCTTTTTTTTTAAATGTTTTATTTCACATTTTCTAAAAAGGTAGTCTATTATATGGCTACTGCATACAATAATGATATCCTCTATTTGTTTTTAACAGTATGTCACAATGCAATGAATTTTGATTGATAATAATATTAATACTAAAAAAGACTAAAGAGACTAAAAAAGACATTTAAATTAATATCAGTCAGAATGAAATTCTACCATTTGAATTAATAAAAAAATTTAAAGCGAAAACAAACATTTAATTTTACTATGAATTACTAAAGAAATTTCTTATCATATATATATATATATATATATGTGATAAAAATATATAAATTTTTCTTATCTTATATATTATCTTATCTTTTATATTTTAGAAGAATGTAAAACTCATTGTGTACATCTAAAGAGTTAAGAAATATCAGAAAACAGAGGTTTGTTAGAAGAGTCAATGTTTAGAGTGATAAAATCTGAAGCAGACGTAAAAGCGTTATGAGTGGTAACATAAAAAGCAATTTGTGAACGTAGCCTACCTCCACTTGATGGGTAAACACATTTGTTCGGACGGAGCGATTGTAGAGCGGCTGGGGTGGGCGATAATTGTTGGCAAGGGGGGTCCTTGGAACCGCTTCGTCCCCTTGATTCAAACGACGCAGCATGAACATCTGAAAAAAGAAACAAAATTAACTCAGCTAGCAAACAATGAATGATATGCTATAGGATTTCTTTACATTATGATTAATTATTATTTTACTTACTGTGATTCTTTACTATATTTCTAAATTTAATAAAATAGTATATTTTACAACGACCAATTTAATTGATAAATTAATAACCGTTTCTGCATTATTGTCTAAATGGATTATAATAAAGTAAATCAAATTTTAATACATATTCACTAATGAAGAATGAATTATAAGAAAAGTAACTAGAACAATTTCATATAACTCATTTAATATTGCTAATATACACTGAAGTGACAGAAGTCATGGGATACCTCTTAATATCGTGTCGGCCCTCCTTTCGCCCGGCGAAGTGCAGCAACTCGACGTGGCATGGACTCAACAAGTCGTTGGAAGTCTTCTGCAGGAATATTGAGCCATGCTGTCTCGATAGACGTCCATAATTGTGAAAGCGTTGATGGTGCAGGATTTTGGGCACGAACAGACCTCTCGATGATGTCCCATAAATGCTCGATGGGATTCATGTCGGGCGATCTAGGTGGCCAGATCATTCGTTGGAATTGTCCAGAATGTTCTTCAAACCAATCGCGAACAGTTGTGGCCAGGTGACATGGCGCATTGTTATCCATTAAAATCCCATCGTTGTTTGGGTACATGAAGTCCATGAATAGCTGCAAGTGATCTCCAAGTAGCTGAACATAAGCATTTCCAGTCAATGTTCGGTCCAGTCGCACCAGAGGACCAAGTCCATGCCATGAAAAAACAGCCCACACCATTACGGAGCCACCACCAGCTTGAACAGTGCCTTGCTGACAGTTTGGGTCCCTGGCTTCGTGGGGTCTGCGCCACACTCGAACCCTACCATCAGCTCTTACCAACTGAAATCGTGACTCATCGGACCAGGCCACGGTTTTCCATTCATCTAGGGACCAACCGATATGCTCACGTGCCCACGAGAGTCGCTGCAAGCGATGTCGTTCTGTCAGTAAAAGCACTCGAGTCGGTCTTCTGCTGGAATAGCCCAAGAAAGCCAAATTTCTCCGCACAGTTCTAATAGACAAGTCCCTTGTACGTCCATGATCCAAGTCCCATTGATTTCTGCGGTTATTTGACGCAGTGTTGCTTGTCTGTTAGAATTTACGACTCTTTGCAGACGTCGCCGGTCTCGGTCGTTAAGTGCAGGCGGTCGACCACTGCGCTGTCCATGGTGGGATGTTATGCCTGAAATTTCATACTCTCGGCACACTCTTGACACAGTGGATCTGGGATTGTTGAATTCCCTAACGATTTCCGAAATGGCGTGACCCATGCGTCTAGCTCCAACTAACATTCCGCGTTCAAAGTCTGTTAATTCCCGTCGTGCGGTCATCATCACGTCAAAACCTCTTCACATGAATAACTTGAACAGAAATGAAAGCTCTGCGAAAGCACTGCGCATTTATACCTGTTCTACGCGATGGTACTGCCATCTGAAAATTTGCATATTGCTATCCCATGACTTTTGTCACTTCAGTGTATAATACAAAATTGTAAATATTCAGGATCATTTTAAAATAATGTTATGCCATTATATTTAACGTAGGGATAGAATCGTTTTTGGTCTTTATCATGCACACTTATGTTCCCCACACTTTTTGTAACAATAATAGTTTTTATAATAATAATATCAGAACTATTTTCATGATACACCTTAATTTATTGAGAATGAGGCATGTAGTGATTGTTAGTTTTTAATCATTTGGCTTTATAGTAGAATGTGTGTCACTGTAACTTAAATGTATGCTAGTTCATTATGTAACTGCTTTGTGATTTTTTTTCTGCATAATATTTTAAATGAATATTTTGTGTTATGAAATTATTCTTATAAGATATTTTTCAGTAACTATTATTGTTGTCATACCAAGCAAGCTATATTCTTTACGCTGATGTTCAATGTAAGCATTTTTTCAAAATAAAAGTAAGGAGCATTTGAAAATAATATTATTAAAGGTATTCAAGTTTGTAATGAATTTTAAAGAATTTAACAATTTCAAAATGAAATATTAATTATTTGTAAGCATATATTTAGACCAAAAATGGATAGAAATATTCACTTAGGCTTTGTATCTTATTCAGACTGAAATGTTAAATGAATGATATAGAAATTCTATAGTTGAAAGGATATAATACACCATACCGTTTGTACAATACCTATATTTTAGAAAATGGATTCATCTATTTGAATATAGATGAATCAATCTATTTATTTAAAAACGAATGAAAGGAATTACTTTATAGTTTAAATATGTATGAATGTAAAGCTGATAAGTTAGTAAAAAAATCGTTATTTGTGAAGCTGGTTGCATTTTGTTGACAAAGTTGGAATTTGTTATTATGTTAATGTTTTTGAGTTTGCTTTGGTTTCTTTCGCTGAAGTTAATGGTTTGAAAAAAAAGACAGATACTGAAATAAATTGGGTTCAAAATTTCTTTTAGAATTCTTTGAAAAAGAAGGTGGACATAAAACGAGAAAGCTCAAAACATGAATTAGTAAGGATGTTTAGTCCACTTAACAAATGTGAATCGCTCTTTATAAAAATAGTTTTGAAAAATTGTTAAGATATTTAATATAAATTGATGTTTAATGCATATATAGACGTATAAACATAAATATTTTTTTGATACAAGTATACACAGACTTGTGAAACGAGTAGCCTAAATGTAAACAAGGCATACTGCCCGAAAAAAACAACCTTGGCAGTTATTCATAGTAGATTTAAATGTATATAGATTAATCTTTTATATGTGTATTTACACAATATAAGATAAGGTAACTAAGGTTACATTTTAGAAAGTAAATAAAGAAATCGATACATGGTATTGCATTGATTTTTTTTAATGTTAGAGTTTCTTTCCATTTTTGTAGGAAAAAAGCACAAAAACTATACGAGAAGTACGTAATGAATTCTTAAAACAAGTATTTTTTATTTGTTAATGTTTGTTAATGAACAGAATTGAGATATTTGTTGAGGGGGTTAATAAATAAATAAAAAAGCCTTTTCTCAAAACTACAGTGTTTTGGGCAAAAGTTCTTATCGCCAAGTTTGCAATCAATTTAATAAATAAATAAAACATTTTATTGTTCAACATGTTCCCTGCATTCCTTTTTCATCAAAATCTAAGAGTTTTTCTTTGTTCGAAATTTCTTATAGTACGAATTAAAAAAAGTGGAGTGGGTCACGATCTGTTCGTCCTTGGTAAAATATTTTTTGCTGCATATTTCAAAGATCAGTTAAATACAATTTGATTTCAAATTATTCTCAATATTTTAAAGTTTGTTTTGTTTTGATATGGTTTTATTAGGTAAACGCAAAAATTTAATGTTTTATTTCCTAATAAAGAACTGCGTTGTTGTTTTTTCCCCATAATTACTATACTTTGTAATAAAGAGGCATACTAAATTCTTATTATTTTTGTCGTCAGTTATAAAGATGAAAACATTGTTTACAAAACACATATAACAAAAAATTCATTATGATTGTTATACTACATGAACTGTAATAATTTATCAATAATTTTTAATTATTATTTTATTTATCATATTATTATTTATTTATCTGTCATTTAATTTAATCGCTAATAGAATAGCGAATAATTTTTTTAACAAAAATTGTACGTGATTATATAATCTTTGTTTGTAGTGTATTTAGAGTTAGCAAATTTGATCTGCAATATATCTATTATAACACGTAATTACGTTAATTTTTAAATTTATTATCTTAATTTATTATCTTAATTATGTATTCATATATATTTATTATTTAGTTATCATATTCACAAACAATTTTAAAGTCACTTTCTTAATAAGAAGGAGAACTAACATTTGCAATTCCAATAATACATGGCCTGATAGTAGATACAATGATAAAGAGTTTCTAAAAATCTTAAAATAACAATGAAAAATTTCTATAAAACATCTGACAAAAATTTTAAAAACAAATTTTTTTTTTCCATTTTCCCTTTATTCACTAAAAGAAAAAGGTTATTTAAATAGAAATCCAGAGAATAATATATTTAACAATATACTTTAAACCAAAACTATTAGAAAGCTAGATGAAATATTGATAAAATGCAAAAATAATTTTACCAAATCTTATTTTTGCATAAGTTCAATTATTTTCATTTTTTTTCTACTTGTGGATACTTAGGATTTAATCGATAGTGCTTTCGAACCCTGGATCATATTTTCAATAGTAATCAAAAACTGCATTTATAAAACAGATGGAAACATAATGTTAAAAACGAATTTACAAAATAAATATCGAATTTCACTTTGAAATAATCGCAATCTAAACTAAATCGATTTATTAATATTTTTATGATGGAGTTAGGAAACATTTCTGCTGGCATTAAGTATATTGATTTGTTAAGTGATCTAGACTTGTTGTTACTGTGTTACAATATATTTTTGGAAAACACTAATAAAGTGTTTTTAAAGAAGGATATTGATTTAAAAATAAATGCATTTCTATATAACAAATTACTCGGAAATAAAATAAAATGGTTCCTAAATATATTATAACTAGAATGTTATGAATATATTTGACTTTGAATGTTGAACTTTTTATGTTATACATACTCAATATTCTAGAAAAATTTAATTAAAGCACTGATATAATTTTATTTTCAGTAACAATTTTTTATTGATTAAAATAAATAAAATATTGATTAATTGCATATACTACATTATGTAAGAATATTCATTAAGTAAACCATTGATATTTCAGCAAGATTTTTCTAAATTACTAAAAGTGAAAGTTAAAAAAAAATTCTTAATCTTTCTATAAGAAAATTAATTCATTTAAAAAAATGATTACAACTAGTATTCCGATTAATACATCGTAAAATAGCATCGTGAATTTCAAAATTCAAACTAGGTAGCATACAGAACTCAGATACAATCTCCCCAATAAAATATGATTGCTTAAACATCTAGTAAAATTGTTGAAAAAAATTTTATAATTTTTACAATTTTTGTTAAGTTTTATTTTAACTACCTTTAATATTAATGTCTTTTAATACCATTAATAAATTTTAAATATTCATATAGCAAGTTAATAAAATAATTTTTACAGTTTTTAATAAATTGAATATTTTTCTAAATTATACAAAAAATTATTTTAATGAATGTCCTTTTTATGAAATAACTTTGAAAATTTAAATTACCTTGTATTCAAAATAATAAGATGGCACATTTTATAACTAATTATAAGATTTGTTTCAACGACGATATATTTATCCAGAAATAAAATATTTTAAAAGGAAGAAAGAAAAGCATTTTATGTTGATAGGATAACAATCATAAAAAATGTACCTTAATAAAATTATATTTTTACTAATAATATGAGAGCTGTGATAGAGAAAATAATATACTTTTTTTTTTCAAAGTTGTCCAAATAAAGCCAAATTTTATATGTTACACATTTGTTCTTTAAAAAATTTCCAAATTTTATTTGCTGCTTTTAGTTTAACTATTGACATTTATATAATTTGGTTTTATTTGGAAAACTTTGGAAAAAAAAAGTATATTTTTTATATATCACAGTTCTCATATTATTAGTAAAAAAATAATTTTATTAAGGTGCATTTATTCTTATTATTATCCTATCAGCATAAAATGCTTTCTTTCTGACTTTAAAAATATTTTATTTCTTGTTAAATCTATCTTCATTGAAACGAATCTTATATTTAATTATCAAATGTGTCATCTTATTATTTTATTAAAAAGTATTTTTTTTCTCTAAGTTTTCAAATAAAACCAAATAATTTTATAAATGACGATAAATTAAAAACAGCAAATAATATTGGAAAATTTTGTAAAGAACAAATGTGTAAAATATATGTATGCCACAATTTTCATAGAATTGCCCATGACGTTATTGGTATGGACCATGTTATTTCCTTATTCCTGAAAGTATGTTCTACCTTCCGTAACTCATTTTCGTTCAATGAATCTCTTCAATGTGCAAGAGGAAAAAAAGAATCTGAAGCTACTCTTTGTTTCAGAGACTTCTTGTTCCAAGTCAAGTAACAGGACTAGCTATCAGAACATGGCGACAAAGCTTAGTTTGAAATATGATAAGAATAAGGAATTGCTGTGAGGTCCCTTGGGGAAAGGATAGCAGTATTACCTAGCGGCGAGAAAATTCCCCAGTAGTCAAATTCAGTTTTTTTCCGAATCTTGGTAAGTCGAGAGAAAAATCTAATGATAAGATTAAAGAGCGGTCTTATCTTTCATCAATCCTTGCGGGTTTCTGTGTTCCAGTCATCTGGAAATTGAATATATGTGCTTCCTCAAAGAATATGCATTTTAGTTTGTTATATACTTAGTGTAAATATAGGGACTGTCAAAAAATATTTTTCAGTAGTTTGAGATACGTTTGCAGATTTTGGCAAAACTTTAAAACTTCATGGATACTTTTTTTTCTTAAATAAATAACTTTATTTTGCAATTATTTAGTGTTTAATTATATATAAAGTCTTAGTTTGTAAATAGAATTTTATATGAAATTGGCTCCTAAATATTTCATTATGACGAATTATGAGTAAGTATTATTATATTGGCATTTTGAACACTATTTTATATATCGGCATCGGCATGTAATTATAAAATAAATAACATTGTAACAGTAAATAAAGACACACGTTGAATTTAATTTTACAGTTTTAATAAAAATCTCTAAGAATAATTTTAGTAATACTTAAAGAAAATTGCTAGTTTCGAACATATATAATGTGTGTAACAGTTCATGATTAATAATCCAAAATGTAATCCTTGGATATGATTAGGGTGCTTTCATAATTTTTATAATAGACTGAACATTAACTTGCATAAAAATGTATTAAACAGATCTAAATTTTAAGGCAAAAAATGAAAAAAATACATTATACTAACACATTTTTTTTTCAGAGAAAATGTATGGAAAAATAATGAAAATTATATTTTATCAAGTTTCCATAAATAATTTCCTAATGTTATTTTACCGTGGTTAAAAATTTAGATTTACAGGTGTATAATCAATAAATTAGTTAAATTATGTATAATAGCATCTTTATTCAAACTGTTTCAAATTAACATTTTAACAAAATAATTATGGATTCTAAACTCTCATATAGTTGGCGTTTCATGTATTTAAATTGCTTGTAATAGTTTAGTAACTAAAGTTACTCAAAGTAACTATTATACATGTTATTCAGTTTCCTTTTTAATCCACACATATCGCTCTAAATGCTGGAACAAGCATCATATACATAAGTGAATAATTTCTAATTTACCAACTGTTTTCACACGCAATATATGTAGTGGTTTATCCTAGGAAACAACTTCGAGAGATCTGTGAATTATTTATAATATCATAGCGAAGAAATTACTAATGATTATTAGAACTAATTTTTTAAAAGGTTCTACTAATAGTTTAATGCATATAATAAATATAGTAGGAAAACTTAGTGACTTGTTTACTTTCAATTTCTTATCATAATGTGACATATTAATTAATACATACGAATCTGTACAAATCCTTTGAATTTGTAAATATTTCTAAAATCCTTTAATTTTTTCCTGCAATATAATTGCAGAATTATTTCATTTACTTAAAAATATATTTTGAATAATTATTTATAATTTAATGTAAAATTATTTTTAATTTAATATAATCAAAATAATTCAGTTTTAATACTAAAAATATTTAAAATTAATGGCATAAAAATGCAATACAGTGGAGCAAAACATTAATACTGCAGCCTGCAATATTTGGTAAAACATTAAGAAAATCCTCAAAATAAAAATTAACACACTTATAAATCTTAAATATTTTTATGTACAAAAAATTTGCCCCAATAAAGATTTCATCTCAACAGATTTATGTAGTATTTTTGTTCCATCACATCAAATGAGCAAAAATAGAAAGGGATATGTGAAGAGAAACGTCAACAAAATAAAATATCTTTAACCTGAGAAGTCTTTCCGGGCTACTGAATTCTTGAGAAATGGACAAAATATATTTTTCAGACTGTTCAATAAAATCTCTTCTAAGAATGACAAAATACTTAAACGGAATATTTCTTTTCACGTTGTTCTAAGAATGCCAAATATTTATGAATGCACACAAAAGCGATTGTCGAAGTTTGCAACTAAGTTCTTTGTCGATAAAAAACAGGTAATAATCATATCGTTGCTGATTATTAATTCAAGATGCTGAATTAATGTATTTGCCCAAATTGTAAACAAAAAAAAATTGAAATACATTTAATTAATAATTATTTTCGATTAAGTCAATATCTTTCCTTTATAATATTAAAACAATAATCCGATGTTCAAGTAAAAGTTAGTTTAATTCTTGAGAAATGAACAAAATCTATTGTTTAGACTGTTCAATGAAATCTCTTCTAATAATGAAAAAATACTTAAACGGAATATTTCTTTTCACGTTGTTCTAAGAATTCCAAATATTTATGAATGGACACAAAAGCGATTGTCAAAGTTTGCAACTAAGTTCTTTGTCGATAAAAAAACAGGTAATAATCATATCGTTGCTGATTATTAATTCAAGATGCTGAATTAATGTATTTGCCCAAATTGTAAACAAAAAAAAATTGAAATACATTTAATTAATAATTATTTTCGATTAAGTCAATATCTTTCCTTTATAATATTAAAACAATAATCCGATGTTCAAGTAAAAAGTTAGTTTAATTCTTGAGAAATGAACAAAATCTATTGTTTAGACTGTTCAATGAAATCTCTTCTAATAATGAAAAAATACTTAAACGGAATATTTCTTTTCACGTTGTTCTAAGAATTCCAAATATTTATGAATGGACACAAAAGCGATTGTCGAAGTTTGCAACTAAGTTCTTTGTCGATAAAAAACAGGTAATAATCATATCGTTGCTGATTATTAATTCAAGATGCTGAATTAATGTATTTGCCCAAATTGTAAACAAAAAAAAATTGAAATACATTTAATTAATAATTATTTTCGATTAAGTCAATATCTTTCCTTTATAATATTAAAACAATAATCCGATGTTCAAGTAAAAAGTTAGTTTAATTCTTGAGAAATGAACAAAATCTATTGTTTAGACTGTTCAATGAAATCTCTTCTAATAATGAAAAATACTTAAACGGAATATTTCTTTTCACGTTGTTCTAAGAATTCCAAATATTTATGAATGGACACAAAAGCGATTGTCAAAGTTTGCAACTAAGTTCTTTGTCGATAAAAAAACAGGTAATAATCATATCGTTGCTGATTATTAATTCAAGATGCTGAATTAATGTATTTGCCCAAATTGTAAACAAAAAAAAAATTGAAATACATTTAATTAATAATTATTTTCGATTAAGTCAATATCTTTCCTTTATAATATTAAAACAATAATCCGATGTTCAAGTAAAAAGTTAGTTTAATTCTTGAGAAATGAACAAAATATATTGTTTAGACTGTTCAATGAAATCTCTTCTAATAATGAAAAAATACTTAAACGGAATACTTCTTTTCACGTTGTTCTAAGAATTCCAAATATTTATGAATGGACACAAAAGCGATTGTCAAAGTTTGCAACTAAGTTCTTTGTCGATAAAAAACAGGTAATAATCATATCGTTGCTGATTATTAATTCAAGATGCTGAATTAATGTATTTGCCTAAATTGTAAACAAAAAAATTGAAATACATTTAATTAATAATTATTTTCGATTAAGTCAATATCTTTCCTTTATAATATTAAAATAATAATCCGATGTTCAAGTAAAAAGTTAGTTTAATTCTTGAGAAATGAACAAAATCTATTGTTTAGACTGTTCAATGAAATCTCTTCTAATAAGGAAAAATACTTAAACGGAATATTTCTTTTCACGTTGTTCTAAGAATTCCAAATATTTGTGATTGGACACAACAACGATTGACAGAATTTACAATTAAGTTCTTTTCCGTTGAGGTCATAAAAAGCTGGTAATAATCAGTTTAATTGTAAGATCATTGCTGAATATTCCTTCAAGATGCTGAATTAACGTATTTGCCCTAATTGTAACCAAAAAATTTTTGAAATCGACTTATGGTAAGATCTTCAACTTAATTAATTATTTTCAATTTATAATATTAAAAGAATAATCAGATGTTCAAGTAAAAGGTTACTTAAATTCTTGAGAGAATAATGAAAAAATACTTAAATGGAATATTTCTTTTCACGTTGTTCTAAGATCTTCAAATATTTATGAGTGGACACAACAATGACAGATTGCAACTAAGCTCTTTGTCGTTGAGATCATAAGAAGCAGGTAATAACCAGATCATTAATCCTAAGATTATTGCTGAACATTCATTAAAGATTCAGAATTAACGTATTTGCTCTAATTGCAACCAAAAAGTTTAGGAAACTACTTAATAGAAAATAATCAATAATTAAGTAATGATCTTAACCTTATATTAAAAGAATAATCCTATGTTCAAGTTATCATTATGATGGCACTTATGCACAACTAGCAAATTATTTTTTTGTATTATTGAGTATATGATCTGTATTACTTCTTAGAATTTTAGTAATATTCAAGCAGATTTTAATTAATGTAATTAAATCCGTCTAAACCTCAAGAGTTTGATCTAAAGTTTTCAGAAAAAATATTTTGCTTTTCTTTAAAGGCTAAACTTTAAAGCGTTTTCGTTTGTCGACGTCTTTAATTAAATATGTTGATGCTCACAACGCTTGATTTAACAATTTGAACGCACTAGGGCTTTAAACCAACATTTAATTTTTAAAAATTGTCCTTCCAAGTAAATTCTGGCTCTTTTCATAATATGATGTAATTATGTATAATGACTTGGGAGAGTAGTGAATGGCATGTACCAATACCAGAATAGAGTCTGTCAGCTATGTCACCTCCAAGAAAGTTTTTTTTTTTACCCATTTTATAATTTAGGTGGCTTAAGCTCTCTGAAACTCAACCCTAGTCATCAAAGTCTGGTTTCTTTTAAGAATAGTTAAGTTTATTTTTTTATGTACCGACAGGATTCACTGGTATTTTGTAAAACTGTTTTAATCTCGTGAATATTAAATCAATACAATTTTGTTTTTTGATTAAATATTTTAAATTAAAAAAAATATATTTTATATTTAAAATAAAATAGGTTTTTTTTATGTTTTTTTAAAGATTTTTTTTTTCTTGTTAAATAACCTTGATTAAAATTCATTTTTAGAAGTTTTCAAGTTTCCTTGCATGAAATCCTTGCTTCTAATGAAGGCAATTTACCTTAAGAAATGTTTTAAATTAAATTTTCAAAAGACGTATAGTTTCTAGATTGTAACGAATTATTTCTTTTTAAGTTTGTAGCTGCGCTTGATTAGAAAGTAATTAGTTTAAACAATTAACAATTAATTAACTTTCAAGTTACAATTTTCTTAATTAGTGCATCTATCTTGTACAAATTTTTTTTTTCGTTCTTGATAGTTCTGCTATCTTTGAAAATAGTTTTAGTTTTCAGTGTTGGCTACTTATAATATCTTTAGATTGCGAACTGTTTATAAAATTAGTTTCGTTCTCAATTGCTTATTTCAACGATGGAATTATTTGTCCACCGTAAACAATTAAACATGGAATATCAAATCACATTAAATTTTCCTTCATTAGATAAATCGATTTTGATATGCAATTAAATGTTTAGACTAATATGAATGTATATTAGCTTGAAATATTGATAAAGTTTTCCCAGTTTTTCAGAACACAAAAGACTGGATTTGGATACTTCTTTTATAAATTAGTATTTAGTTATTCATGTATCTTGGGCTAGTTTAAGTTTTATAGTTCAGAAAACTGTTAGAATTTAAATATGTAAGCAGCCATTTTTTTTATTTTTCAAATATTGTACATCTTCTTTTCTATTGAAGAAGTTTAGGAAATATAAACCAATAAAAACCAATATGTCTGTATATATATAATAATAAAAAGCAGAAATTATATCGCAAGCACAAAAAAAAAAAAAAAAAAAAAAAAAATGAATGCTAGATATATTTCATGAATTGGTACTGGATTAAAAAAATTATTAATTAGCTAAATTAACTAAACATATTAAAATTATCTTGCATTTTAATACTTTAATAACTAAAGAATGATAAACTCAATAATATCGCATAATAATAATAATATAATAACAGAATTTTCTTTTGTTTTATATAACTGTAAATCAATGAATCATTCATTTAATGAGAATATTTTTCTTTTCATACTTAAATTATTGGATAACATACTATATCTTTAATTCTAATGTGTATAAATAGTTACTTAGTGTGTTGATATCATATTTTAAATAACTCTTTGATATTAAAAATTTATTTAAAATTAACGATTATTCCACACATTTATCCAAAAAATTTTATAAATATAATATAAGCTATAATTAGTTTTATATTTATTGATCCAATTAGTGTGCAATCTTTGTCACTTACTTACTAATACATATCTCTTAAATGCCTATTAATATATACCTGATAAATGCCTTATGAAATAGAAGGCATTAAAGTCACTAAAAATTCAGCATAATATCCGCCTGCAAAACTAATCTAAAATTTCATTCCCTTTATTGAAATTTTATTGTGTCTTTAAAGCGAATTCGGGACCGGAAAGGTTCTGCGCAGACTCGTACTTAACCAATTATCTATCCACTTCGTAAATGATACAGTTCTCTATTTTGCAGTTTACGAACGATAAACCGGATTCAGTCATCCCTTCTATTGCAACTGCCGCTGGTAGCCTTCCTTGCCAATTTTGCAATGGCGGCTAATTGCATTCACAGGAGGGTTCTCTATCACGCGTGTTAAGGGTGTGAAAATGAGTATGTCTCGTGTCCCCATGCCCTCTCAATCTGAATAGTTAGAGATCACAGCAAGCAGAGAGATGGGAAAAGGCAGATAAGCGACAATAGATTAAACTGAAACTGATTCAATTCCAGATTACGCCCTTGAGAGTCTGAACTTTTCTCGGATTCACTCCACGTGTTAATTATAAGCTTCAACAGTATCATAAGTTACAAATTAATTTCGGACGTGCGTCTATATTACAGCAATTTATCCATGATTAAAGATGCAGGTGACGATGGGTTGCAGGTTAATATAACTTTCACAGAAGTATTGTGATCTTAATCATTCGGTAATCACCGGCGAGGCCAACTAAGAGACTGCACATTCACTCTGCGAATTCCGATTTAATATTTGAACTGAAATGGAAATCTATAGAGAATCCCTCGCTAATTTCAGAATCGCATAAGTTAGTTTATCGTTCATTATGGATAATCTTCGGCGCTATAGGTGTCATAGAAGGTATTCTTCGGGGAAATCACGTATTACATACAGCAATGGTCGATTAGTAAATTTTCGATCATTTTACAACATCTGACAATAAAATATACCAGTTGTCTTGAAAATGTTTTAAAACACCAAAATATATATTTAACACTTATTTTCACTAAATTTTATATGAAAACATTCCATTTATTATTTAATGTTTTAGTTTTGTAAAACAGGGCCTTTAACTTCTTTCGTTACATGGATCTTATTGTAAGTAAAATGGAAGCCATGCCATTCCCTTTGCCAGCAAATGGAAAATTGATGTTTATTTACTTCAGTTGGCGTTGAAATCGATTTATATATAACATAAACAATCCAACAATGGGTGAGGAAGGGGATAGGATAGGATTACTCTAGGGGAAGAATTTTAGGTGCAACTGACCCTCATTTGCATATCGTGTGGGAGAATTTTCTGAAAATTTCCACATGGTTGCCATGCTGTCGATACGAGACGCTTTTAAGAGTTACTTAATTCTCTATCGTGTCTCATTGTTACTGAAAGCATTGACTTCAACTGATGTGGCCAGTGGATTCGAACTTACAATAATGCTCATGCTATCTGAGCAAGTTACAACTTGACTAAGAGTTATGCGTGGGCCCCGTTTTTGAACAAAATTGAGGACACGTACTACCTTCTCAGAATAATATTCTAAATAGCGAAAACAATTTTAAATATAATTCAGTGTGTCAAAAAACAAGAAAATATGTTTCATTAATAAAACATATGCAGTAACAAACATTTTTCCTAAGAACATTAAATAATAAAAATATACGAATTAAAATGCTGATTAAATAGGTTAAGTCAGATTTTATTGTTAAAAGTTGCCTTTTTAGACTTTTTTTGCATGAAATTTATATTGGTAATCCTAAATTTAAGGGACAATAAAGTTAACGTTTCTTTTCTCATCTAAGCTCATGGACACCCTTAATCTAGCCCACGGATTACCAGTAAAGAATTCTTGGTACATGATTTTAGTAATTATACAGCCGGTACTTAATTTGGCTAAATTAAATAAAAATGCTCGGTTTTTATTTTTGTATTTGTGACAAAATTAAGATAAAAAATATAAGAATAACTATAAACACCCATTTTGGATTAATTTTCAGCTAAAAAAATATAGTTGACAATTAAAATTGTATAGTTATTATTATTTTGCTTATATTTCTTATAATAAATTTAATTTAAAATTGGAATGTAAATAGTTAAATTCACTTGCATTAATTTTGGAGATTTACTAAAAAATATAACACTTGTTCACAATTTCTAAACAATACTTATTTAGTTTCACTATTTTTCGGGACTAGCGTATAATAAATATCAATCTTAATTAATATCATAATATAATCTGAATTCTACTGTAAAATATTATAATTTTATTTAGTTATTTATTATTTTCACATTATGTCAAATTATAAAATTCCCAATTACGATAATTTTAATTAGGTCTATTCATGTAAATTTGAATATTATCATGCCTGTAAACTAATTAACAAATGAAATTAGTAAAAGTTGAATATAAGTTGATTTAATACGAATACGTTGATTTGTAATAAAGCCATAATTAATTCCACAGAAATAAGCCCATTCTTGGAATTGTGAAGAAAATTGTTGAACACTTGTATCTTGAACAAACGCAGTCTAATTTAAAGGAGTACTTTAGAAAGTGCCTACTTTCAGAGACATAGAAACGTTAATGGGTTTTAAGATAAAATTTGGAAATACGTGTGTTAGACGTTTAAACGTCTTACCAGCCCTGATAAGGATTTAGGAAAAGCTATCAAATTAAAGAAAGGTAATATAAAAATAAATAAATGCCAGAAGAAGTTGAAATACTACTGTGCCCAAAGAGTAAGACCAATTTGTTTTTTCAAAAACTCTATATTTATTCTTCCAAATTTATTTCATCACCTTCAACGTAATCCCCTCCGGACACAATGCACTTATGCCAACGTTTTTTTCCAATTCTGAATGCATACTTAAAAGTCGTCGGTAGGGATGGCCTTCAAAGTGTGCGGCGATTCACGTTGAATCTCTTCAATGGACTCAAAACTGTGTCCCCGGAGTGGTTTAAGGAGTAGCCAGAAATCGCACGGTGGGAATATGGTGGCTGTGGAATGATATGTTTTTCATTTTTGCCGAAAAAGTCACCAAGAATCAATGCAGTGTGAGATGGCGCATTCAGAGTTTTCCGTACCAATCGAGATTTGACGCGTTTGAGGCCCAAAATGAAATTGACCTATCCTTTTGAAATTCCAACATCAACAGCAAGGTCTCTAATTGTAAATCGACGGTTTGCAAGTAACAAATCTTTAAGTTTTTGGACGTGAGCTTCGTCGGTTGAGGTTGATTATCGACTGAATTGCCCTGAGGAAAAAGAAACCTTAGCTTTTAAGCATGAGCTTTTATATCTAGTAATTATTATTATAAATAATTATCTTTTTAATGACTGAATTATTCATGGTTTTGTATTTTGGAAGATATGTAACATTTTGTGGGAATAATTTCCACAGAAGTATTATTTATTTATTTAATTAAATAACTGATAAATAAAAATCCATTCAGTTTGAATCGTATATTTTATAAAAATATTATAAAAAGCATCACGGATTTGAAATTTTTTTAAAGTGAAACAAATATAGGAATTATTTTGGTTGAAAGTGTAAAATATTGTAAGGAATCAAAACATTTATAAACACATAGATTTGTTTTACAGTACATCGCAATAAGCAATTTATTTTCCATTTTATTATCGTTTATTGATTTTAGACTGAATGAAAAATAATTACTTTCTATTATTGCATGATGTACAATATTAAATTACGTTGCTTTATCAGTTGTTAGTCATTTGTATAGAATTAGTTTTTCTTTTAAATAAAATATTTCTTGTTACAGTCGCGAAGTGATAGGTGTGAATAAAAATACTTATTGAGTTTTAATTTAACTTAAAAAAATAAAAAATTAAAATACAATCAACCATTTAGGTATAGCCTAGATATACACTGAAGTGACAAAAGTCATGGGATACCTCTTAATATCGTGTCGGCCTCCATTCGCCCGGCGAAGTGCAGCAACTCGACGTGGCATGGACTCAACAAGTCGCTGGAAGTCTTCTGCAGGAATATTGAGCCATGCTGTCTCGATAGACGTCCATAATTGTGAAAGCGTTGATGGTGCAGGATTTTGGGCACGAACAGACCTCTCGATGATGTCCCATAAATGCTCGATGGGATTCATGTCGGGCGATCTAGGTGGCCAGATCATTCGTTGGAATTGTCCAGAATGTTCTTCAAACCAATCGCGAACAGTTGTGGCCCGGTGACATGGCGCATTGTCATCCATAAAAATCGCATCGTTGTTTGGGTACATGAAGTCCATGAATGGCTGCAAGTGATCTCCAAGTAGCTGAACATAAGCATTTCCAGTCAATGTTCGGTTCAGCCGCACCAGAGGACCAAGTCCATGCCATGAAAAAACAACCCACACCATTACGGAGCCACCACCAGCTTGAACAGTGCCTTGCTGACAGTTTGGGTCCATGGCTTCGTGGGGTCTGCGCCACACTCGAACCCTACCATCAGCTCTTACCAACTGAAATCGTGACTCATCGGACCAGGCCACGATTTTCTATTCATCTAGGGACCAACCGATATGCTCACGTACCCACGAGAATCGCTGCAAGCGATGTCGTTCTGTCAGTAAAGGCACTCGAGTCGGTCTTCTGCTGGAATAGCCGTGAAAGCCAAATTTCTCCGCACAGCTCTAACAGACAAGTCCCTTGTACGTCCCGCATTGATTTCTGCGGTTATTTGACGCAGTGTTGCTTGTCTGTTAGAATTTACGACTCTTTGCAGACGTCGCCGGTCTCGGTCGTTAGGTGCAGGCGGTCGACCACTGCGCTGTCCATGGTGGGATGTTATGCCTGAAATTTCATACTCTCGGCACACTCTTGACACAGTGGATCTGGGAATGTTGAACTCCCTAACAATTTCCGAAATGGCATGACCCATGCGTCTAGCTCCAACTAACATTCCGCGTTCAAAGCCTGTTAATTCCCGTCGTGCGGTCATCATCACGTCAAAACCTCTTCACATGAACAACTTGAACAGAAATGAAAGCTCTGCGAAAGCACTGCGCATTTATACCTGTTCTACGCGATGCTACTGCCGTCTGAAAATTTGCATATTGCTATCCCATGACTTTTGTCACTTCAGTGTAAAGGAGAGCAAAAATATTGGTCCTCTTTGAAGAGTTTAAAATTTCATTACATTTTTTAGGGAAGCATATAAAAGCTCATCAACACAAAATGCACAATATCAGGCACACATAATTTGAAATTAGGGTGCGCGGAAGATCTACCTCCCCGTGGTGCACCTGGTAACACTTTTTAGTGGCTAAAAGATCTGCAACTTGGCATTATTGTTAGATTAATGAACTCTGTTTCAGCATGTGTTGTACCTTTTTGTTGTTATTGTATGTTTATTTGTTGTTATTGTATGTTTTTTTCATTGTTCTTTTTTTGCTGTAACTGTTCATAATCTACCATTGGAAATAATTTGAAATTAAATTCCTGGTTCTCATTTATAAAAAAAATATTTGTTAGTTCCTTACCTCAGTTTTTGTCATGTAAGCTGGCTTATTGAGCACGATCCAAGTGACGGTCTCGTGACAACCAGGGGTTGTAGTAGAGCCTTCATATGTCATGAAGTGATTGCCAGTAGTGGGCAATAATCCAAAAATTTGTATCTCCTTTATACGGGTGTAACGCCCTGAAATAAATAAAATGCATAGCTGTTTCATTCTTAAACATAATCATATCTCACATACATTTAATTTCTTCTCCTACATAGGTAAAAAATATACTAAAATCTAGTGACTCACAATATGTACGACCAAATCATAATTGTGTAGTAAGTCTTTACAAAAAAAAAAAAAAAAAAAAAAAAAAAAAAGAGCTATATACACTCAAGAGCCAAATCATTATGATCACCCCTACATTTTGCAATGAACTCGCCTGGATGACGTGGAAGGCACGTGATCAAGTGGAAGTGGTATTTAACTAGTATTAATTCATGCCAAGGCGGGTTGAAGCTGTTTGCGCGCCAAAGGTGGGCCAACTCGTTATTGACAGGTGGTCATAATGTTTTGGCTCTTGAGTGTATGTATAACATAGAAATGTATATTTTTTATTATCATTGATACGAATTAAATTTAGCTCTGCTATATAAAAAGTAAATGAAATTAAAGTAACACAATTTGGCTTCCAATTGCTAATGAAAGGTTTTAGGGTTTTTTTAAGGGGTTTTAATACATAATGTTTTATTTTGATTTATAATAATTTGTTAAAATATAAATGATAAACAGAGGTATCTATGAAAAAGAAATTATATATATATATATATATAAATTTCTTTTTCATATACCTGATTTGTAATCACAGACTGATATATTCAGATATCAGTTAAGCTTTAAAGATCCAGAACTATAAGCTCTATTTGCAACTTGAGGAAATCCCCATGCCTCCATTACCTATTTTACCATGTTGAATACGGGCTAGCTTTGCAAGTTTTATTGCTAGTCAAGTTCGATCAATAGAGATAATGCAAAATATGTTCGACATAGTGCAATCTTGACTGCATTTACATTGCATATGAAAATAATAAATTTTATATTAGTTGAAAATGTTCGTGACTCTCTGAACTTTGGTGAAGAAAGCAAGAAATGGCATTTTCTTTGAGTATAAAGATGTATGTTACTTTTTCTACAACTTGATTTGTGTGCATTAGTGCAAAAATTGCACCATCTGCATTAATACACAGGAAATCGTGCCAGCTAGACAGGACAGTGAATAGAGAGTTTTTGCATACCGTGCGTTAGTTACCGTAGGACGTCCGTTAGCTTTTTCTCCCTAGCGCGCATGCTCATAGGAAACTGAGCATGCGCGCTAGGGAGAAAAATCTAACGGACGTCCTACGGTAACTAACGTACGGTATGCAAAAACTCTCTATTATCTTAAATTTATTAAATTAATGTTAATATAACATATTAGAAGAACATTTTATTTTGCATTTTTCGCTATTAAATTTTTCAATGTTTTAGCATTATTTTAATATCTTGTTTCAGCCTTTTATTTTTATTTGCAATTTTCTTCCAAACAATAGCACAGAATTTTCATGTCAATAATTTCAAAAAAAACCTTAATGAAATGTTAAGCTTGAACAAATATTTAAATAAAAATAATTTGTTAGAAGTTATTATACATATATTTTTAATTATATTTGTTGTATCAAAAACATAGTAGTCTCTCTGACTGTGATAAAAATATGCAAATTTCTATCATCAATCCGGACAATATATATCTTTTAAAACAAAATTACGCATTGCAAAACTGGTCATTTATCTAATGCATTGTGCATTTGCAGCAATTAAATTTAATCTAATATATGAATATTTTCTTATGCACATAAAACGATGATATATAATTTTTTACAGCTAAATGCATTTCTGTGATAAGTAGTGTGTTAATACATGAAGCTGAAAGGAACACTGAAATCAGCAAAAGTGTTACAGGCTTTTATTTCATACAGTGTGTTGAGATTTCAGCACTATTTGGTTGATTTCCCTCGAGATCTGAAGCAATTTTATAAATTATGATGCAATCGAAAGGTTTTTCTTACTGGAAAACAATTCACAAATGCTATTGTCTCTTTGCCACTTAGTCGGGAAAATGTAAATGTTGCTGAGTTGTGAAACATAAGCGCAAGACAATCATGCGAGCTTGCGTTATCGTTTAGGGACTTCACAAACGCAACATCAGAACAGCCTGTGAGATAATTTTGCTTTACTGAAAGTGTTAGGGAATAAATGGATTATTGCCTTTGGTTAAAAACTTGCTTTAAAAGTCACTTGCGCTAAAAAGATGACTGTATTAAAGTGCTCCAAAATGATCATTAAACAACCTAGAGACTAATGTTCATAAGCTTTGAGAATTCTACAAGAAATAGCTATCTTTTGAAAGAGCACAATGGGAAAATCTTTTGAGAATTTATTTGAGCCCAACTATATAAATAATATATATTAGATTATATAGTTTTATTAACTTGCATGTTAGTCTTTTTTCCTTTAACCAATATTAAAGTGCACAATTACGGATAAAAAAATTATAATTTATTTTTATTTAAAACAGTTTTAAACATGAAATAACTAATTTTGGTATTTTTGCATCAATCTCATAATGATAATTATCGGATATCATTTTATATCTTTATTTTTAACGTAATAATCTGATTATTGGAATCTGCATAAGTGTTTAGTTGTGATATAAACATATAAACACACCACAAGCAACTCAATTTTTTAAAGTAATTCAGTTTTTTTAATTCATTTATTTTTTTATTGTTATTATGAGTTTAATGTTCTTTTTTAAAAATAATTATTCATAATTAACAATATTTTTGCTAATCATTTTACAAAATAGTCATCATTGTAAAGTATGAAGGAAAATCAAAATGATATACTGCTAAAAAAATGTAGAAAAAAATAATTTAAAAAAAAAATTCTTATATATCTTGATAAAATATTCAATTGCAGTCTTTCGTTCGTCAACTTTTTTTATAATTTAAAACTAACTTAATTGATTATAAGTGATTTCATTGATAGCAATTCAATTGATAAACTATTTATTGTTCAAAATTCAATTATAAGCAAAAAAAAAGAAAAATCAAAAAAATACTTTTTGTTATATATCTTGATGAAACATTCAACTACAATCTTTTGTTCATCAATTATGTTATGATTCAAACTAACGTAATTGAGTACAAATAATTTCATTGATAGCAGTTCAATTAATTTAAAGTTTATTGGTTGTGAGTTATATGTCTCACTCATTCTAGGTGTAACGTTAATATAATAGTAACCACGGAATAGTACACAAATTCTTACGAAATATCTTTAAATTGCTAATGTTATATTATACTCTTTAATTTAAAAAATATTTCAGCACAAAATTACTTTTTGTATTTTAATCTTTTAATAATCGCTAAAGAATATCAATTAAATGTTTCAAAATCATCTTGCACTAGCTCATAATTCCGGAAGAATTATTGAACGACGTTCAAGGGAAACAAATTATGACTTCCAATACTATATGCCAAAGAAATCAAAATTGCTATTGCGTCTTTATCTAGACGAATAGTATGAGAAAGAAAAAAAAATATTAGAATATGCATAAATGTTTAGTTATGGTATAAAAATGCCACAAGTAACTCAATTTTTTTTAAGTAATTCCTGTTTTTTAATTTATTTAATTTTTATTGTTGTTATGAGTTTAATGTTCTTTTTTTAAAAATAATTATTCGTAATTAGCAATATCTTTACTAATCGTTTTATAAAATAGTCATCATTGTAAAGTATGAAGGAGAATCAAAACAATATACTGATTATTGTTCAAGAATTTATATATAAGAAAAATTAAAAAAAAAAATTTTTTTATTATATATCTTGATGAAATATTCAATTACAATATTTCGTTCATCAATTTTTTACGATTTCAAACTTATATAGTAGAGTATAGGTGACTTCATTGATAGCAATGCTATTAATATACTCTTAATTGTTCAAAATTTGTATATAAGAAAAAATTTCTAAAAAAATATTCATTATTATATATCTTGATGAAGCATCCAATTAGTCTTTCTTTTGTCATTTTTTTATGATTTGAAACTAAAGTAATTGAGTAGAAATGATTTCATTAATAGCAGTTCAATTAAATTAATGTTTATGGGTTAGGAGCTATTTTAATGTTAAACATAGAATGAGTGAGCCATGTAATAGTAACCACGGAGCAGTATACAAATTCTTACAAAATATCTTTAAATTAAAGAATATTTCAGCCCAAAATTACTTTTTGTATTTTAATCTTTTAATAATCGCTAAAGAATATCAATTAAATGTTTCAAAATCATCTTGCACTTGCTCATAAATCCGGAAGAATTATTGAACGACGTCAGGGGAAAGAAATTATGACTTCCAATACTATATGCCAGAGAAATCAAAATTGCTATTGCGTCTTTATCCAGACGAATAGTTTGAGAGAGAAAAAAATATATGTACATATACATAGGGCATTTATGAAAACCGTAGAAAAAAATCCAACGTATTGAAAATAAACGCAAATCTATTTAATTAAATGCGCTTGTTCACCGAAGTAAGTTTAATGTGATTTTCTTTTTTTTCCCCCAATTTTGAGGAAGGCAAATGGAAAACAGAGTATGCCAAGTGGAAAAATGGGGGGAAGGAGAGTATGCAAAAAAAGTTAAAGAAAAAGAAAACAAAACAAAAAGATGGAGAAAAGTAAGGGGGAGAGAGGCAGAAATCCTTCTAATGCTTACGGTATTTGTTCTGTTTTTCTTTTTCAACATTATTACTGCTCTAGTCACACTTGTGTTCTAAGAAAAGCCGAAATTTGTTATGTTTAATTCTTTTTTTTTTGCGTAATTTTTTGTTCTCTCAACTTTTAGCACTTTGCTTTTCACTCTTCAGAAGAACTGTGGCTGCTGCCTTCAGAGCCCTTGATAAATAATATATATGTATGTATGGATATATACATATTGGTTTAAATGTCTGAATTGTCAATTTGTCGTCATCTTTTCGAAGTAAAATTTCTACCACGCTTAGTTGGTTGTTATTTATGAACGCACCAATAAATATGAAGTTTATTTCTTACTTTTTCTCCTTAAGGAAAAAAAAATCGATATATTAATAAATTGTTACTTATTTATTATTAAATAGTATACGAGAAACAAACTACTTTTAGAAAAAAGTTATAAAAATGTAATTATATCTAATATTTCTTATTGTGTACTAAATTAAATGATAAAAGAAAAGTAACGATTAAAATTGTTTATATAGAATATTATTGATATATTTTTTCACGTACTGTGAAAAACTTTTTTACTAATTTTTCACGTACTGTCTCATACTGTGCATAAATTATTTATCTAATTTTTCACGTACTGTGCGCATGATAACTTTTTATTTATTTTACAAAATCAAGGAATATGATTGTGACAAATGCCGAGTACTCCTGGGCAGTGATCAATTAAAATAAATTTTCTGAAAATTCAGAACTGGTTTAATTTCATCAATATACTTATTGCATAAAATAATATTGTGTTTATTTTTAATTTTAAGAATACTTTAATGAAGTTATTTCTAGTTTAATAACTCAAATTTGGATTGTGGTTGTTGTGATTTGCATAACAATTTATTAAGTTTTTATGTCAGATCTTTTATAATATTCTTAATTTTTTATGTTATCTATTGCAATTTCTACCTAAATGGTAAAATCAAATTTTATTAGTGAGGAATATTCAAGGAAGTTATTCAAAGAAATTATCTAAAAGATTCGTATCTATTTATGTGTATGTGGACTGATTCCATTTAAATTAAGATATATGCATATTTTTTTTTAAAATATCAACTTGTATAAAATGATGAAATTGTAATATCTTCTTTCTAATACTTGGCATGCTTTTTTTCGCTATAAAATAATTTAGTCCCATTTAAAACCGCATTAGTATTGAATAATTAAATTTTTTAAAGTTCATTTTTATAAAATCTAAACTGTTTAACTTTTTAAACACGTTGCATTTGCAAGGAAAAATACTTTATTCAACTCGACAGTTTTTTACTTCATACTCATCACAATATTTTCAAATATAGAATTTCAAGTCTGTTTTATTTCAATTATTTTTAATTTCCTGTGCGTTTGGTCTTTTTTATCCACAGTTTAAACTTTACTGATATTAAATATACACTGAAGTGACAAAAGTCATGGGATAGCAATATGCAAATTTTCAGATGGCAGTAGCATCGCGTAGAACAGGTATAAATGCGCAGGGCTTTCGCAGAGCTTTCATTTCTGTTCAAGTTATTCATGTGAAGAGGTTTTGACGTGATGATGACCGCACGGCGTTAATTAACAGGCTTTGAACGCGGAATGTTAGTTGGAGCTAGACGCATGGGTCATGCCATTTCGGAAATCGTTAGGGAATTCGACATTCCCAGATACACTGTGTCAAGAGTGTGCCGAGAGTATGAAATTTCAGGCATAACATCCCACCATGGACAGCGCAGTGGTCGACCGCCTGCACTTAACGACCGAGGCCGGCGACGTCTGCAAAGAGTCGTAAATTCTAATAGACAAGCAACACTGCGTCAAATAACCGCAAAAATCAATGTGGGACGTACAAGGGACTTGTCTGTTAGAACTGTGCGGAGAAATTTGGCTTTCTTGGGCTATTCCAGCAGAAGACCGGCTCGAGTGCCTTTACTGACAGAACGACATTGCTTGCAGCGACTCTCGTGGCCACGTGAGCATATCGGTTGGTCCCTAGATGAATGGAAAACCGTGGCCTGGTCCGATGAGTCACGATTTCAGTTGGTAAGAGCTGATGGTAGGGTTCGAGTGCGGCGCAGACCTCACGAAGCCATGGACCCAAACTGTCAGCAAGGCACTGTTCAAACTGTGGTGGCTCCGTAATGGTGATGGGCTGTTTTTTCATGGCATGGACTCGGTCCTCTGGTGCGACTGGGCCGAACATTGACAGGAAATGCTTATGTTCAGCTACTTGGAGATCACTTGCAGCCATTCATGGACTTCATGTACCCAAACAACGATGGGATTTTTATGGATGACAATGCGCCATGTCACCCGGCCACAACTGTTCGCGATTGGTTTGAAGAACATTCTGGACAATTCCAACGAATGATCTGGCCACCTAGATCGCCCGACATGAATCCCATCGAGCATTTATGGGACATCATCGAGAGGTCTGTTCGTGCCCAAAATCCTGCACCATCAACGCTTTCACAATTATGGACGTCTATGGAGACAGCATGGCTCAATATTCCTGCAGAAGACTTCCAACGACTTGCCACGAGTCCATGCCACGTCGAGTTGCTGCACTTCGCCGGGCGAAAGGAGGGCCGACACGATATTAAGAGGTATCCCATGACTTTTGTCACTTCAGTGTATTTTAAAAGAATTAAATTTGAAATTTTATATTTAATTTTTGATTTTGCCAGACAATAAAATTTGAATTTTTTTTTTTATTTCGTTACACTTTATTGCAAAATTGAATACAATTTGTTTATATCAAAAGTAATTATTTTTATAATAATGAAACTTATGAACTTCATCATTAGACAAAAGTATGATATATAATCGGTAGCATTCAGTTATTTAGATGCGGATAATTTTGTATTATTATACATCTAAAAAATTGTCAAAAATTTTAACTTTTTTAATTATTACTTCTTTCTTTTAAACATTTACTTTTGCATTAAAAAACATATCTCATAAGATTAGGAAATTGATGTTTTTCGTACTTCAACAGAAAACATTTCAAAATTAGAAACAAAACAAAAAAGAATAATGAGTAAACTACACAAAAATTTAAAAATAAATTTTGAAAACTTTTATTGTAAATTTTAATCGATAATAAATATCAAGTATGCCTAAAATTTCAAATTTCACACAAATGTCAAAATGAAGGAAAAGATTATTTAAATAATAAAGTTACTCCATTATTTTTCCATTATAATAGTAATTACTGCATTTCATATAATTTATTATTAATATATTACTTTTAAAAACTAAATAATTTAAAAATTAAATTTTGAAACGATATTTGCCTTAAAAAAATAAATAATTTGATCGAAAAATTTAGTTTATATCCAATGAATTGTTTCCCTTACTAAAGCAAAAATAGTGTGTATATTTAAGAGGAATATTTTTAACAATTTATTAGAATGGTTAAAAATGAAATAGTTTATCTAGAAAGAAAAATATAATAATCGAATCATAATCAACCCTAACAAGATTTAAATATAGAAAACTGGTAAACATATTTTGTTCGCCAGACTGGTATTCATTAAAGAACATCAGCTATAGAAATAACATAGTACCAGAAGTAATAATTTTAAAATATTTAAAGAAAAAATCGTTTTTAATGGTCAACCAAAAAATTAAATATTTAATTTAAATGCTGATGATTTCAAAATCGAACGACAAACACTTTCGAAAAAGATTTTTACAATGTAAATTCCAAGTATTCAGAGATAAAAATCTTCTTTTGGAAATATCCACTATTCCATTAAAATTATTACTATTCCATTTAGTTTCATTATAGAGCCAAACCAGATACATAGAAATCAAATAACTCTACACTGGTTTGTTTTGGTTTCATTTTTGGCAGTTAAATGTTTTAATATTCAGTAGAATATTAACTTTTATATCTTCTGTGTTTTGTTCGATACCGTAAAAGGTTCCGAAAAAGAATATTTTTTTGAAATTTTTTGTTGAAATCAAGATGTTAACATTGCAATACATGAAAACAAACGACGATGTAAACTAAGGCATAAAAAATTGTTCAGTCAATTGAACGACTAAAGTTTTAAATTCTATTTAAGAAACTTCCTGATGAAATATTTTGAAATGAAACAGAGCGTTTCACCAAATACTTGTGTCGTATTAAATTAATAAACATATATTAATTACTTAACTATTATCAGTATTTTATGAAGGAAAGAAGTCTTAAATACAGTACAAGTAAAGTATTTTGAAGTTGAGAAACCTCCATGTTTTCTGGAAGTAAGCAGAGACAGGATAAAATATTCGTGCGTGCCTTCTGATTATGTATTTTCTCTCTTCTCGAGTAAAGTTTTGATGTTCCTAATTTGCATTCAGCAATTTTTTGAAATTACATCTTCTTTTTATTTATGTTAATTGTGTCAGGATTGTGATAGATTTTTAATAAATTAAAAGTTACTAAATGATTATAAAATAACTTTGATATTTTTATTTATAAAATCAAAGGAGTTTTATTTTGTAATTATCTTAAAATGCATGGGATTCTATATAAAATATATATTTACCTTTGTGCAGAATTTTTCCAACATTTGATGTTATCAGACGTAGATCAGGAGAACTCGAAAAATTCGAGACCTAGAAAACAAAAAATAAACAACTAAATACAATTTTCTATCAAACTACAAAAATACAACACTATTTTTTAGATTTCTATAAAAATTTGCAGAACATGATTTTAGCTATAAAATATATATAAATAAATAAACTTAATCAACCATTTTCCAATCGAATACAAATAAGGCAGCTTAGAAATGACAGCATTTTAAAAAAAAAACGAACCACGAATAGGAATGAAGTTTCATAATCATGAATAGTTCAATGGTATACAATTTATTTATAAAATTTTCACTATTCACTAACTTTTCGCTATTTATATTACTATTAATTTATTATTTAATTTCACTATTTTATTTATTAAAATTTTCACTATTTATTTTCCCTATTTATTATTTATTTATTAAATTATTCACAATTTTCACTATTTATTTTATAAAATTTTCACTATTCACTAACTTTTCGCTATTTATATTACTAGTAATTTATTATTTAATTTCACTATTTTATTTATTAAAATTTTCACTATTTATTTTCCCTATTTATTATTTATTTATTAAATTATTCACAATTTTCACTATTTATTTTATAAAATTTTCACTATTCACTAACTTTTCGCTATTTATATTACTATTAATTTATTATTTAATTTCACTATTTTATTTATTAAAATTTTCCCTATTAATTTTCCCTATTTATTATTTATTTATTAAATTATTCACAATTTTCACTATTTATTTTCCCTATTTATTATTTATTTATTAAATTATTCACAATTTTCACTATTTATTTTAAAAAATTTTCACTATTCACTAACTTTTCGCTATTTATATTACTATTAATTTATTATTTAATTTCACTATTTTATTTATTAAAATTTTCCCTATTTATTTTCCCTATTTATTTATTAAATTATTCACAATTTTCACTATTTATTTTATAAAATTTTCACTATTTTTTATTTATTATTATTTATCTAAATTTTCACTGTTTATTTTCACTATTTATTTCACTAATATTTACTATTATAAATTTTTCACTATTTATTTATATAATAGCACTATTTTCGGATGTCATTTTTACCATAACGAAAACACATATTTTCGAATGGCTGAACTGCTATGATGTATAACTTAAGAATATATATTTATACATATCCTATTTAAACAATCTTTGCTAATTTAAAATGATTTTAAAATGTTTTCTGGCAGTAAAATGTTTCTAAAATATAAATGTTTTACATGCAGTACTTCAGTAACAAAAATATCATTATTTTCTTAGAAATATTTCTCATTTATTTCCGTGGCATTTATGATCATTAAAATATGAATGCAAACTAATCCCATAAAGAGTTTAAAGTGATTGAATAAGGTACATTCCCAATTTTGCGTGGTCTTACAGTTTTGAAAAGATTTGCGCATGCGCGAACAGTGATGTATGTTTCAAAATCATTTCCTTTTTGTTCATCACATGGTAATTTCTTCGTCTTTCTTGCTGGGAAAAAGATGCCACCAAAATAAGTGAAAGGGAAAAAAAAACCCAGTCCTTGTAACAGATTCAGAGGGAAGTAAAAAGAAAGTCAGATAAAGCACTTTTGCAGTTTCGGGATAATAGCCGATCTTTACAAAGACAACGAAACTGAAGTTTGCGAATCAACATAACCGGAAAAGAGGATTTGGAAAACACTAAAAAAGTCATTTTCTGTTAAAAATAAAACATATAAATGGAAAAACTTAATCAACAAATTTCCAATCGAATACAAATAAGCTAGCTTAAAAATGAGAACATTATAAAAAATGAACCCCGAATAAGAATGAATTTTCATAATCATGAATAATTCAATGGTATGCTATTTATTTATAAAATTTTCACTATTTACAACTTTTTAAAACAATCTATGTAAAAATACTGGTAATAATAACAACGGTTGTCATTTATATCATACCGAAAATATATATTATTTTCGTCTGACTGAATTTTTATAACTTATAACTTAAGAGTATATATATATATATATATATATATATATATATATATATATATATATGTATATATATATAATATATACATATCCTATTTAAACAATCTTTTCTATTTTAAAATGGTTTTAAAATGTTTTCTGGCAGAAAAATGTTTTTAAAATATTAATACATATATGCGTACATGTGATGGGTATAAAAAAAAAGTTCTAAAATATGTATACATATGAATATGAATATTTTGTTACAGTACTTGAGTAACAAAAATATCATTATTTTCTACGAAATATTCATCATTTTTTCTTTGGCATTTACCATCATTAAAATATGAATGCAAACTAATCGCATAAAAACTTGAAAGTGATTGAGGAACGCACATTCCCACCATTGCGTGATCTTACAGCTTTGAAAAGATTTGCGCATGCCCGAACAGTGATGTACGTTTCCAAATCATTTCCTTTTTGTTCATCACATGGTAATTTCAGAGCGCTTAATTTCTTCGTCTTTCTTGTTGGGAAAAAGATGCCACCAAAATAAATGAAAGGAAAAAAAATGCAGTCCTTGTAACAGATTCAGAGGGAAGTAAAAAGAAAGTCAGATAAAGCAGTTTTGCAGTTTCGGGATAATAGCCGATCTTTAGAAAGACAACGAAACTGAAGTTTGCGAATCAACATAACCGGAAAAGAGTGTTTGGAAAACACTAAAAAAAGTCCTTTTCCGCCTAGTAATTGCAAATTTTCTTACCACTTACGTATGCAAATTGTTCTAAGCCCGATCGTAAAATCACTTATGTACTCCTTTTCATTATTACCAAAGCAGAGCTTGCCAAGATAAATTTATGCTTTTACTTTTGCCCAGCAATGTATGGATGAAAGGGCTTAAAAAATCCCTACACAATCACGTCTAAAAAGGGAAAATAATTTTTGAGCGGATAGTTGCTTCGATTACGATAAAAAAGAATTTTTTCTCTGGGAAACGAATTTACATATCTTATAGGGGAACTCGAAATCATGGGACACTCGAAACACGATAGGAAATTAGCTATCAGATTTGCTTAAAATGTTTCAATTTGTAAAATAAATTTCTCATTATCAGAAACAAAGTAATAGCCTAATCTACCATTATGTTGAGGCTTATTTTATGTATTCAAATTTCGCTCAGCTTTTAAAGATTTCAAATTATTCACAGAAGTATGGTATTTCTGGCAGCAGTTTCCGCGAAATGCTCTCCACTTCTTTATGAAGAGAGTGATTGAATTTAAAATAAAGTAAAAAGGTTCATATTATATTCGTCTTCGAGTAGCAAGATAAAAGAAACTGACTTTTCAAATGGTGGAATTTATTAGAAAAGTTAAGATAATTATTTTTGTTTGCTGTAAAAAATTTGAACTTCAATCTAAATGATCTATCATATCTGATCAAACTGTCAAACTAAATCCAAAAATATTTTCAACTAAATCATTCATCATTTTGAATAATTTATTTAAATAAAGTAAACGAATGGGCATTCATACTTATATAAAATTAGAAAAATTAGAAACATAAAAGTTTACTTAAAGTTTAATTATAATTTTTTATTTACATTATTGAAGAATTAATATATGTGAAATCCTAAATATTGTATCTTCATTATTGAGTTTTGTATAATGCAGACACCATTTATATGGTGAGCCCACAAAAGATTTACCGGCGGGGTGACCATATATTTGCGAAACCAAGCAAAATTCCATTTTAAATTATTGTACTACATCATAATTGTATCCACTTATTTTAAATGAACATGTATTCATAATTAAGCATATTTTAAAAATCATTACATTGAGTTTACGAAGATTACAATTAGATATATACAATATTTTTTAATGCAATTAATTTGACAATTTTACGTCCATATTCAATACACTTATATAAAATATCCTGCTATACAAGATTGCCTTTTTTCTGTTACTAACCTATTAACACATTTTTTTCAAAATCATTAACACTTTTTCCCAATTTAAATGCTCATCTAATTCTTTGGAAATAATTAAAAAAAACACTTAAGATTATGTATGACAACCACCCCATCCGCTGACGTTACCGATTTCTTTTCTCATTCATTATCATCCTCACCGTTGCTTCCTTCGGCATTCAAATTTAATGTATTAGAAGCAACATCTGACATAGAAGCTTCTCTGTTAGTAGCAAGGTCGTTATCAATTTTTGTATACAGATTTTCATCTGGTATTTCGCAACTACGATTCCGCAGGCTTTATTCAAGCTGAGATAAGGGAAGGTCTTCATCAGCGTCTTCTGATAAATCTTCCGATTCTAGAAAACTGTTATAGCCGATGTAAAATACTGTTTAAAGTCTCCTAGAGTATCTGTTAAATCTTTATGAAAGCTGCTTTTGAAAGATCAGAATTTTTACACTTTTCAATAAAATGTTGTTGTTTTTTCTGCTTAAATTGAAATTTTTTTTTGGAAGCCATATTACAAAGAGGGCCATTATTTGTGTCAAGTACGACAGAAAAGAAACACAAAGTTTCTTTTCTCTTCATATTTTCTTAATATGGGATATTAGTGTCACATTTATTTTCCAAAAAACATTAAGTTAGTATGATTCACGCGCAAATTAGAAATTGAGAATCAGTAGTTAAAGAAAATATAAATTCTTCTATACTTTTTTTAATAAAAGAGAGAAATAATATTTTCTTGAAACTTGAATTTTCAAATATAGAAATATTTTTTTAAGTGAATTTCGAAGTGTCCTCTAGCCCAAACCCAGTTTAGTCACATTCTTGTGAAATTACTGCGAGTTATGGGATCCTAAATAAGACTTAACTTGATAATTTGATTTTTAAAATGACCATATAATTGGTAATAAGGGAAAGAGAATGACTATTCAAGAGGTGATCTTAACATTGTATCCTATTAACTTAGACGAAAATTTGATAAACTGACGATATAAGTGGGGTAACCTTATAAGCTGGTGAATATATAACAATCATTAAACATTTTCCATGCACTTCATTGAAGGAAACTACTTTGAAATACATTCAAACCTGTTTTTGTGGAGTGGATAGGAATCGCAAAGATACAGCATTGAATGCAAGTTTTCTTTTTATTACCTTTCATTCATTTACTATAGTTTTATGGGCATTTTCCCATACCGTATGAAAAAATTGCACAAGGAAAAGAAAGAATAAAAAATCACTGAAAAACATTGCACAAAAATATCGTACATAAATAAATAGGATTCAAAGTAGTACCAAATCTTTCTCTTGATGTATTATTGAATTTTATTTCTTGGCAGCCTTCTTCAGTCTTTTATAAGATAGAGAAAAATAATGTCACTGATATTTTATTCAGACAGAGAGAAGTGTCACTCTTACCATTCAAATTTCACTATTAAATTTAATTTTAAGGAATTATAGATATTTTAATATTGCTTTGCATTTTCGGTAAAATATTTCATTATAAAATTCACATAAATGGAATTTATAAAGCCGACAGATTCCCATTCATATATATGTAGAGGTAAGATCTCTTTTTATGCCTTGGATACGTGCTACAAGACCTCATGTGCATGTAAAAAATGCGCTAAAAAGACTACTTACCTTGGAAAAATTTAGGAATAACTTCAGTAATTTTCTAAAATCCCTATAAGATCAAATCAATATAACTAAAAATAATCTAAAACCACATAAAAAAAGTTCGCCGAAATAAAAAGAATAGGTTGTTTAATGAATTCCTTGAAAAATCAGAAACAAATTCATAAAAAACTTAAAAATTCTTTAATAAAACTTCATTTCTTTTAGCTTATAGAAAAGTAATACAGCTCTATATTTTTAATTGTTATCGCTTTCTGACTATCTTATTATAGATGGCAAACTGATTTCAAATTACTTTCATCTTCAAAAAACACTCCTTCTACAATAGATCTTTTCCGGTAAAGGCGATGAATTTTCTCAAATTTATTATCGTGCAGTGTATCTCATTCTTTTCTGACAATAAAATGACCAATTAAATTTCGACTATTATTTTACTAATATTGTTTACGTAGTTCACGATATACAGACATAAAGTCTTGTAAATCATAGTGCAATTCAAAGACTTGTGCCTCCTTGAGGGTAAGTTCCATGTAAAAGAGAAAATTCTTGAAATGCAAAAGCTCAATCTCAGAACAAATTAGACCGAAATAATACATATCTTCTATATTCATAGGATTACAATAAATAAAAATGCAATAAAATTATTAAATGTTTTACTTAAATAAAAATGTTTTGCTAAATATTAAACATATATTATTATAAACATATATATATATATATATATAATTTTATTGGAAGTGAGTATCAACAAAAATGTAAGCGATTCTTAGATCGTTGGATAAATGAAATTTTTTTAATATTTATGGAAAGTGTTTGAGCGACTGAAATGCGTCACATTTCGGGTAATACATTTTGTTTTTTGAAACGATGATCAATCCAAAAATTTTATGAGTCTAGTCTTTCATCAGTCCAAAAATGGAAGGAGCTGTGAATTTAACCAAATTATTGTACCACGATTTTTGGAGATTTTGTAAAAGTACACTTCCTCAATAAACCTATATATTCAGGTTTAACCAAAATATTTTTGGTTGATAAAAAACAGCCGTACGGCTTCAAAATCGCATAAGAATAATCCGCATAAAAAGAGATTTTACTCTACTTAATAAAGAAAATTACTTTTTTCAATATTCGTAGAAAAAAAAAGTTAAAAATTTGAGTCTTATGTAATTTATCAATCACTTTCAAATATTCTTTATTATTCATATTATCAGAAGGTAAAAATTAATTACTTAAAATAACTAACGATACCTATCAATCATTAAAAAATACATTAACATACACGACTACATAATTGATTGGATGATTAGTAAGAATGTTTGAAAATGAATGAAAATATCATGAAGGTCAAAGAATTAATATACGTACGTTTAAAAATATAAATGAAAGAAAATTTTATTTTTTATACAATATCTTTTTAAAAATGAAGTTAAAAAATGAATGAAAAATATCATGAAGGTCAAAGAATTAATATATATACGTTTAAAAATTTAAATGAAAGAAAATTTTATTTTTTATACAATATCTTTTTAAAAATTAAGTTAAAAAATGAATGAAAAATATCATGAAGGTCAAAGAATTAATATACGTACGTTTAAAAATATAAATGAAAGAACATTTTATTTTTTATGCAATATCTTTTTAAAAATTAAGTTAAAAAATGAATGAAAAATATCATGAAGGTCAAAGAATTAATATACGTACGTTTAAAAATATAAATGAAAGAAAATTTTATTTTTTATACAATATCTTTTTAAAAATTAAGTTAAAAAAATGAACAAAAAATACTTTTAAAATATGAATTTTACTTTAAAGTTTTCAAAGAAATGTTAGATAAATTATGAACTTGAAATAAATATGATGAAGTTTTCTTATGATCAAAAATTAAAAAAATTTTTTTATCCATCATATCCCTATACAGATCTGATAATAAAAGAAGAAATTCAATGTTGGTATTGAACTTTCTCATCAATTTTAAATGTGCATTTTAATGCATGCATTAAAATTCTTAAGCTAATTTTAAAAATAATGATACATAGCACCATATTTTAAGAAGTGTTCGATATTAACGCAATATTGGCCAAATTATTGTATTGATATTATAAAATCAAATTCTACAATATTCAATAGATCAATTCTAAATAGATCGCAATCTAGAATATTTGCTTCAATAAAATATCAGTTGAATGTAGTAAGCATGCTGCTTTTAAATAAGCTTTAAAGTTTATATAAGTTTGTAATATTGTTGTTAGTAATATTTTTTTCTGTTTTTTACAAAATAAATTTGCATATATATTATATTTCCTTAAATACTTTCGTATTTTCCTTTATTATAGGGTTATGCAGATAAATTCATGCAGCCAAGTACAAGAATTATCTCAATACCTCGTAAATACACCATACTTCCAAATTACAATGGATGCTAGATAAACCTCCAGTTTCGATTCGCTACAAAAAATGGCGATTTAATGGGTATTTTACTGACAATCGACAGCATTTTTTAAAAATATTATAAATAATACAATAATTTAATACAATCTTTTTGGATACATGATACGTTTTAAAAATTACTAATAATTTTAGAATCTATATATATTTTTAAGTAATTTATCCCCTGTTCAAAACAGGAGTATTAGAAAAATTATTTCTTTTTCTTAATATTAGAATTCCAATTCAAGTTTTAGGAAACTGTTTAATAAACTTTTTTAAACATGATAAAATGTTTTTACCATTAACATCATGTTATTACAGAAATAAAGACTAAGTCTAAAATAATCATTTTTAGTTATTCTTATAATACAAATTGTTTCAATGGAAAAATAATTGTTTTCCCACTAATTGCATTTATTTTTATCAGTATATCATTCTGGGCAAGAAAATGAGAAATCATTATTTTGCATTTCCTAATATCTGCACTGTAATTTATTTGAAACTAATTTGAAAAGTATAGGGACTGGGAGACCTGCTAATTAAATTAAATTTAAAAAAAGTAACCGAAATTGTTGGTATTCTCCAACAGTAGATTCTAAAGCAATATTTTAGTTTTATTTGCGTACTAAACAAAACAGATTGAATATATCCTTGTTCTAAAGTGTTTAGACAGTTCGAAATCAGGATAAGAATTTAAATAGTATTTTCGCCTTCGGTGAAACGTGACGTGGAAGACTTCCAGAACCATCTGAAAACCAAACCGTTTTATAGAAGAGAATTATTCTTTTTCAGGATGTGATTCCTCTATTTTATTAGAAAGAGACAGTTTGTGTATGCCACTGATAAGTATTTTTTTAATAGTTGCATGCGCATATTTCTTATAAGATACATTAAAAATAAATATCAGTACAGATAAAATTGTTTGACAAAACACTGAACTCATTATCAGTAATTAGCAAATCAAATTACCATCTGCTTACAAATCCTCATCACATGCAGTTAAGTTTCTGACTTTATCGCACGCTTGGATATGTAGACGTACACTTTTTTGTGCCAACATTGAAAGGCATTGTGTACTAATTATGTATGCCACGAACAGTGCATTGATTATCCATGAAGGAAATGTGTAACCGTGCTTTCTCCTACGCATTGCAAAAGCACCCCCCTGTGGCGTTCAGGAAAAATGATCAGTAGGATTTGAGACTCTCGCCCGAGAGGAAGTACAGCGCAACCGGGGCTGCCGATAAGAAACGTTTAGCTTGTAATCTCTTAACCTAAGAGGAAATATATTCAACGCATTCCTGCGTAATAGTTAGTATACAGACTCTCATCCAGAGAGGAAGTGTATTTCGCGCATCCAGCGCATTACCTGAGTATCTTTACTTTAGTCTTCTTCGTGGAATCCTTCCACGAATATATAATTATGTCTTTAAATATGTTAAATATTGCATAGGTGTGGTGTTTGTGCATGTGTAGACAAAGCTGTGTGTATTCAAATATGTGTCTCAAGTCTCAACAAAACCGCACCCACTTACAATCCAGAGTTGCTCCAACCCACAACACTACAAATGTCGTATGCCAAAAAACCCGTACAATTTCCACCAGACAGCATATCCATCTGTGTAAGACTCTTTACATAAGCTTTCACAATCGTCATCGAAACTCATCGTTTTTAAAGGAAGTAATTGCAATGCGATATTGTCAGTAGATTCGAGCACGAAACATCTTTCATCTTAGTTGTTCGCAGCGCCCCTAAGCCATGAGACGGGAGCCTGAGTCAATTTTTTTGCATTCTTGAAACTATGGTTTTTTGCTAACTATAAGCTCTAAAAATAAAATAATAATTGTATCTAACAATTGATTGAACGGTCATTAAAAATAATTTAAATTTACTCATTCTTTCCGAAATAAAATGAGTTTCGGAAATATCTGAACTTCCTTCAAAATAAAGAGAAATTTCAGAAGTAACATTCGGGAGAAGTTTAACCTTTAAATTATTGCTATTTTTCTACCATTCTTCTTCTTCTGTAATATTGTTGTTTTACGTTTCCGAAATTTGAGATTTCAAGTTGTTTTTTTTAGTGACTAAATTTTTGATCATATTTCTTCATTATCTACTGAAAAACAATGCTTAAAAAGAAATATTAGAGTATAAAATCTGAAATTTAATTCCATGAATCTTTCTTTGTTAACTGCCAATAAAATTTTCATCAATAAATTTTCTTATCTTTAGAGACAGACAATCTGCTTCAATATCTTCTATTTAATCTAGATTATACTTTTTTTATTAAGTTTTTATTGAAGTACATAATATGGTAAATCTTTTAATTCTCGAGTTACCAAATAAAATTTGTTCTTTTTTAAAAATAGACAGCAAGATTTTTTAAATGAATTAAAATATTTTTAGAGTAATCAAACGTACCAAACAATAAAATTGCAATCGGATTTATTTAGTTTCACCTCTTAATTTAAACCAGTCTCTTTGTTAATCGTTTCTATTATTAACTGGACATTCCATCACATATTTTGCATGCATATGAAATTTCAAACAAGGCTTTATTAAACAGCTACCAAAATTTAATGTTTTACTTACCTTGTATATTAATCATCTAACAAAAGATTTTAAGATTTATATTTCTGAATAACATTAATTTATTAACATATTTAATCTTAACAACTGTGCCATTAATTTAATGGTCCCTGCACTTTCTCTTCTGGTTACGGATTTCATGCAACATAAATTTGTTATGCTCTTTTACTTGTTTGCTCTGTGAAGTCGGTTACAAATTAGAAGTATTCAAATTCCGCATAATTTACAAAGCAACTTTCGTAATACAAATTATAGATTTTCTGCTTTAAAATTCTGACATATTTAAGCGTAAAATTTGGAGACATAATGTTAAAACACCATTTAGGTTATTAAAATTTTATATGCAATAAATGCACTATGCTTTTGTTAAATTCAAATATTGCGCTTTGTACTAATAGTAGCTCATTATACAGAGTGTTTCATATTTAATGGAACAAAAAGAATATAATAGTACAAATTATGTAAATGATACATTTAGCCGAAACATATTAATTCTGAAACTATAATAAGTATACAAGTTTTATCTGGCAACAATGAAAACTCTTCCGGTTACGAAATCGCCGCTGCAGGCACTGTTAATAAAAATGGCGTCATCTATGCAGGAGAAAGAGTACTGTGTTTGAAATACTCCAAAACATCGTCGTTTATTGTCATTCAAAAATATTTCCACACAATAAACCACCGTATAATCACAACATCGAAAGATAAGTGAAGCAGTTTCAGAACACCAACTGCTTGTATAAGAAAACCAGCCCAGGATGAACAACATCCAAAACCAAAGTGAACACAAAATCAACACGTTGTGCGAGTTCTGAATTCAATGTGCCTCATACAACTGTGCAGAATAAGTTACGGAAACTTCTACAATTCCGACTATACACCTTTCATTTAATGTAGGCGATAAAATCTTACAATAGACCGTTACGTAAAGCTTTCTGTGAGAATTTGCAAGATAATCTGGGATAATTAGGATGAAGCAACTTTTTTATGTTTCTGGCAAAGTACGCCATAATTTAATCACCATAATTTACGATTTTAGGATACGCAAAAGGAAACTTGGTGTGATGGAACATCAGCTTTATTCTCCAAAGATGAACATTTCCTGCGTTTTTCTAACAGTTGTATATTTAGCCCTTTTTTCATCATAGAAAAACCTATTAAAGGTGCATTTACCAAGATATGCTATCAGAGTGGTTGTTCACTCAGTTGGAGAAAGCGGTCCCAGTTTCATTCGCATCAAGATGATGCTTCACATTCGCATAAAAACGTACGTGAGTACCTGAATGATAGTCTACCTCATTGGTGGATTTGCCGTGATGAATCAAACTGTATGCCTTTGCTTTGTTGGCCATCTAGATCACTAGATTGTTAAAGGCAAAGTGTTCATTCCTTCATTTCGCCAGGATTTATATCAACTGAAGCAGCGGATAACTGAATTGTTCAAATCATTAACACAAGATATTTTATCATTATTGTGGCAGGAAGTGGAATATTACATAGATATGTTCGGTATCACCGCAAGGGACACACATAGAACATCTATTGAAACTTTAATTATAGTTTCACTGTATATTTGATTTATAAATATAAAATAATTACAGTGTTCACAGATATGCTTTCTTTTTGTCCCACTCATTATGAAATACCCTGCATATTTGAAAAAAGATAGTTCAATCATACTTTAAATTTAATTTTTATTATAAGACTTGGTTTGAGAGAATAATTTTATAGAGTGTAAATAAATAATAAAATTTCATAATATGGAATAAAATATAAATTTCATATGAAATTTAACTCTATTTTTTTTTTCTTTTTATAATTTCTGGAATTTTAATCCTGTATATTTGTATAATAATACGAAGGATCTCTAAGAAAATACTTACAACAAGACAAAAACAAAAGGAGTGAGCAAGGGATTTTTCAGAAGCATAATCATTCTGTATAGCAAAGACCTAAAATCGCATTTGCTATGCACAAAGTTTCGCGTTTTCCTAAGTCGATCCCATCAATATATATATATATAATAAATACAATTTAATCAAAGAAAGAAAGAGAAATGGAAGTTTAGATCTATCAATCCCAAAATGGAAACGATTAACGAAAAAGCTAAAAGTCAGCTTTATTCAGAACCGTAACTCAAAGGTTATTCAAGATTATATAGCATGGTATTTTTGCTGTAAGGTGGTAGAAAAAGTAATCTCCATTCATACTGGCTCAATATCAGGAAATAATATCGCAGAACAACCAACTGGATTGAACAATTCCATGTTTGTAGACAGAAATTCTAAGCATCGTACTAAAATCCAGATTAAAAATTTCTAAATACAAGCAAATATCAAAACTGGCATCTCTATAAGAGAAACTATTGCAAATACAGGAGTACAAAATACTCGGAAATGACAAGAAGCTTGATTATATAAAGTGCGATCCGTTACAGCGTGTACAAATTGCTGGAAGGGTTAAGTTATAGAATACCAAATCCGGATCAGACAGCATTGCAGTGTCAGAAACATTGTTAAACATAAAAATTATTCTTATACAGATAAAAAAAATTATATTTTTATTATTGAAATTATCCTGTATTAATAATATTTGGTCTTCTGTTATTATGAAGAATTGAAGGACATAATATTATGTAACAAATTTATGGAACAAACTATTTTGTATGAGTAAAATAAGGGATTTTGGTTAAGAGAGAATATCAGAGGATAGATTATGGTCCTGTTTTACTATTACAAACCTGATTCCTTCTGAACTCCTTGCATGTCGTTTATGCTTAACTATAAAATTGATTTGAAACTGGAAATAATAGTTGTGTTGAATCGAAGTTCTTCAAAATAAATATATATTATTGGCTTAACTGAAAAAACAATTATTTAATTTTCAAAATATATTATTTATATAATGCTTAATAAAATATTTGATTTTCTTCTCCTTTTTTCATTTAAATAGAAATTAATAACACATAATAATAACGTGAATTAATAACACGCACATTTAACTAAATTTGATAAAAAATTGGTATTTCCATATTTTCAAACTTACCTTAGATCCACGCTGATTTCATATAGTTTATTGCAAATGAAATCTTTGAAATCAGAATTTTATCTATTTTTAATTTTCCAGTGAAAAAAAATTACGTAGAAAATCTAATGGTAGTTTCAGTAGATACGCGAAGTTTAGATGTATTTTAACTTTGCGTTAAAAATAATACATTCCAGAGAAAACGATGATAACAAGATAACATCCAGAGAAAATAACTGAAAATTGTTACATTGGAATTCCAATGCAATCATTGTTTAAAGTTATAAAGAGTTTTCTAATTTATTTTAACTGTTATGCAATTCTTCTGAAATCTCATAAATGTGCATAAGATTTGATGTAATGCAGCAATGTTACTAACAATTATTTTAGATCAAAGATTCTCAGCCAACAATTTAAATCGGAAAAATGTTTTATTTTTATTACAAAAATAATACATTTATCATAAGAAATTAACTTGGGGAAAAAATTAAAAATCTAGTAAAAATATCTTTCGAAACGTTATCTGTAACTTTATTTATGTGAAAAGTTTTGTTCTAATGCTATAAACATTTTAAGAAAATGTAAATATTGCTTGCCCTTACTGCTTTTCAATAGGCTCCAGCGGGGATTGTTGCAATATTATTAATTTTCTAGCATTTACATACAAGATAAGATTTATATTTAAAGTTTAAAGTTCAGATTTGTTGTGCATGCATATATTATAAATCTTGTTCTTATAAATAAACATAAATTATAGATATACAATACCGTTGAAATAACTGATGCATTTGAAAATTTATAACTAAGCTTTTGTATCATATTATATGTTTGATAATTCCTTACCTTTAATATAAATTCTCCTGAGGATAGTAAGAGTATTGTAATATAAAATTTAATATAAATATTAATTTTACCTGAAGAGAAATATTTTATAGGAAGACTATTTCCTTGTAGGAAGGCAAGTAATTCTGTTTTGTTTAGTCTTTTGGCTAAATAATAAAATTTTAAGAATTCTAAATCTTAATATTAAATTAATAAATTAATTAACCGATAATAATAAATTAAATTGACAGTTAAATTATTAAATACGTAATGCAAAATGTATAGATTTGTTTATGAAATACAAAATGTAGAATAAAAATATTAAAATGAATAGAAAAGTAAAGTAATACAAATATTAAAAGCGAACCATGACATTTAGTTTGTCTTTGACTTCAGTGATGTAAACTAAATTACGGTATTATAAATTGCAGTATGAATTCATTACGATATTTCTTAATTCTTATTAGAAACAAATTAATTAAATTGCAGTAGTTATAATTTGTAACATATTTTTTCTTGCTAAAAACTATGTTTAGTTTCGATCAAAATTTGTTAAATCACTATATTTATTTTTGCAAGAAATAGAAGTTTCAGATAAAAATTGATAGATTTCAATTTCGGCCATTGTAAATGCAACAAAAACAGAGAAATTCGTATTGCGTGCAAACAATTCAAAATATATTATGATATGCAGGATGATTATAAAAAAATTGACATACTATCACAGAAATATCATGTTATTCATAGACAGTGAACGAAATTTTTGCTTAAGGTATTTTGAGGTATGCGCTTAAAAATCATTGGAAAACGACAATTAAAGTTGAACATTTACGGTTACAGTGATCCAATTTTGAAAATTTCAAATGGCAATACCAACTTTGCTTATTAAATGTAGGTCTCCCAAGAGAAGAACCATAAAAATAGCGTTGGAACGGTACCTGTAGCACGAAAATCACTAGCACTAAACAGACTAAGAAATAAGTGAACAACAACCAATAAAGACTGAAGAACAATAGAAAGCTCAACATTTCAATTTGTTTTACAATTTTTCCACGTGATCACCTTCCCACATCATGACATTATGCATACTGCGGATGGTGGATAGCACTGAAGCAAGTACCATGGCAAAAGGAATCTTCTGTCAAACGTTTCTTAACACAGCAATTTGGTGACAGAAGTATCTCCCACAATTCCAACTTCCCTGTTGGACAAAGTTCCCGATATCACTCCAAAAAATTTCAGGTTGTGGGGATACCTGAAATCCAAAATGTAAGCATCTAATCGGTGAGTTATATCTGATTTTAAAGATGCCATCAGTCTTCAGGTTCACAGACTCCTCAAGTTATGATGCAGGCTTTAGCACTATCCACAATCTGCACGCATGCAAAGTGTCATTGTGTGTGAAGGCGGTCATATAGAAAATTTGTGAAACATAATAAAATGTTTTGCTTTTCTGTAATTATATGTTTTGTAATTTTTTTTCTTAGTCTGTTTAGTGCCGGCAATTTTCGTGCTACAGGTACCATTCCAACATTATTTATAGGGTTTCGCTACCGAGATAACATTCCAATAAAAAAATAGGTGTTACCGTTTGAAATTTTCGAATCAATGTAACCGTAACTGGTAGAGTTTTTAACTGTTGTTTTTCACATGATTCTTAAGCGCATACCTCAAAATATCTGAAATTCTTACCAAATGCATTTAAACTAAAAATACCAAAATTAAACCAAACTTAAACAAAACATTTCATTCAGTTTCTGATAATGGTATGGTAGCTAGGGAATTATTTATCGAGACTTTTTTTACATAATCACCCAGTGTATATCTATATATTTTTCAAGTTGTTTGACATCATTACAATGCATTCTCATTTTATCAAAAAATAAAATTGACCTACCTGGATCATCATTGCGAGTGCTAATACCCCTTGAGTTTTGGGCAACGCTTCATACATGCTGTCGTACAACTCATAATTATAACACATAATCTGCAACTAAAATGAAATAAATCTGCATTAGAAGAAAGATACGCTCAATACTGCACATTTTAAAAACATACTTTATATGAAAACGACACGAGACACGATTTTTCTCCTTTCATATTTAAGCTGTACTTTTTACTATTCATGTACAAAATAAGTGTTACAAGTTTTAAAAAAAATAAAAACATTAGAATATGCAGAACAAATAGTATTAGAATATAATTCAAATAACAATGATGATGCAACTCATATTAGATAAAACAATATAAAACAAACTTAAGTAACTTTTATGTTTATGAAATTTGCAAGACCTTTAAATAAATTCATTAATTAACTGATAACTTTTAATTTTACAAAAAATTTAATGTTTGAATCCATTTGAAATTTTTGCTAAGCAGATTTATTAAAATTATTCCATTCCTAAGTAAGTTTTGAGTGTTTTAAATTTTCATTAGTTTCTAACAATCTTTACTGTTATGGAACTCAGTAAATCACCATGCTATTTGTTTGGTAAACCAGCAATTTTAAACAATTCGATTTTAAATTTTGGTGATTAACTTCTGTTGTATGAAATTGCAAGCTGTGATTTCATAAACCCTCATTATATTCACAACTTGCCGATAATTTGAAAAAGATCTTTAAAGAGACACTAGAATTTCTTAATTTATACCAGAGGACAATATGATAGTGGGCTTTTATTTATAGCTTTGATATTGGTACGTTGGTATTAAATTTCATTCTGAGATTCAAATTGCAAATAGGATTTCTTTTAAATATTCTTTTGAAACACGATTTGTTGTTTAAAAAAAATCAAACAAACGAAACATTCTTAAATCTGAAGCAGCAATGTCTGTTTCATGTTGCTTTAGACTGTAGTGGGTATTAAACTCAACTGAATAAAGGTAACATGGAGGACATTTATATTAAAAGAAATTGTATATTTAATTGAAGTAGAATTGCTTATAATCTGAGATGTAAAGAATTATAAAAAATCTAATAAAGGAATAAATTTGAGTTAAAGCGAAGAGACTGCTACGTATTTTATTTCCAATTCCTATTTCAGTTAAGGATTGGTACAATTCGAACTTTTGGAATTATGTTTGTGTTTTAATAAAGTGTATTCTTCAATAAACTATTGAGTGATATTGCTTTTTATTGTTATTCTTACCAATAGATTTTATTTAAAATGTTTTTTAAAAATCTAATTCATGTATAATACTCGTATATAACATTTATTTGCCACTCCAAGTTTCTTTAAAAATTTTATATACAATAATAACATTTCAAAAGCAATAGACAATTAACTCATTTCTTAATTATAAAAATCTTAAACATCTAATTATATCCATATGTTCTGGAACTGTTTAATTTAAATAAGAAAATATCACATTTAATGCTCTTTAAGTATGAAACAATGAGCTGTAACAAATGGCTCAATGAACAATAATTTTCCTTTCATCAAAAAGCAACCACATTTTTCATTTGTTCTTAGTCAATTTAAATAGCGTCCTTTTTTTTCTTTTATTGGCAAAATGATTAGTCAAATTTCTTTTGTGAATATTTCAAGCCTCTATCATTTCTACCAGACAATATATTTTTTATACTTTTTTTTTAATACAGCATTCTAAACTTCCGAAATTGAATTTCTTATTTTTAATAGAGATCATAAATTTGAATTTACCTCTTTTTTTGACCGTGTTTCAGACAATCCTTTCTATTTTTTTGACAAATAGTATTTTTATCTCAAGAAAGAAAAAGTGAAAAGAACTTGCCATGCATATTGTAGGCTTATCTCATGTATTCTGCAAATCGTGATAAAGATCCTAGCCAAAACATTTTCAAAAAACTGAATTATTTTATGTCAATTTTTCCATTTTTTTTTTCACTTCGAATCTGAGAGTTTTGTTTCCATCTGTATTACCAAAAGCTTTTTGAATATTTCCCTTAAAGTATTAAAAATGTAAATGTTCGTACTCTTCTATATGCTAAACTCTTCAAAATAACTGGACTCGCGTACATTACAGCAATCCTATACATTAGGTGTAATTGGTCTCAATACTGAGATTTGTGTAATAATGAAATTGTTTAAATTATAATAAGTGAATTATTGGTTTTAAACCTATTACCCTATGAACTCTATGTGGTAAGTTTATAGCTCATGGTCAACTTCAGTATGTAGTTTAATCAACATAATGCTACGTAACATAAAAATGCAGGAATTTTTGTGGCCGTGCGTTTCACATATGCTGAAATGAATGTTTCAGGTTTTTTTTTAAAATTCTGATTGAAATTACTGTACGAATAGTGTGATAAAAACATTGAGTGTATATGGATAAGAAGACAGAAACTTTCTCAAAGACATGATTGTGAAAATTGATGACGAGGATGCTATCTAGCCAGAAACTGACAAAGGTCTACAAAAACTTAAAATATCCAAAACCAGCCTGCTTTAAATCGAGCGATGATTCAGAGGTGTGGTGTAACGTTGTAGTATAGCGTCTCAGGAGAGTTTACAGGCTATTATTGCGAAAAGTAAGAACCAATTCATTTTAGTAAATATAACAAGCGAACCCACTACAACTGCGATAGTTGGACATCTCCATATACCGTGCGTGACAGGAAAGCATAAAAGAAGTTTGTGTTTAAGGAAAACGGTGATTTTCTGCGATTTATTCAGGCTGCATAATGCGTTGGTTAAACTGTGTAGAGAATACCACATACGGGAGTTCTCTTCAATAACTAGTCTCGGTTTTGTTTAAATAAATCTGTTATAATTTGAAGGGCTCAAAATAAAATAGGTCTAAAACATCCATAAAAACATTAACATAAAGGTGGTAGAATCCTCATGGTGTGGGTAGCATTATTTTGAATGGGTGTACTGTTATTATACATCTTAAACCGTGTAATTGTGGCTTTAAGTCTAAGTTCTTGAACCCTATATTAAGAATTTTAAAGAAGCAACTTATTATAATGCTTTTTCCCATCAAGTTACGATGATGCTTTGTCTTCTTAAGGTCGAAGGACTCCAGTGGCTGAAGTTGCTCGCAACGATTTTTTGTCAGATAAAACAAGTCAGAGGTAATTTAGGGCGACTTGCAACACAATAGTCCAAGTTTAGTACTATCTGGCTTCAAAATTCAAATTATCGTGTATAAGCTTGAACTCTTGTACGAAGCAACTCTTAAGCAGGAATTCTTTAATATCACAGGCCTGATCCAAAGCATAAAAGCTCAGCAAAATCGCACTTAGGTCATTGAGGGCATACACCGTACTGATACTATTTGTGTATCACGCAAATATATTTTTATATTTTATATCTCAATTTTCAACAAATTCTTTCAGTTAATTAAAAAAAAGCGCTTTTTACAGGAATTATAAACTCTTATACGAAGTTATGTGAGGCATGGCAAGGCAAAAATCTTACAAATTTTTTATTTTTTCGGAAAGTAATATGAATTACATTCCTTATTATGGTTGTTTCTTTAATTTTTCATTACTAATGTACTTTCTGAATTAATGAGGGATATCAAACTAATGAAAATTGGCCGCTCTGATATTAATGTTGATTGCTCTGATATAAATCCTCTAAATACTCTTTGTTATAATGCGGCGTCATATGTGATGTGAACAAAATGAGATTGAAACTTGAAACAAACTTCATGATAACGTTACTCTTATATCTTTCTGTCTTGCTATTTGAATTGCTTTTATTTTCACGTTTAGTAACCTTTCATTTTTAATAGCACTACAATTTCAAATGAGCATTTAAATCGTTTTGGAAGTTTGATGAATGTATCTGTGAATTGAAAATTCATTAATATAGTAAAATAACTCGATTCTACGTAGTCTATTTTTATGAGGTCGCCAATAATATACAGTAAACATGTTTAATAAAATTCAGCGTGATGCATATTTTAATTGTCTGGTTCTTCCTTAAAGATAAAAATATTAGATTAAATTCTAGGGAACAAGAAAGAAAAGGTATAATAGGAATTTTTTGGGACTATTCATTAAAATGTTCATGGAAAAAACGAGAGCATTATCACTCTCATAACTTTATTAAAAGATAAAATAGTTTTATTAATGAATTAATATGAGGGAAAATATTTTTATTAAAGCTTTTTTGGAGGTTTTAATAAATATAATCCTTTCCAAGAATTAAGTCTATAAGCCAAAGGGTGTAAAATTAGTTTTTTCTTCGATTTGAATGGATTTCTTGTATTACTTTATTTCTTATATTCAAAATAATATCTGAACATCGTTAAAGCTAAAAAAAATTGTCATATCAATAATTATTTACATCAAAATCAAAGCATTTATTCTTTCGATGCTCTTTTATTGTTGAATAATATATCAAATATTTATGACTTTGTATTCTTTCGATATCGTTATATTCAATTTTAATAACCACAAATTTTTCCATTACTAAGACATGTCGATTATTCGTTAACAGAAAAAGTTAATTTCTAACTCAAAATATGGGTCCATTTTTGTCCTCAATTTTTCTAATTCATCGCAACTCTAATATGCTTCTATCATAACAGATTGGTGTTAAGTAAATTCCATTGTTTTGGGATCGAAGCAAGTTATATAATTTTATTTTTTATAAGAAAAACAAATAATATATAAAAAACAAAAATTTAAAGTCAATTCCTACTTTTTTTTCACTATATTGCAGAAAGTCTTTTATAAATAATTTTCATTCATTTTTTTAAGTTTATCTGGCGCCATCTATTGGTAAATATATGCAACTTAAATCTAAACAAAACTAAAATTATTTAATAAATTTAATTAATGAATTAATATTTGAAAAAACTGTATTAACATCAAGTGTTGTGTTTTTATTAACGATTGAAAATTTGAACAAGATATATATAGGGAGAGTGTGAGCTAAAAGAAGGAATTGAATAAAATACGTTTGCTATGAGTAAAGCAGTTACTATATTCATAAATATCCACTTATTTTTTATATACTTGTAAAGTGATAAAGCAGCTTAACACGTATATAAGACAATTTTTTAAGAGTATAACTTCATTAAAGGAATAGTTTTAATAATAACAATAATCTTAATGCAGTTTTTTGAAAGAGTAGAAATAATATTTTTTATCTAAATTTATTTTTAATATTATATATTCAAAAATTTTATAACTATATATTTTATATAAATGGATATAAAGTCAGTGCAGAAACTTTTCACAATCATTATGTGTCATGCCATAACAAAACTGGCAATCCTTGTAAACGACAATAAATCTTAATTGCATATCTATTTCATTTCTGTCTCACTTTGATCTTTCTAATATAAACGAATTATGTCTCCGAAAGCTTTTTGAAATTATGTTGTATTAAAAATCGCTTTTCTTCATTATTGTGTTTCTTTGTTGTAATTTTATCGAAGAAGTCTTGACTACACATATTTTTTTTACTAGATTTTAAAATATATTTAAATAAAATTTAAATTGTAGACGAAATAAATATATTTCTCATTTTAACTTCTCATTATAGGGGAATAAATGTAACAAAAAATAACATTGAAATTTTTTCGCAAGGAATTAATTTAATAACAAAATTATGCACAAACAAAAAAAACAATTTAATAAATTAATATATATATTATTTAAATGAAAATAACTATTTTACATTGTTAACTATTAACATAATATGTTTATTAAGAATTCTAAAGCTCGTGGAATCAATCTTCAATGAAAAATGTAATGTTTGATAAATATTCCTTTATATCTTATATAAATATACAAGCGAGAGAATAATAAATTTGCCTGTTAAAAATAAAAAATTTTACCTAGGCAAAAAAAAAAATAATAAATAAATAAATAAAGATAAAATTTTGCACTATTTTCTTTTATGCATTATGTTATTGTAATCTAAAGCAATTTATTTTGTTCTTGAGAAAATACAATCAGTTATAATGTTTCGTTTATTGCTAATATCTTTTATGTACATGAGATACTTAAAATATAAGAATTTTATCAATCTCATTATAAATCTTCTTAATATTGTAGGAAGGAGAAGACTATAATGAGAGGATTTACACGAAAATAGATAATATTTATAACAAAGGATATTTTTTTAAGTAATGTATTATAAGTCTGGAATTTAATATCTTAGGTGTATACAATTTAATGAAGCAAAAATTATTTTTTGTTTCTTTTGTAGAATAGTGAATTTTATTCTTTATGATAGCTTAAAACATATAATCTTTATTATATTAAAATATATTTGGTAAATAACAGGAAAAGAATGACTTACCTTTATTATTATATCACGTATATGCTAAGTTTGTCTTTTAACTATTCAGAATATATAAAAGAATTTACTTACATTGAGCTGCATGATTTTATAGCCTCTTGATAAAATAATCTTTCTTAAATAGAATGCTACTATCTATATATGACTAATACAATACATTTTTAATTTTAAATTTTGTTTGAAGTTGGGTTATAAAAAAATTTGGAAGTTAAATATTTCTATGCTATTTATGCGATGACAATATAAATTTAATTCGGGTGTTCGTAAACTAGTTTGGCAAGATAAAATGTTTGGTACTGCGCATCAAGACGAATGATATGAGTTATGGAACAAAGGATCACATTCCCCTCTGACTGGCCGAAATAGTTTAAAAACATGTCTAAAAAGCACAAGTTGTCCCTTCTGATGTGCTATTTCTGCGACACGAAAAACAAAAACATCTACAAATCATCAATGTCAATTATTTACTGTATGTAAATGTCCAGTGAAGAGAAACGTCATCAAAATCTGCTGCTGATTTGCTTTTATTATTTACTTATTTAGCTCAATAAAAAGCCAGTCAAAGAAAATATTTTCTCTAAAAACGACTTATACTCCTTGCTTCAAGCCGATTGATGGCCAATTGGACAGAGTGCTACTCTGTCCTTTGATACCACAAACTTAAGGTTCGAATTCTGGCTTGGCATGGATGTCTGTTAGTGGTTCGGAATACACGTTAAACTGCAGGACCTGGTCTGATTAGCAAAGAGTGTGCACAAAATGACCGTAGACCGACAAATCAAACCAAATTCAGGCTTCAAATAACATTATCAGACAATCTTTCGCGTAAATTCAGATAACATCGTAATAACATTGATCGAAATAATTTCATGAAATCCATGGCATATTAAGTAAAAAAAAATCGGCAGATATGCATTTTGGGTACGAACAAGCAAATGGAAACAAACGTGAAGCAGAAAGCTTGTACCGAGATAGATTTCCTTTGCTTCGAGACAAGTCTTATTCTAAGCCACTCTACCTAGCCAGTGGTAATAGAAAACTGCTAGAAACCAGCTCATTCGTCTCCTCAAAGATATATACCGTATTTAACGACGCCAAAAATGAAAGTGCGTGTTTTGGAGAGATTTGCAGAAAATTATTCCTCCTCCCATGAAAGCGGTGGTAGCCGACACAACTGTTTGACACATTTTGGGGGGGAATATTGAACACGAGGCACGCATGCACCCCACTTACCAAAATACCACATTTTTTCTCGCGCAGAAAATTTCAAAATGTAGATGGCTATTCCCACGGTCAAGAGTGTGTGTTGCGGAGGATAATGATAATAATATTCCTCCACTAAATAATAATAAATAATAATCCGTAATTTCCTGCCTTAGTAATGAGTCTTCGTTCATTCAAGAATGTATTTTCGACACTCACAAGCAACACATCTGTGCTGAATGCAATCCCCACTTCTTAGCCACTTATAAACAAAAGCTGTTTGTCTGTTATCTATTGGTAGAGACTTTGACCGATCTAGCGCATCACGCCTTCCTGGCAAAAGTGCTTTCTGATACTTATTGAAAGCAGTCCCAGCACACTTTTCTAACATTTCCTACATTTCACAAACCCTGCACTTTGGATTGCGTGTGGCCAACCTTTGGCTTGATTTCGACGAATACCGAATCTATGTCAACTAGACTTCTACTAAAGGCTCTTGAAATCATTGGTGAACGTACAGACACCATGGAAGATCTTTTCGTAAGAATTATTGCTGCTGAGGACAAAATAAACACGAAACCAAAAGCCTTAAATAGGGTGCGCGAGGGTGTCATTCACTGGTGTGAATTGAGTAATGGCAGCTTTGGGAAGCACTTTGAGCATCTATTTTGAGTCTTTTTCTTATCTTAATTAATAGGTTGGTGAGTCTAATTATTTCGTTAACCCTCTTTCTTTCGCTGTTGAAAGTTCTTTTAGGATATCTACCTTTAACCATTTTTTTACATTCAGAGTGGAATGCGATCCTAGATTTCTTAATAAATATTGGTTGTCTTGATGGGTAGTTATTTTGTCTCAGCATTTTACTAACTCTTTGTGTGGAGAGATATGCAGTTTAGATTTACATGGTATAAGTTAAAATGTTTTGTAAAACCACGTCCCAATTTCAATGAGTAAACCGCTAACATAACTTATGAAAGCTTGTTCGAGAGTTTTAGTATAAACTTGGAAAATATTTTTTTTTATTTCTCTTCATCAGAGAGCCCCCTCCCCTCATCATTATTTCAGTAGATTGTAAATACTTCGATGGTGACTTTATTGACTGACTATGAAAACCGACTATATTTGGAGTTGAAATTCCGTTAGTCTGACTGGTCGCAAACGTTTTTGCCTTCCTTGCGTATTTTGTCCATACTGAAACAAACCCGGCTTAAACGACGTTCACGACTCACGCATTCAAATATTGTGGTGTTGTGCATGGGGTGTAACAGGATATATGATACGTATCGTGACAGCATATGTGACGTTTCTTATTGGCAGTTCAGCTATCTGGTGGAGAGTGTTTAGGGTATTTTTTTCATACGATGTATTTAAGTATGAAAGACCTCTCGAAGGTAAATATTTTAGTATACTGTGAATAGTCATTGATATGTAGATAGTATGTGAAAAGAAAGAGGAACACTTCGTTAAAAGGGACAAAACGGACTTTCCAAATTTATTACATGGAATACATTAATTGAAGAATGTAAGGAAATAAAACAATAATTTTTGAAAATTTATTTCGATTAGAATGAGAAACGTGGCATGATAACTGTTAATAATAATTAAATATTTAAATAACAGCAATTGTAACGTTGTTTTTAAATTCATTTCTATCTAGTTTCCATAGGTTAAAATATTTCTCTAACACTTGATCACTAAGAAATAGACCGCATTTGGATTTACTCCCTGAAATATTACAGTTTTCAGTAATTGAAGCAATTTAAATTTTACTTAACATTAACTATTCCTGTTAACACGTAATTATATAAAGGAAATGTGTTTGCACAATTTGAGGATTTCGTATGCAATTGTCATAGTAGAATTGTATAACTGGTGCATCATTTGCCACTGAAGATACAGTTAAAGTTAGTTGATTCAGCAAACTTTTTTTTTTATTTAGAAAAATATTTAGGAGAATATACTTTTTATTGAAATAAAAACTGTTACTGTTCACCATATTTGGTTGAAAAGATTTATACACTATGTGGAAGAAAGTGACGGGACACGACACTATAACGACATAAACCCATATTTATTAAAATTAATAGGAGGTAGGGCCTCCTTTGGCAGCGATCACAGCTGCAACCCTTCTGGGCATGCTTTCCACTAAATTAGCCATAGTGGCAAGAGAAATTTCCTTCCAAATGTTTAACAGGAAGTTCCATAGTTCAGGCTTGCTTTTGGGGAGTGGGGTGCAGGCCCTCAACCGATGGTCCAATTAGTCCCAGAGATGTTCAATTGGGTTAAGATCAGGGCTCTGCGCCGGCCACTCCATGCGTTTAACGTTGTTGTTCGCATACCAATCAAGAGTCCTCCTTGCAACATGACATGTTGTGTTGTCGTCTTGATACCAGCAATCATCCATACCGTGCGTTGCCCACAAGGTAGGAAGGACATGATTGTCGAGAATATCACAGTATCTATCGGCATTCATCACACCATCAACCTTCACCAGTGGGCCAGCCCCATACCAGGAGAAATAGGCCCATGCCATCAATCCTCCTCCACCAAACTTTACAGTTGGGACGACACACTCGGGCAAAAGGCGTTCTCCTGGTAAACGCCATACCCAAACACGTCCATCGGAACGGAAAAGAGTAAATCATGACTCGCCACTCCAAAGGACGCGTTTCCAGTCATCCAAAGTCCAAGTACGGTGGTCTTTGACCCATCGAAGGCGCGCTTTCTTGTTGGTTTTCGTAATCAAAGGCTTATAGGCTGCCGAACGTCCAGTGTAACCTAACTTATGGGCCTCGATACGAAGAGTCTTGGTCGAAACGGCCACACCTGTCGCTTGTCTAAACTCATTAGCGATGTTATTCATGGATGTTTGACGATTACTTCGAATCTCCCTGCCGAGAACCCGCCGGTCCCTGCTGGTGAGAACTGTAGGTCGTCCACTTCGGGGTTTGTTCTGACAGTGTCCCTCAGTCTTGTAGCGACACACAGCACGTGCTACAGTTGATTTTGAGCAGTTACGGAGACGGGATGTCTCCCTAATTGACACCTTGGCAAGATGCAATCCAACCAGCGCACCTTTCTCGAACTCAGATAACTCTTCAAGTGGCGGCATCTTGACAAAAAACAACTCTAGTCGACTCCACAGAGTATTTATAGGATATGGCTGACACGTGATACCTATTATTGCACATGTGTCAGCTGTATTGTCGACTTTTCTACTTTTCGAGGGGTGTCCCGTCACTTTCTTCCAGATAGTGTATATGTCAAGCTTCGAATAACACTTTTTAATTATAAATTCCTGTTAATGGTATGGATAAAATATTTCTATTTCGTGGGAGTTTATATGCATTACAGTAAGTAAATTAAATTAGGAAAATTTAAATTATATATGAAAATATTAGAAATTCTATTCCATATTTGCTGAAACTTTTTTTATCAATGGCAACACTAAATCAATGATTTTTATTTTATTTTTTCAATATATATGTTGATATGTCTTATCTGTTCTTCTATGCATATTACATTATTCATTTATTGAGTCAATAGTTAATCAATATAAGAAATGGGACTTTCAAAATGTGTGTGGGATTTTTTTTACAAGTTAGAATAACAAAATCTGAAATCAATTTGAAAAATGATTAAAAAGTTAATATTTTTTGATGAACTCAATCATTGGTGATATATTTAAATTTCATTTGTACTTTCTTTCTGTACTAGTTTTAAAGTATATACACTACAGATCGCTTTGAATGTTTGGTAGCAGCAACATTCTCTTTCACAGAATAATACTCTCTAATTGAAAAAAATATTTATGGATATTAACAAGGATATATTCTCCACTTTAATTTTTGATTACAATAAATTTAAAATTTTCGTTATGGAATTTTTTGATGCAGGTTCTTAAAAGTTTCTTTCTCATTTTCTTTCACAGAATAATACTCTCTAATCGAAAAAAAATATTTACGGATAAGAACAAGAGTACATTCTCTATTTTAATCCTTGATTACTATAAATTGAAAGTTTCCTTTGTGGGACTTCTTAAAAGTTTACCGATTTTAAATAAAACATTATGTGATTCTTTTCAACGACAGTTTACCTATAAGGCCTTTAAAAACTTATAAAAGTTTTTGTTATTATATCAACACTTTTTAAGTAAAAAGAATGCTCGAAAATGTTGAATCCTTTATTACATTACACTTACGGCTTGAAATCATTATTTCAGTTAGATATAAAAATGTTAATTAGTAAATGTTTCATTTCTTTATATATATTATTAGTTTATTACATATAAAAATGAACTATTTTATATCAGGCTTTATATCCAAAATGCTTCGATTTAAATAAAAACCTATTTGCTTTCAGAAAAAATCAAATAAATCATACTCTTCTATCCATTAAATAAAGAAATTAATTCCTTTGTACGGTGGTACTCTTTCTTTTTAAAAAGAAAGAAAGAGGATCGAGAGATAACAAAATAAAAAATTTTTAAGCCTATTAAGTAATTTAAATAGATAATGCTAAATGAAGTTCACAGTCCTAACGATTAATATACAGTAGTTATATTATTAATATGGTACCTGACGATCGAAAAAGTAGTAACCAATTTTAAATAAATAATTAATGAAGTTGTATAAATATTTTTTTTTTAGTATGTACCAAGCATTTTAGATAATTACATTTGTGATTAATAATAAATTCTTTAACAGTTATAATATTTTTAAGAGTTTAATTGAAAACGGTAAATATAAGTACTTTTGTGTTTTAAAAATATTATTCTGATATTAGATTCGAACACACCATAAGTTTTATAATTGAAATTTTAATTAAATTCGATGGCTATCAAATAAAAAATAATCAAGAAAAATAGTAATAAAAAAGGAAATATGTTTGTCTAACTAAATATTATTTATATTTTTAATGACTATATTAAAACGAATTAACAATCATAGATGGTTTTGTTTAATTAAATAAATAATGAATCACTAAATCTCTGTATACCAGTATTTCGTAATTTTCAAATGATCTTTAAATTGATCAGTACTTTCGGTTGTCTAATTTCTAAATTGTTATTTTTATTACTATCTATAAGGGATAGTTTTGAAGTAGAATTTGAAATACTAGGACTTGAGAATTGTTCTATTATTTATGTTGTCTTGTAGAAATGTGATATCTGCATGCTATAGAAGAAGAGAAAATTGGATAACCATTATTAATTAAAAAGTTGATAAATTGCAATCAACTCAAATATATTCCTTTATTTTACTACTGCCATATGAATAAACCAAAGATATAGGGCTAAAAAATCATATTTCATAAACTGGCCTTTAAAACAGCTGAAATTAAAAATATTTAACTTAGTCTTTTGCTAAATAATTTTACAATAAACAATTTTTAACACTTTTCGCTCGTTAACAGTAAAGTATAATAGTATATATTTTAATACAGATGCATACATTTTACATTTTGGAAACAAATGTTTGAAATATTAAACTAGTATAATTCTTATTTTTCATCAGTAAAACTGCATGCTCTGAGTAAAATAAATTTTAACTTTTTTTATATGGCAGGAAATTTAAATTCAAAATACATATCGTTACAATGAAGGAAAATTTAAATTTCTTCCATATTTATAATATTTACAATAAACAATAACTGAAAAATGAATAAAACAAAATAAACAAGGAATTTAATTTATAATTTTTACAATAAACAATTTTTAATCCTTTTGTCTCGTTAACAGTAAAGTATAATTGTATATATTTTAATACAGATGCATACATTTTACATTTTGGATACAAAAGTTTGAAATATTACACTAGTATATATTTTTTTTTCATCAGTGAACTTCATTAAAACTGCATGTTGTCAATAAACTACATTTTTACTTCTTTTATA